>VZSU01000671.1:106868-147295 GCA_013398715.1 Nesospiza acunhae
GTCAAAGTGTCTAAGGCCAGGCTGGACAGAGCTTGGACAATGTGGTATAGTGGAAGGTGCTGCTGGCCATGGCAGGGCCTGGAATGAGATGAGCTTTAAGGTCCCTTCCAGCCCAAAATATTCCGTGATTCTATGAAGTTAGGGAGAAATCCAGCCTTTTACCAACAAACCTTCAAAAGGTGTGTGCATCCCTAAAATCCTTCCCCGAAGACTTAAAAGGGATGAGTGCAGGAGCAGAGCTCTGCACAGAGGTGTAGTTTAAACTGCTCCAAGGCATCATCTGGGACTGTGCTGAATCCTCACAGTGGGTTGGGATGGGTCAAGGAAGAAGAGATCCTCCAGATTTGTGGGCAACTTTTTTGAAAAAGGCTCTGAATAGAAACGGGCTTGAACCACATTTGCAACAAACGTGTTCAGCATCCAGGGAATTCGCTTTGTATTTTCAAAAGAGGAGTTTTCAATAGCTGTGATTTCAGGTGAAAGTTTCAGATCAGTGCTGGATGGATGGTATATTAAAAAAAAAAAAAAAATCAAAGGCAGTATTATTAATCTGGAGCCTGAAATGGTCTTGTTTTCATGCCTCAGCCTAGCTCTGGTAGAAGCTGCTGCTGCCACTTGTACACTTGCGCCAGAACTTATTGCCAACAGCCCCCTGCCTTCAGAGGGATGGGTCTTATCCATGTGCTGGAACAGACCCCATGGCTTCTGGGGGGTCTGTTCCAGCAGACAGATTCTGCTGGTGCTCTGGGGACACCCTCTGCCACGGGATGGGGGATGCAGCAGGTTAACACAGCCATGCAGCCAGAGGGGCTGCAAATGCCTCACCATTGCAACCACAGCCAGGAGGGACCTGCTCCAGAGCCTCTCCTGCTGCCACTCACGTGGGCTGGCACTTATCCATCCCTTCGTCCAGGGGTGAAAACCTTGCTGTGATCTCCCTGATTGCTCTCGGGAGAAGCACCACCTTCTCTCACTTCCAGGAAGCTCCTGAGGTGCCCAAACCTCGCTCTGCAGCCTCGGAAAGGGACACATCCACAGATCCTCCTGAGCTACAAAGGCAGCTCCTGAGCCTCAGGGAATACTGAGTAGCCAAGCAAAGGAAGAACAACGCATTACTGGGGAGATCTGGAGGGTGAGGACGCTGCTTGCTGCCCTCCCCAGCTCACTGAGCACAGCCAGGGCTGGGGCACTCAGTGCGCCCAAATCCCCACATAGCCCACGCTGCAGGGGGCCTGATGTGACAAAGCCATGGCACCCACAGCACACAGAGGGACAGCAGGCCTGACGTGGCAGCCATCTGCCCTGCCTGCCTGCACAAAGGGCCCCTTGACAGCTGGGATAGACATGGCCTTCAGCCCCAGTGCCACAGCCCACACTGCAGGCAGCGCTGCTGTGGGCAGCACAAGGGGCCTTGTGTTCCCTGGGGCTCCTTTGTGCTCCCTGGTGTTCTCTGGGGCTTCCCTGGTGTTCTCTGGGGCTCCCTGGTGCTCTCTGCTGTTCCCCTGTGCTCCCTTGTGCTCCCTTGTTTTCCCTGATGTTCCCCTGTGTTTCCTGGGGTTACCTGGTGTTCCCTGGTGTTCCCTTGTGTTCCCTGATGTTCCCTTGTGCTCCCTGATGTTCCCTTGTGTTCCCTGGTGCTCCTGGGGTGGGAGGGGGATAAAGAGCCACTGTTGCTGTCTCTGGCTGACCCGTGCCCACCAACAGCTGCCTGCCTTTCCCACCCCCTGATCTGTGACTGCCCTGACCCCCCAGCCCTGCTGAGAGGGGACACCAAGGGTCTCATGGGTGCTGGAAGGAGGCAGGTACCCAGCTCAGGTCTGTGATTCAGGCTCCCCAGGATACCAGGACAGCAGCACAAGCACTTCCCTCAAACATCACAGCTTTGATGATTGTCCTTACCTCAACAGCTGCAAGAGCTTGGAGGCCTAAGAGCATCAGGTGTTAGAACAGCACGTGTTAAGAAATTTCTGGTTGGTTTTGGTTTCTCAGCACCAAATCTTTCACGGAACTAGCATTTGCTTTCCAAAATAAACAGCAGAGCAAGGACAAAGGGGGAAAGCAAAAATGGAACTAAGAGCTCCCAGTAAATCCCAAGCAATTTGGAGGTGGGTGCTGGCATCTGGAAGGGATTCAGCCTAGGGGCAAGACAGAAAGTTGAGGCCAGTTGGTATCACCCCATGTTTCACCCATCTTGAGTTAAACCAGAGCCTCTGTGCTGTGCTCACTCAAAGCCCATGTTGTCAGCCCCGTGTTCTTGCTCCAGCTCCCAGTTTTCCAATGCATTGCATGAGCTGCTTCCTTTGGATGAGCTGTGACTGCGGCACAGCCCAGCTCTTTGGCGTAAAAACTTTTCCCCTCCACTCACCGTCTCTAATTCATCCCCCATGCCTGGCACACAGACTTGCCCTCACCCTGCAGCTTCTGGTGTGCCAGTGGCCTTTGCTCCCAGCCTGCAGGGTGTTATCTGTGCTATTTACACCAGAGACTGCAGGGGAAGGCAAAACTGTGCCTGCTCTCATGGATGACACTCCTCACCTTCTGCCAGCGTATCTACTGACAAGATTCAAACCAAGTGAGCAGATGGAGACGCGAGTGTGAATTTTTTCCCCCCACTGCTCCCATTTGAATCAGCCACAGGTGATTCCCATGCCCTGCCAGGCACAGGAGATGCTGAGCTTGTGGGGCAATGGGAGCAAGCAGGGAGAGGGCATTATGTCCTGGAATAGTGGAAATAACAGAGCTAACCATTGCAGAGCACTGAGCACACCATTCGGAATATCCTGGTTAGCTGGAGAACACTGACATTACGAGAAGAATTTGCCCAAGTAAATTCCCCTGAACAGTCGTGATCTGAGTGCTGCTGGCATAGGCAGCAGCGTGGCTGGGCAGGGAGGTTACAGCAGGGCACTGACACACAGAGAAAACCTGGCCTCTGCCAAAATACTTTGCTCCCTGACCCTCTGCCTCCTCCTGGGGCTTCTGGCCCTGATCCCACAGCAAAACCACCAAAATCCTACCTGGAAAATGCTCAGTGCTCTCACACCCCATGGCAGCCCCATGGCTGCCTTTCCCCTATCACAAAATATCCAGGGCCAGATCCATAAGCAGCATCCCAACCCCCTGCACTGAAACCCCTGCTGATTTATGTCACTGAGGATCCTCCTACAAGGCCAACTTTAATCAAAGCACTCCTGGGAGAAGCCCTGCGCCTCCCCACCAGCAAAAAGAGCTTTTGACCACAGTGTGTGGTGTAGAATTTGACTTTGAGTGACTACCATAAAGTGTTTTTATTTTTGTGCTGTTTTATGCCGTTTCCCCAGCTCATGAGGAGAGCACCTTGGTGTCAACAGGACTCTTTTGTCTTTGTAAGCTATTTTGAGGCAAAATATCTGTAAATTACTTCCCCAAACCTCCGCACAAGCAGATCATGCAGAGAAAATAGGCTTTGCAGGAATGCAGTAAATTGTTTCTGTCACACAAGGAAATATAACCAATGGAAATCGTTATGGATGAGTCATTATGAGAGGGACCGAAAAAATTAACCTTCATCCATTTTCTTCATCTCACAGCGTGTGCACGGGAGAAGGAAGGTGGAGAGCACCTGCTAAGTGAGGGCACAGAGCTGGGGGAAAGGTGGAATGTGCAAGCAGCTCCTGGCAGGAAAAACCTGACTGTTTGGGAGAGGGTGCAGGATTGGGGTGCTGCAGGAGGAGAGGTGCATCAGCCCACCCCCGAGATGGAAAGCGGTGGGAGACATTTCTGCTCAATCCCATTACACAGGAGGGAGATGCTCTTTTCCAGCTATTATTACACATTGATTTTGTCTATCCCTGTCCTCAAATCCCGTGAAAACCTCAGGGGGTGAGCTTGTTTAAGGAGGAAGGTGAAGCCAAACCTCGGTCAGCATGAGCTCTCTCCCTGCTGCCACCACAGCACATCCCAGCACACCTTTTCTTGCCTGATCCTCTGTGACTCCAGAGTAAACATGCAGTTTTCTACTTGACAGAGTTTTTTTTTTTTTTTTGTTAAATGCAGGGAAAACAGAGAGGGAATGCAGCAGTGTGGGCCAACGAGCTCTGCTTGCGTGGGAGAGGTGGCTCCAGGAGACAGAAGCATCAGCTAGAGGAGTATGTGTGAATCCAGCAGAGGAAAACATTTATTCCCACACATTTGGGATAAAACCCATCAGTAGTAACTCCAGCTCAGCACCACCAGCTCTGCTCGAGCCCCTCACCATTAACCAAGCACTGTGCATGTGTTTCACTCTGTACCTGCACACATCCCCTGCAGACGTTACAAAAAATAAGAAGCAAATCCATTTCCAGAGTGGCAGATAACGATTCCTCCGGCCACGGCGTGCAAACAAGGCAGCGGAAAAGGCTCAAGTGTTAAATGTTCCCTAATGTGCAGTAATTGATTTCCATGTGTGCAGTAATGGATTTGGTCACATCATGCAACAATGGATTTGACATGGGTTCTCACTGATATTATAAACATAGTTAAGTTGTTAGCACAGTGCCTGAGAATTAGGCCTTTAATAGCACTGACCCTGTGGCCTGAGCCAGCTGGCCAGTACCAGCAGCCACCAAAATCTTCAAGGCTGCTTCATGCTCAAGGACGCAGACAGCAATTTAACAGCTAAAAGCTGCTCAGAGCAGAGCAAAGCGCATCCTGAGTTCTGCTCCATCCATTTGCTCACATCCTGCCCAGTCCATCTCCTTTCCTGGCTTTTTGCACACCCCAAGGTGTTGAACTCCCACGCCAGGGATGGCAGGAGCAGTGGCACAGAAACTCAAGCTGGGTTGGGTTGGAAGGCAACTTGAAATTCATCTAGGTCCAGCCTCCCAGGTTGCTCCAAGCCCCATCCAAAACAGCCAGCAAAAGGTGTTCAGCATCACCTCTGTCCCACTAAAACTTGGTTTCAAAAGTTTGTTCTGCTTCCCATCACAAGCAGAGTGATTCAAACCTGCAAGGCTTCGCATTCAGCCTTCTGAGCCCAGCTTGTCTCATCTTAGAATCCTTGGATGGGTTGGGCTTGAAGGGATCTTGAAGCTCATCTCATTCCAAACCTACATAAGATGGCAGGTGCACCTCCCACTGTCCCAGGCTGCTCCAGCCCTGCCCAGCCTGGCCTTGGGCACTGCCAGGGATCCAGGGGCAGCCCCAGCTGCTCTGGGCACCTGTGCCAGGGCCTGCCCACCCTCACAGGGAACAATTCCCAATTCCCAATATCCCATCCAGCCCTGCCCTCTGGCAGTGGGAGCCATTCCCTGTGTCCTGTCCCTCCATCCTTGTCCCCAGTCCCTCTCCAGCTCTCCTGGAGCCCTTTTAGGCTCTGGAAGATGCTCTAAGATCTCCCTGGAGCCTTCTCCTCTCCAGGTGAGCACCCCCAGCTCTCCCAGCCTGGCTCCAGAGCAGAGGAGCTCCAGCCCTTGGAACATCTCCATGGGCTCCTCTGGACTTGCTCCAGCAGCTCCACATCCTTCCGGGTCTTTGCCCCCACTAAAAATCATCTTCCACATCCCACAGCCCAGCCAGTTACAGGTTCCTGCACCCATTTCAAGCACTGGTGGGGGAAGCCATAGAACTTCAAAAATTAATGGAATCATGGAATGGTTTGGGTTTGCAACTAACCTTAAAAACTCATCTTATCCCAAGCCCCATCACTAGCACCGTGTCTGCTGTTGTAGGAAACACCAGCTGAGGCCCAACACCATCTCCTGTCAGCTCAGAGGGACCACAAGGCAGTGGTGGAGGGTTGAATGGCTCCCATTGGGTATTTACAAGCCTTGCAGCAATGTTAAAAATCTATTATTTTCACTTGGGCACTTCAGCAGCGCTCGCCTTCTGCCGAGAAGTGATTGGGCTCCTGTCCGTCAGGGACACCGAGTGATTGTACAGAGAAAATTGCATCCAGCAATGGGGGATTTGAGAGGGTGCTTGTTCTCAAACAGGGCTCCAATTAATTAACTCAGAGGAAGGGGCTGTTTGGAGTTTACTTACTGTTTTCCGTGTTTTCCTCGGTGCATTGAATTTATTGGCTGGTGCCTTGGTTTGTTTCTTTCTTGCTTTTCTGTTTGTCTTTCAGACTCTTTGCGAGATGATAAAGCACAGGGAAGGTATTTGCTCGGCAGGGAATTTATTGGCAAGCAGGCAGGAGAAATGGTTGGGCCAATCCCCAAATTCCAACCCTCCCACTGCACCTGCCAACACTGGGAATGGAAAAGCCTCCTGGCGAGCCCAGCGCTCATGGGATTTTGTAGCACAAGGGGGTCAAGGTCCACCAGAAGCTGTAGTAGGAAAGGTTCTCAGGGATGGGGCTCTCACTTCAAGTCTTCCAACCCTGCATCTTGCAAAAAATGGGGGAAATTAACAAACATCAATGCGTGGGCATGAGAAGTGTACCAGAACTGGGCGTGCAACAACTGGGAGCAATGCTGAGCTCTGAAGAAACCAGGAAAGCCTTTAATTGGGATTGTGGCTTCTGCCTGAGGCAACTCAGGGCTGTTTCATGGGGTATGGTAGAGGCTGCAATACCTTCCTCTCCTCCATCTAAGCTTTAGTCACCGGCTAGGACAAGAAATTCCTCAAGACATGGATAATTTCATTATTTTTACAACAGGAGGAATTGATGTCAGGTGGAGTCCCATCACACAGACTACACCCCAGCAGAGAATATTCTGTGTTTAAAGAGAATCAGAGATTGGTTTTGCACACAGAGACTGTGGTGCACAACTGGTGGAACCACATGGTTGGGTTTCAATCAAAGGACACCTGGAGAAGCACCACTGGGATGCCTGTGACTGCTGAGGAGAGCTGGTGCCCCCCATGGGGATAGGATTTGGAGGAGCACATCCTCCAGCTTGTAATTCCCAAATTTCCAATGGAACCACGTTTCTCAAGAGCAGATGGAGATGAGGAAGCCAGAGATTCATGGCCTGTGGTGACCCAGAACACAGCACCAGCTCTTCTTTTGGGAGACCTGAGGCCCCACCACTCCATGGGTGCCATCCCCAACCACAACCACAGCCACGTCCCCAAACACAACCACAGTCACGTCCCCAAACACAACCACAGTCACATCCCCAACCACCACCACAGTCACGTCCCCAGCCACTCAACCCTGACTCTTCCTTCAGACCGAGACACTTCACAGCACTGCTGCCATTTCCAGGGGTGAGAAAGGTCCCCTTCTTGCCCTCAGCCCTAATCTTTCAAAGGAATTAATCTTCAAAGCAATCTCACCCCAGTAGAACAAGTTTTGATTTATGAGTTGAGGAGACAGCTGAGCTCCTCTGACACAGGAGGTGGGAAGCGTTGGCTGGATGGGGTCAGTGCCAGGAGGAACCTCCAGAGAAACTACAGCTGGAGCAGCCACCACCTCTTTGTCCTTGGGAAATTCCAACCTGCCTTATCTTCTTCATTAACCAGGAAAAGCAAGTTTCCCACCTCCAATACATTATTTTAACAAAGAGTTGACCTCTTTGACAAAAGTCTCATCGAAGGTTTTGTTTTCCTCTCCTAACACTGCTCCCTACAACAAATTGCAGCATAACCCACACAAAAAACTGAACCAAGGGGATTTGGCTTCATTGAAATAAAACATTTTGATGAAATTTTAAATGAGAAAATGGTGATAGCCCCCACAAAATGATTTGATTTCGGTGAATCTGTGTTTCCATTTTGAAAAACTGATTCATTAGAATTTTTTTTCCAACCAGCTCTAATCAAAGTGCTCTAGGCATTTTTTGAAAATTTCAGTCCCGAGCTTCAAAACAATTTAATTTGTGTTATAAAGCAGCGAAGTTTATGACACAGAGATACAGCGAATGGAAGCACTTTTTGACTTTGCAAACACTTCAACTTTAAGAAATTAAATTAATAGTAATGTGGGAGAGTAATTTCAAAAGTTTCTTTCCCGAAGTACAGAAAGTATTTTCCAACTCATCTGAAAGCAGACTTTATAAATATAATATAAGGTTGTCATCTCCACGCTTACAACTTGCTTTTCACTACCACCAGCTCCATTTAAAGTTTCTTCAGGTCGTGAGCAAATGAAATAAAAGAACTCATTTCTGTTCGTGAAAACTCCAGTGACGGGATCATTATAGAGAGCATCTCCAAAGGGAAAAGGAAAAAGGGGAGAGAAAGCAGAGGATATATGGCAAAAATGGAAAGAGAATGAGAACATCATGGGAAATGCTCATTGCAACAAGGGCCCCATTCACACACTCTTGTCTTTCCTTCAGGGTTAGTTCATGTTTCATTACAGATTAACACAGCATCTCTTCTCTCCAGCCTCTTGCTGGAGATCACTCCATCCATTTAAATAGATTTCAAAAGCCAGGGCTGATCCATGCCAAGCTGTAATTTGGGATGGTGGCATGGCAGTTAATGCACTGCAGCCCTTGCAGAGAGGAGGAGGAGGTGTGTGGATTGCTTCCTCAATATGATAAATTCATTAGATAAAGGAGCCCGAGATAACAGGAGCTGCACTTGGAATGCATCTGGCGGCACGGATGTGCAGGGAAGGGGGTCACAGCTTGGCTCTCATGGTTTGCATTAGAGCAGAGAACTGAACAAAAGAGACTTGTACAGGGGACTGGAAGGGACCTCTGGGTCAAGCACTCCTACTCTTTCCTCTCTGAGATAACCACATCATAATTCAACAGCTGCTTGAACGTGTGAATGCCATCCCATGGAAAGCAAAATGAAATATCATGCCCCTAAGTAGAGGAGAACCCCAGATCTTGTCTGCAGTGCTGCTGGTAGGGATGCAAAAACTGATACCAGAAATCTGCTGTGCTCTGCAGGCTGGGTGCAGAGGATGGGGCAGTGGGAGTAACAGAGACACAGGGTGGGTGATCCCTGCTGTCCCACCAGCTCCTGGCACTCCCACCAAGCACTGCGAGTGCTGGCACTGGGATCTGGTGGCTCATTGAGCCAGCCCTCTCCAGCATGCTTAAATTCAGCTCCACTGCCACAGGGAAAGGAGCACAGCAGGCTCCAAGATCTGCTCTGATGGTTTGGCTCACAGAGAACCAGGACAGAGAAATGGGAGGATGCTCTGGCAGCCACATAAAGGAGACTAATAAACATTGGAGAGGGGAGTAAAGCAATAGGGATCAACAGGGCATCACAAAGCAGGAGAGTGGAAAATGGGAGGAATGGAGAGTGAAAAAGGGAAGGAGCATGGAAAGCCAGCAAGAGATCAGGGATGCTACAAACTGGAGGGTTTGGAAAGACCAGCACCATCTCCACGGACACTGCAGGAAGCCCACAGAAAAGAGAGGCCTCAGAGTGGGGCCCTGCAGCTGAGTGAGCTCTGAGATCAGAGAGCAGCAGGACAAGCTCAAGCTTTTCCAGAGCCCCAGCCAGGATACAGCCAGGAACACCTGTACCCTCCCAGCTCTGCCATCCCCGGGTTACCTGATCCAAACCAAACCTAATCAATACCGGGAGGAGAGACTCAGCTTGAGGAGATTACCTGGTCCAAACCAAACCGAATCAATACCGGGAGGAGAGACTCAGCCTGAGGAGATTACCTGGTCCAAACCAAATCTGATCAGTACAGGGAGAGGGAACTCAGACTGAGATTACCTGATCCAAACCCAATTCAAAGAGGAGGAGCTCAGCTTGAGGAGATTACCTGATCCAAACCAAACCTGATCAATACCGGGAGAAGGAGCTCAGCTTGAGGAGATTACCACACCAGGAGAGCTGCTCGCAGCCACGGAGCTGCCAAAGCCCTCCCACAACAGCAAGTGAGCTGCCAGATGGATTTTGATCTCATTAATCTGTTTTGGGGCCAGCCAGCAGCACAGGGCTGCCGTGGGCGAAGTGGCACGCGACACCTTCCTGCAGAGCCTTGGAAAAAGGGAAAGATTCCACACAGAAATGTTCATTTCAGGCACCCAAGTGCTGGAAATGGGGTCATACATGGCCAGAGGAGTGGCTGTCCCATCCCTGGAGGTTTCAAGGCCAGGCTGGACAGAGCTTGGAGCAATGCAGGCTGCTGGAAGGCATCTCTGCCCACGGGAAGGGAGTGGAACAAGATGGGCTTTAGGGTCACTTCCAACCCAAATCATTCCTGACTGCACAATTCTGTATCTGTGCTATTAATTCATTTATCAGTTCTGCAGCTCAGAGCTGATTTGGATTTCACGTGAGGTAATGAGGATACTGCAATCTCTATCCAGGGAAAAGTCTTTCCTGAACTCACTTGAGGCACTATAAATTAAATATTCTCTTTGGTGCAAGGGGTCACTGCTGCCCAGAGGATAATGCACCAGTCTGAGACCCGGGGTCCCTGCTCTGGTGCAGGTTCAGTAGATAATCTCGAGGGTTTTAAACCCCTCAATTCATCGTCTCTGCTTTCTCCTAAGTGAAATAGGGATACCAAGCAGAATTGAGGTCTCCTAGTGAAAAGCACCCCATAATCATTATTTTAGGGATTGAGGAACATATAGAAGGGTCTATAGCAAAGCCTGAGACACCACAAGGAAGGGGATAACTAACCTGGAGCTACAGACACCAATAAATCAGCTACAGTGCAGGAGCAGCCTCAGCTTAGGGTGGAATCATAGAATGGTTGGGTTGGATGGGATGTAAAACTCACCTCAGTGCAACCCCCTTGCCATGGAGAGGGACATCTTCCACTGAACCAGGTTAAGACTTGATATTTTAAACACTTCCAGGGATCCAGGGACAGCCACAGCTTCACTGGGCAGCCTGGGCCAGGGCCTTGCCACCCTCACAGGGAACAATTTTATCCTAATATCTAATCTAAACCTCCCCCCTGTCAGATTGAAGCCATTCCCTGTTGTTCTTTGGCACTGGAACAGGCCACGAGTGCAGCTGGCAGCACCACAGCATGGAGAGGCCGCTTCCAGCTGTCAGCAGCTGGAAAAGGACCCTCACTGAGGCTCCTCCTGCTCCTTCTACCCCTGTGCTGCACTCCCTGACTGCCCAGTGCTGCACACCCACCTCTGCCAAGCACGAGTTCAGCTGCAAAGGGATGCAAATCCATGGATGTGAGGGGCCGCTCACACTCAGAGCACACCGAGTCCAGGGCAGCTTGGTCCACGTCAATTAGGGATAAATTTAAGTTAATGAGAAGGAAGTGTCCAGGCAGGGCTTTGCATCGATTTGGTTCAACCAATGTAAGAGAGCAAGTGTGGATCTGGGGATGTTTGTGTGGGGATGCTGCACGGCTCCTTGGCAGTTTGCCCCCAAACCTTCCTTGGTTCATCCTGAAGGTTTTTCACATGAAAGCCCCACATTTGCAGTGTTTTGTTTTGCTTTCAAGTAACAAAGCTCACGTGGCACTTCCAAACCCTCGGTGAAACTGAGCCACTGTTTTCTTTTGTGCAGAAAAGTTGGGAGATAAATTGCAGATGATTCAGTAAATAACTCAGCCTATGACCTTGATGCTTATTGATTCCTCAAGCTGTTTATCTTTCTTGTGTGCTCCCCAGCAAAAACAATTATCACTTAATTATAAAGCAGCTTGGCTTGAGGGAACCACCAATTGGCTGGCACAGGATGAGTTCATCCCTGCACACCACAGAGCCCCGACCAGAGCGACTGCTTAGGATTCAGAGCCACAAACTTCATTATTTTCTCCCTAGCTCATGTTTTTCCCCTCGTTTTAAAATCACTTAAGGATGTTTAGCCAACCCGGGTGTTTGACTGCCCGAATATTCGCGATGGATGGGATCGAAACAGCAAGTGCCAGCCCTGGAAAAGGGAAAAAAACGAACTAGAATGACAAAAAGAAGCACAAGGAGAGGTTATTGCTCCTGGAAATAAAATACCTGGGCTGTTCTCTCCTTCAGTGACCTTGGGTGAAGCTTCTTCTCTGTTGCCTCCCCTGCTCTCTGTGCAGAATCCAGCACAAAGGATCCTTCCTGCTCCTGACCGAACTTTCCCGATGCCACTGGGATGGGGGAATGACAGCTTGGCACTGCTGCAGCCATGCATGCGTTTGGAAAGCACTTAGAGACAGCCATTAGCATGGGAAAGGGAATTATCATCCCCAGCCCAAGGCAGGAGGAGGGAAAGGAACCTCCCCCTTCACTAGAAATGAAGGAACTGTTGTTTTCATGCACTTTTGAGCTGTGCTGTCCTCCAGTGAAAGGGGGTGAGGTAGTCCACAGAGGGATCTGGACAGGCTGGATACTGGGGTTTTAAACGCCCCATTTCATTCTCTCTGCTTTCTCCTAAGTGAAACGGGGATACCAACCAGAAGGAAAGGTCCAAGGAAGGGGCTGGAGCCCCAGGAGCAGCTGAGGGAGCTGGAAAGGGGCTCAGGCTGGAGAAAAGGAGGCTCAGGAGGGACCCCTGGCTCTGCACAACTCCTGCCAGGAGGGGACACCCGAGTGGGCATCAAGCTCTTCTCTCAGGGAACAGGATGAGAGGAAAACCTCTCGAGTTGTGCCAGAGGAGGTTTATGTTGGATACTGGGGAAAATTTCTCCATGGAAAGGGCTGCACAGCCCTGGCACATGTTGCCCAGGACTCACCACTCAGTGGTGGATTCACCATCCCTGGAGGGATCTAAAACCCACATGGATGTGGCACTTGAGGACGTGGTTTAGTGATGGGCTTGGCAGTTTTGGCTTAACAGTTGGGCTCAATGATCTTGGAAGCTTTTCCAGCCTAAACGATTCCATGAGTCACATCCAGACTCCCTAAACATTCCTGTGCCCTGGACGTGCAGCAGAGACACTTCATTTCCCAGCTAGATGCTCTTTGGCTGCCAGATCCCCCAAACTTGCCCTCCCCTCCCTCTCTCCTCCCACACAAATCCTCAGCAGCAGCAAACTCACTTAGGGAGCTCTGATGTGATCAGATCAGGGATCCGATGCAATGAGGAGCAGCAGCAGCCAAACCCACTAAAGAGACAAACATCATTACACCTCATAAGGACATCAGGGACAGGCAGCAGCTCCCTGCTCAGCTGCTGGGGACACCAGGGCTCTGTCCCTCTGTCACCAAAGCCACACGATGGCACTGTGTTTGCCAGAGCTCACCAATTCCTGCAGGTTCTGCAGCAGTGCCTGGACCTGCCAGTGCAGCGTTTACCTGTGCACAGCAGCTCAGGTTTTACAGGAAAACTGCAAAGACCTCACCAGGCACTGCCAGCTCAGCACAGAGGTCTCAGGAAAGGCTTTACAGAACATCCCTGCCCCAGTGCTGGGGTCACCTCCCAGCAGCTCTGATGATCCCAGCTCCAGTCCTGGCTCTGACTGCACCAAATAAATTCAATTTCAGCCCAGGGAAGAGGAGCTCTCCATCACACTGCGGGCAGGGCACTGAACCCCAGAACCCCAGAATGGTTTTGGCTGAAAGAGACCTTAAAGCCCATCTTGCTTCACCCCCTGCCATGGACAGAGACACCTTCCAGTCCCCTAGGCTGCTCCAAGCCCTGTCTAACCTCACCTTGGACACTTCCAGGGACAGGGGCAGCCACAGCTGCTCTGGAGAACCATTTCCCATGTCTCACCAAGCACTCAGCATAGATGCAAGAGCATTTCCTTCTGTCTCTATTTGGGACCAAAATCTCCTTTTATTCATCTGGGGGCACTCCAAGAGCTTTGATGCCATTAAGGAGCTCCCAGTAAAACCCAGCACATGGATCCAGCTTGTCTGCAGTGCCCAGGCTATTGGTCTTAATTAATTCCCGACGTAGAATTGGAGTAGAAAGGATTGCAAAGAGATCAGACCACAGGTTGACATCCCTATATCCCTTTGATATATATCCCTATTGATAACAAGCACAGCTGCCCATAATGACCCCTATTCCTCACATTCTCCAGCCAGCTATCAGAAAAAAACATTCCTACTTTGTGGTGGGTTTTTTTACATCTTTTAGAGCCGTTTAAGGAGTGAGAATAAGCAATACCTCCCCTCCAAGTCCTCCTTCCTCCCCATCCCAGTGGCATTCAGCACAGCCACGTTATGCTCAGCACTGTTTGGATCCAGCTGTGCACCTTTCCAAAGGTACAAACATCCTCTGCATCTGCTCCTCAGCTCCTCAGGCACATGGCAGGAGGATATTCCACCTCCTCACGTTGCCACTGACAGGAGTTTTATGGCCCTGTGCTGGCCAGGGAGCAGCCAGGAGCAATCCAGGATACCCTGTGCCTTGGCAGGAGGGAATTGTCACATTAAAAAACCTCTAAATGCTTAAAAGGGCTCTCGTTTAGAGTCTCCTGCCGTGAAGTGTCTTCGAGGGCCCCAGATTTATTATTTCATCAGAAGATCAGAGAGGGGAAGTTTGTAGGAGATCAAACAAATAGGAATACATTAGGAGAGACAGTGGGAGAGGCTGGAGAAGCTGCTGGGTTCAATAAAGTGGGACAGGATCCCTGCTGACCAGGGGGTGGCTCTCCCTCACAGCTCCCACCCCATGCACCTGCCCAGGCATCACCAACCATGGAGAGGGCGGCAGGGCCTGGGCTGGGGAACAAAGCCCCTGCTGGCTGCAGGAGCCACTCCCCACCCCTGGTTTCTAAATCCCTTGATTTCTAAAGCAAACGGGACTATCTTCTCTACTGGATTGCGCTACAAATCAAAGATGTGGAAAACATGGCAAAGGAGATGGTGCAAGGGGAAGAGATGGATCTTCTGGAAAAAAATGCCTTAAGACGAGCCTGAATTTGCTTCCTCACTCTGCTGCAGAATCTGTGGGTTCATTCTTGCTCTGTGCCTCAGTTTCCCCACTCCATGAGCCAGCCTCACAACCTTCTTTTCCCGCACTTAGAATCATAAAAGTTGGAACTGAGGTCTTGGATCCCTGAGCCCAGCCATTAACCCAGCCCTGCCAAGGCCACCACTAACCCAGGTCCCTGAGCACCACACCCCCACAGTTCACTAAAAGGGAATTAATTAAATCATTCCTTCACTTCCAGGGAGCTGATTCCACCACCCCTGGACTTAAACAGCCTTTCAGTGAACACAAGTTTCCTCATTTCCAACTGACCCCATGGGATGCAGATGGAGCTGCTCAGAGCTGGGGGAAGAGCCAGAGCAGCCCTCCAGGAGGACTTGGGCAGGCTGGAGAGGTGGCAGGATTGGTCAGCAAGGACTAATGCAGCTCCTGCTCCTGGGGAGGGTAATCCTGGGCACCAGAACTGGCTGGAGGTGGCCTGGAGAGCAGCTCTGCAGAGGAGGGAGACACTGAGCTGTCCCCCTGTGCCCTGGGGGTGAGGAGGACAAAGGGATGCAGGGATGCATTAGGAAGAGTGTGAAAAATGCCTATTTTATGATTGGCTTTTTGCAAATATTCAAAGGAATGTTACATGTGTTGTGTTAGAGAGTGATGCTGTATTAATTCTCTTAAGTAGTGTGGTAAATATAGTTAAATATAGTTTTCAGTTATAAAAATTAGGAATAGTTTGAGGTTATAAAAAATATGAAAAAATAGAGATAGCAGCCACAGGACATCTAAATCTTTCAGAGAAAGAGAATTTATTGCTCTCTTACGAGAAGGAACGAACTTTTTCTCGCCTTGAAGGCACTGTCAGGATTCAGAGGAAGAAGCTGACACTGCCCAGACAGAATCCTGTGTTTGAATGGAATTTATGCATCATGTATGAGGTGTATGAATATGCAACAGGCTGTTGCTTTTAAGGGTTAATCCTCTTTTAATGTGGGTCCTTTTTTTGGGCTTATTTTGCTCAGAAAAGGTACCCGGCCTGTCTGTAACTCTTTATTTTTACTGTCTCATATTGTCCTAATTCAAATTGTCCAAATTATCATTTCTCTAATTGTATTACTATTTTTATAACCATTTTATTACTATTAAACTTTTAAAATTTTAAAACCAAGTGATTGGCGTTTTTCACAAAGAGCATTCCCAGCAGGTCGGGGGTGATCCTGCCCCTGTGCCCAGCCCTGGAGACACCTCTGGGTGCTGTGTCCAGCTCTGGAGAAACCTCTGGGTGCTGTGTCCAGCGCTGAAGGAACCTCTGGGTGCTGTGTCCAGCCCTGGATCCTCAGCACAGCAGGGACAGGAGCTTCTGGAGCTGAGCAAGGGCCTGGAGCATCTCTGTGCCCAGGAAAGGCTGAGGGAGCTGGGGCTGCTCAGCCTGGAGAGGAGCCCCAGTGAGAGGGGCCACAGCCCTGGCTGTCCCTGTGTGTCCCTGAGTGTCTGTGGGTGCCCCTGTCTGTTCCTGGGTATCCCTGTCTGTGTTCCCATGTGTCCCTGAGTGTTCCTGAGTGTCACTGGGTGTCCCTGGGTGTCCCCATGTGTCCCTGAGTCTCCCTGGGTGTCCCCATGTGTCCCTAGGAGTCTTTGGGTGTCCCAGTCTGTCCTGTCTGTCCCTGTGTGTCCCTGTGTGTCCCTGTCTGTCCCAGTCTGTTCCTGTGCGTCCCTGTTCATCCCTGTCTGTTCCTGTGTGTCCCTGTGTGTCCCAGTCTGTCCCTGAGTGTCCCTGTGTCTCCCTATCTGTCCCAGTCTGTCCTGTCTGTCCCTGCGTCTCCCTGTCTGTCCGTGTCTGTCCTTGTGCGTCCCAGTCTGTCCCTGTGTATCCTGTGTATCCTGAGTGTCCCTATCTGTCCCTGTCCATCCCAGTCTGTCCCTGTCTGTCCTGGCCGTCCCTGTGTGTCCCTGTCTGTCCCAGTCTGTTCCTGTGTGTCCCTGTGTCTCCGTAGGCGTCCCTGTCCATCCCTGTCTGTCCCTGTATCTCTCTGTGTGTCCCTATCTGTCCCTGTGTCCCCCTGTCTGTCCCTGTCTGTCCCTGTCCATCCCTGTGTGTCCCTGTGTGTCCCTGTGTCCCTGTCCATCCCTGTGTGTCCCTGTCCATCCCTGTGTGTCCCTGTCTGTCCCTGTGTCCCCCTCTCTGTCCCTGTGTGCAGGAGGTCAGAGCAGGCCCAGGCTCTGCTCCAGGCCCAGCAATGGCCCCAGAGCCTCGGGCAGGGATTGATCCTGGGAATTCTCTCACAGGAGGCAGAACTCCTGTCCTGTGCAGTGACTGAGCACTGAACAGACTGTCCAGGGAGAGTGTGGAGTGTCCCTCACTGGGGATGTTCCAGAACAGTCTGGACACACTCCTGTGCCCTGTGCTCGGCGATGGCCCTGTTGGAGCAGGGAGCTGGGACCAGATGAGCCTCTGTGCTCCCTTCCCTGACCCGTTCTGGGATTCTGCAACACCAGCTGCTGCTTTTGGCCCATTTGGGGTTTGCTGCAGAAAAAACAGCAATTATCCCCCCAGTGCTCCAGAGACTGGGCTCAGGCCTGTGCTGTGGGTGTCACAGACATGTTTTATGGAAAATCCTTTCCTTAGGATTTTTCCTCCTGAGAAGCTGAGAGGCCTCAGGAACAAAATGTAACCAATGGTTATCTGCTGCTGTGGAATGCAACAGGTGCATCTGGGATTGGTCCATGTGGGTGTTTCTAATTAATGGACAATCACCAGTAGCTGGCTCAGACTCTCTCTCCAAGACACAAGCCTTTGTTATCATTCTTTCTTTTTCTATTCTTAGCCAGCCTTCTGATGAAATCCTTTCTTCTACTCTTTTAGTAGAGTTTTAATGTAATATATATCATAAAAAAATAACTCAAGCCTTCTGAAACATAAAGTCAGATCCTCGTCTCTTCCCTCAACCTGAGACCCCTGTGAACACGGTCACACTGTGGGAGCTGCTATTTGGTGCCACTTTTCCTGCAGCATTTGTGAGTTGAAACATGTCAGCCTTTCTGTTTGCTTGCCCCCCTCCCCAGCCTGTGGCAGCTGAACAGCCTTTGGAGCCTTCTGTTCCCTCCCACCCCCAGCACCTCTCAGCTCCTCAGCAGCTGTCAGCTCACATGGCTCCATCTCAGCAGATCAGTGGGAGGACATGAACACACATCAAATATATATGGAAATATATATAGAAATGTGCACAGGAGGGCTCTGCTTCTGCTCACACGTCTCGTGGGAGCAGGTCGGGGCTGGGCTGCCAGCACGTCTCCTCCTCCCTTAAATCCTCATTCACAAGAGGAACATCACACCTCTGAGGTCAAGCCACGCTTGAGTTTTAATTCATTAAGCTAACTTCTGTGCTGGCTGAGTCTGCAGTCTTGAGGAAATTGCTATTTTATTGGGGTGGAAATGGGAAAGCTTGGCTTGCTGCTGCAGGAATCTGGGTTCTCACAGCATCTCCTGTGCCAGTCTGGGCTCGGGGGCTTCACCCAAGGGTGACAACCCCAACTGCCACTAAATCTCTGCGCCCACAGCACCAGCTCTGCCAAAAATCACCCCTTGAACAAGCAGCTGTAGCCTCGTCCTGAGTGATCTAGGGGGATGTGTGACCGTGTTCACAGGGGTCTGAGGATGAGGGAAGAGATGAGGATCTGACTCCATGTTTCAGAAGGCTGATTTATTATTTTATAGTATATATTAAATTAAAACTATACTAAAAGAATAGAAGAAAGGATTTCATCAGAAGGCTGGCTAAGAATAGAAAAAAAAGGAATGATAACAAAGGTTTGTTGCTTGGACTCTCTGTCCAAGCCAGCTGACTGTGATTGGCCATTAATTAGGAACAACCCCATGAGACCAATCACAGATGCACCTGTTGCATTCCACAGCAGCAGATAACCATTGGTTACATTTTGTTCCTGAGGCCTCTTGGCTTCTCAGGAGGAAAAATCCTAAGGAAAGGATTTTCCATAAAACATGTCTGCGACAGGGATAGACAGTGATGCTGCCCCCCAAAACCAGCCAGGAGCCTTCCCTTCCTTTCCGGAGGGGAAATGAAATCTTGCAAAACAGGAAAGAAAGACTCACAAACACTCTGGAAAGGAGATATGATCAAATGAAATGCAATAAAAAAAAAAAAAATAGTGACTACAAGAAAATGGTCTGGGAGGAAATGAGGTGCAGTGCAAAGGACCAAAACATGCAAAAACTAACCTCACAGGTGCTGCAAAATCAGGGGGAAAATCAAGGAGGAAGACAAAACTTTGAGGGGAAGATATGAGTGACATGGCATGGATAGTGAAAAAAAAATAAATCTTTGCCAAAGTGAAAGGCATCAAAAAGCATGGGATGCCATGAAGTGCAGGGACATGGACCAAAGATTGCTCAGTTGATCCCCATTGAAATCACAAAAGCAGAAGCTTTAAATGGCCTGGGACAGGCTGTGACATCCTGGGCAGAGCTGGGCGACACAGGGATGCTCCAGAACATTCCAGTGAGAGGAGACAGGCAGCAACATCTCTGTGAAGGGCTGGGAGACACAGGGATGCTCCAGAACATTCCAGTGAGGACAAACAGGCAGCAACATCTCTGTGAAGGGCTGGGAGACACAGGGATGCTCCAGGACATTTCAGTGAGGACAAACAGGCAGCAACATCCCTGGGAAGAGCTGGGAGACACAGGGATGCTCCAGAACATTCAAATGAGGGGAGACAGGCAGCAACATCTCTGTGAAGGGCTGGGAGACACAGGGATGCTCCACAGGGTGATGGAGAGCAGCAGGGCAGGAGGCAGGGAGGTGCTGTCACCAAAATACCAAACAAGGTGTCTCTGAGTGACCTCCACCTCCAGCTGTCACGCAGAAAACATAGAGAAAAAGGAGGAAAAATAATGTTTTCACTCCTGGCAGCTCAACAGAGACAACACCTGCTTCTGCCCGCTCCAGACTCAGCAAAACTTGGCTTCCATCACCTGATCGTGTACAAGGCGAGCCCACGCAGACACACAAAAATCAATGCACATCGATCCCTAAGCCAGGAATTCATAAACTCCTTTAAAGGTCAAGGATTGATTTTTCACTTTCTGTAAAAAGAAGAGACTCCTGCCATCAGCCTCCTGCCCCCATCAACCCCCTCGTCCCGTGCCTCCCTCCCGTGCCTCCCTCCCCGGCAGCTCCGCACCGAGGCACCGGCACCTTCCCCATGTGCACAGTCAGCGTGGAAAACATAAGTGGCACATATAGAAAAATATGTTGCACTTGTAGCTGGCATCTTGCAGTAACAATGTGTTTGTAGTAGGCATCTTGCAGGAATTCCTGTGTTTGTTTAACTCCTGGCTTGCTGGAGGTGCTGCTTTTAAGGGTCTTGAAGGAAGAGGAGCCCTTGCAGGCTGGAGCAGCATCCCTTCCTGTCAGAACCCAGCACATCCCTCTGGCTGTCCTGGATTGCCTGAACCCCTGCCAGGGAGCTCAGAGACCCTGGCACAAAGCCCAAAATGCCCCTGTGGGTTTGATTATGACCCATGGAGCAAGTTACCAACCTTAGATGAAGATCTGCAGGCCGTGAGAGTTGAGTAGAATGATAGTGAATTTACCACAGGGTGAAACAGTAGATTTTGGGGTTTTTGGTATGGGGGTTCAGGAGGCAGGATGGAGGGATCTGGGCATGTCCAGCCTTTCTCCTTCTTCTTCTTGACCTCCATCTTCTGCTGTGATGTTGGCACTTTGGGATTGGTTTAGAGTAGAAGCTCACTGTCTAACACAGGTGATAGGTATTGGGAAGTTATTGTAAATATTGTACATGTAGTTTTTAGTATAAAGACATAACACTGCCCTGGGGGCAGGCAGAGTGCCTGGAACTGTCCTGCTGGATGGACCTCGGCTGGACAGGAGAAAGAATTTTATAGATAAGGAACAATAAACAACCTTGAGACCGAGAAATGAAGAGCCCTGACTCCTTCTTCATGTGCCAGGATGGGAAAAGAGACTTTCCAACATTTTCTCAGCATCACTCTGAGCAGCAAGAGGCCCCAAGACACCTTCCCCCCCTGATGCCCAGGATCTCACCAAGCAGGCTCTGATTTATGAATTTGAGGGCCCCCATGCCCAGCTACTGTCCCTCTGCAGGCCCACAGAGACCTCAAATCATCTCATCCAGCATCCTGTGGCAGCTCCTCCCTTTGGAGGACAGTGACAGCTTCCTCCTCTTCTCCAAAGGCTGTGTACCCTGGGTCTTGTACAATGTACATCCTCTCCACAAGGACATCCTCATCTGATGGACATCCCCAGCTGATGGGTATCCCCAACAAGCCCGCAAGGGGTTCAAGCAGCCCACCCCAAACCAAGCCAGGCACTCTCCTCCCCTGCCCCTCAATTTGCCCTTTTAAATTCACAGTGGGCAGTGAGACCCAATTGCTGTCACAGAGCTGGTCTCCATTTCATGGTCTCCCTTTTCAGGGTCCTGCTCTCCTTTGCTAGGAGCTGGCAAATCAATCCTCCAGGGAGTTATAGGCACCCTGCCCTGGCCCTGCTCCCTGCATTTCTGGCCCTTTTCCCTGGCACACCTCCTCTCCAGGCTCAAAGTCCCTCTGCCCAAAGTCCCCTGCCCCTCCTCACATCATCACCTCCATTCCTTTAGGTCCCAAGCAGATAATTCCAGGAGTAACTACATTTCAGAAGCCTTTCCATCATCCCTGTCCCTGTCTAACCCTGGTCCATCTCCACAACACCTTCTAGCCTGCTGCTATCCCCAATTCCCACTCCAGCCAGATGCAGGATGCAAAGCTTCAAAATGCAAAGAGCTTTCCCCAGCCACGCCGTGACTTATTGCTCTTTGGAGGAACAAGAAAACAAATTTAAACAGTGCTGGATTTAATTGATTTCTCCGTGTTTCCTCAATGGAAGCTCAGCAGGGAAAGTCAGGAGCCCAGTGGATGCAGAGGAGCAGCTATGGGGGGGCTGTCCCACACCTTGGCACACAGGCAAGGGTTTACATTTATTTTAGTAAGCATTAAGGCAGTCTTAGAAACCAGAAAAGTCCAGTTCCCCTGTTTCTGGAGGAAGCTTCCCTCCCGGTAAAGCTTAGGGAAGTACTAAAAAAGCAGAATTTAGATGTTCCTCTGAAGAAATAAAAGGTTCTGCATCACAGGTTTGGAATTGCCAAAAACTTCTTACTGAAACTTTCCTCCACAAAGGGGAGTTTGTGGCAGAAGAAAACTCACAAAATAATCTGGTTTATAGAAAAAAAAAAACAAAAAACCCCCATATTTGAATGAAACCCACAAGTGCTTCTTTCCGGCCAGTGCCAACAGGCTCTGCCAGTCCTTGGCTGCTGCTCACGGCCCCAACTTGGCTCCACGTGTCCCTCAAACATGGCCACAGCATCACAGCCATGCTGGGAGATGATTGTGTTACAGGGAATGCAAAGGACCATCAGCTCTCCCCACCTGCTCTGGGAGGGATTTTTAATGCAGAAGGATGCTCGGAAATCGAGGGGAGCATAACCACCCTTAATGAGCACAATTAAAATTCCTCAGCTGCTGCTGATGAGCAAAGCGCAGGAAAGGTGAAGGGGCCAGGATTTGTGTACTGCTCTGTGCCCACTGCAGATCCCAAGATGGATCCCTGGATCCCAAAACACTGATGGAACCCCAGATCCCAAACACCACTGGGTACCCAGATCCCAAACACTGATGGATCGCCAGATCCCAAACACCACTGGGTACCCAGATCCCAAACCCCAATGGATCCCCAGATCCCAAACACTGATGGAACCTCTGATCCCAAAACACTGGTCGATTCCCTGATCCCAAACACTGATGGATCCCCAGATCCCAAACACTGATGGATCCCCAGACCCCAAACACTGATGAAATTTGGGGGAGGGTGGCAGGAGGGTGTTCAGGGCTGGTGCACAAAGGGCAGATCCAGATGGATTCAAGCCCTGTCCCAGCTGCTCAATGACATTCCCAATGTCCCTGGAAAAAGGGAAGGAAAGATCAGCAAGACATTTGAGCCAAGGCACAGGAGATTATGTTAAAAAAGCCTTTCTGAGCACCACGATGCTGACAGAGCAGCACTGCTTGATGAGGGGAATCACAAAATCCCAGAAGAGTTTGGGTTGGAAAGGACCTTAAAGCTCCACACTATTCCATGGGCAGGGACACCTTCCACTGTTCCAGGCTGCTCCAAGCCCTGTCCAGCCTGGCCTTGGGCACTGCCAGGGATCCAGGGGCAGCCACAGCTGCTCTGGGCACCCTGTGCCAGGGCCTGCCCACCCTCACAGGGAACAATTCCATCCCAATATCCCATCCAGCCCTGCCCTCCCTCACCCTGAGGGGCACCCCCTTGTCCCAGGATGTGAGGGATGCTGTGGAGGAAGGACAACCCAGTTCCCAACTCCAGCATGTCTTCCCACATGACCTTGGATGAGACATTTAATCCTTCTCTGCCTCATTTTCTTGATGTTTTGCCTCAGAGGACTTTGGGGCCGGACTTTGTCTTACAAGGGGTTTGGCTACACTTGAATGCTTATTTCAAATTCAGTAATTGCCAATTAAATCAACATGCTTAGCATACTTTCATGGACTGTGTTCTTTTTTTTTCCCCAGCTAAACATGTTCACCTTAATTAAAGGAGTCTGCAAGTCATTGCAAAGCCATCATGTCCTGCCACTTCAGTCTCAGCACTGAAGCATTTGTATGCCCATGAAACCAATTTTGTATGATTGGCACTAAGGGATGGGACCTTCTGTTCATTAGGGGCTTCTAAGTGGCACTAGGCAAGAAAATTAAATCTGATTCAGATGGGAGGAGAAGGATGGATGACAAAGACAAGAGTTCTCAGGGAAGGGAACAGACTGTTTTACACTGCATTTAGAGAAGACAAAACATATGGAGCCTATTCTGAGGCAAAAGGCCGAGGTCTGGGCAAAGCTGGCCACAGAAGTTACATTTACAGGTCTATTAATAGCTTTTGTGCTTTTTAGCAAGAGGATGTGATTGCTGCATTTGTGGTTTCTGAGGCATTTGCTGTGTTTGGGATGAGATTCTCAAGCCCTGCTCCCCAAGCACAGGAGGGACCTGTGAGGAGGCCACTGACACTTAAACTGATTTCAGCTCCAAGTCTTCTGTCACACTGAAGGGCTGAAATCTGGCAGCAGAAGAGGATAAAAGTGCTGAAGCTAACAACAGATTCACCTGCTCTTCCAGTAAAAACAGCTCACCAGCCCATCCAGGCCCTGGGCAAGGCTCACACCTGCACAAGGTTCATGCCGTGGCAGTCTGGATCCAGGCATGTGCCCCTCGTTCTGAATGATGCAGCCCTTGATATCTGTGTGTGCTTGGAATCACTGCAAGGAGCATCCAGTGGGGAACTGGGCTGGACTGGGAATAGGCCAGACCCCAACCAGGCAGAGCAGTGAGGCAAATGGACCCAGAGGTGGGAGCAAGGGATGGGGAACCTTCAGCTATGTGATGGGCTGTTACCTGGGTGTCACAGACATCTTTTATGGAAAATCCTTTCCTTAGGATCTTTCCTCCTGAGAAGCTGAGAGGCCTCAGGAACAAATTGTAAACAATGGTTATCTGCTGCTGTGGAATGCAACAGGTGCATCTGGGATTGGTCTCATGGGGTTGTTCCTAATTAATGGCCAATCACAGCCCAGCTGGCTCGGACTCTCTGTCAAAGATACAAGCTTTTGTTATAATTCCATTCTTTTTCTATTCTTGCTACCCTTCTGATGAAATCCTTTCTTCTATTCTTTTAGTATAGTTTTAATATCATATATATCATAAAATAATAAATCAGCCTTCTGAAACATGGAGTCAGATCCTCGTCTCTTCCCTCATCCTCAGACCCCTGTGAACACGGTCACAGCTGGGGGCTTCTGGGGAGGGGGGAAGCAGAAATCAAACATCCTGCAAAGGACCTGGCTGGGACACAGGGACGCACCTGGCACATGCACTTCTATCCCAACCCACTCCAGCCTTTCCTGCCAGGAACTCACACAAGCATTGAGTAGAATTCTCTTAACAGCAACAGTGACAAGCTACAGGTTGTGCCCCACGCCACCCATGGGAGCAGCCCAAAGCTTCCCCCAAATCCTTCTGGGGTCACCTTCACCAAAGGGTTGCTGGAGTCTTTTAAGGTAAAAACCACCAAAACTTAGTGGGAAAGCAGAGATTAATTTTTTTAATTATTTTTACTTTTTTTTTTTTTTTTAAGATTTGTTTCAGAAAAGCTGTCAAAAATGTTTAATTGATGAAAAGCTGGATTTCCAAGGAAAGACATGTTTGAGAAGTGACACTGATAGCCATGTGAGTAGAGAGTCTGGGGTTGAGTGTGAGGAGTGGGTGGGAGCACAGGGGAAGAACACATTAGAGTTGCAAATGCAGAATGAAACAAAGCCCTCCATCATCTTAAAATCTTTCCTAAAAGGGAGTTTTACTTTTTGACCTGATCAAGAGTTCACACAGAGCCAAAATGCCAGGCCTAGCTGAGAGCAGCAGAGAGCTGTTTTAGTCCCTGAAACACCCATTTTTGAGGTCCCAGGCAGGGTTGATCTGACATTTCCCAACAGGAATCAGGAGTGGAAAATTAACCTCTGTCCCAGTGCTGGCTGAGACCTGAATTTCAGCTACCCCACTCTCTAAACACCCCAGAGCTCATGGCTCTCACTGCCACAGAGCTCAAAAAGGGACTTCTTGTTCCTGCACCACCTCTTTGAACAGGAGGTGCTCATTTACAGAATTCCAGAGGGATGTGGGATGAATTCCTGCCATACAACTCGTGAGAGCCAGCAGCCAGACGTGGTAAGATACTGAATCCTGCAAACTGGTATCAGGAGAGCTCAACTCCAGCTTTGATGTTGTAAAACTGAAGTTAAAATGAGCACAGGAACGCAACAAGGATAGAAATGTTCCCTGGTATTTTCAGAGGAAAACTTCTTTTTTACCCCCGTGGCTTATAAATCATGCAACAAAACTACAAAGCTAGAGATTGCTGTGTTTGACTAATGGGGCTGTGCTTTCCTTGGGGGGAATGGTTTGACCTCAGGATGTCAGCATTAGATAAGACAAAACCATCAGCCACCCTCCCCTTCTTTCATCAGAGCCGTTGTCGCCGTGTTTCACCCATTTCAAAGCGCCTCATCTCTGCAGTTGTGTCTCTCAGGAGAGCCTGTTTGCTGTAGGACACCCAGAAAATTCCAGGAGCAGCTGCAAGTGCTGCTTAGGCAGCCCCCTCAATGCTGAGGAACATCCCCCAGTGTTGTGGTGTGACGTAATAGCCTGTCAGTCATCAGTTCTTCCCCCAGGTGTGCCAATCACCTCTCCCTTCCCCTCCCTTGCCCCTTGCTGAGTGCTGTCCATCAATCTTGGCATTCCAGAAGGCCACTGAGTGATCGGTGAAGTTCAAAAGATGCCTCTCAGCCCTAGGGGCATTGGGCCATCCAGGTGTCCTTTGTCCCTTTGTCCCTCCCCTCCTGTCCCTGCTTGGTGGCTCCCTGCCCCTTCCCTGCCCCTCTCCCCGGGGTTCAAAGGAGCAGCAACCACGGGCTCAGGGAGTTCTGTGGGAGCTGGTGCTGCATTCAGAGGCCTGTGGGCCAGAATAAAGCTCTGGATCCAAAGCCTCCATCAGAACCGACTCCTTTCCTTCACCATCGCCTTAAAGCTTCTCCAGCAGAGGTAAACCTGAGCTCCTGCATGCCTGGACTTGTCCCAAGCACCCAGCTGCAATATCCAGATAGCCAAAGGTGTCTCTGAGGTGAAACCACCACAGCTGCTGCCTTTGGTCAAGCAGCAAGGGCCAGGACGAGCCCAGGCACGACCCATCTGGCTATATTGGTATTTAATTCCAACACCACAGAGCTCAGAGTCCCACAGATAAATTCATGGAGCAGCAGGTGAAGCATGGCCCAGGTTTGGGAGCAGTGCCTGGGACAGGGATCACAGCCCGTGGCATGGGAAGAGCCCCCACTGCCAGCTGTAGCGCAAGGCTAAGCTGCCCTTCTTGGAGGAAACATCAGCAAAATGACTTTCCAGAGCTGCCTGTAAATAATCAGGGTCAGCACGAAACCATGCCCAGCACAAAACTATGCATCAAAAATCCTGCAGCTACACCAGAAAAGGAGCAGTAAAGGCACTCTGCCATCAAGAAATAAAGTCACTGTGTCACCACAAATTTGCAAGGAATAAAGGCATGTGGGAAATAGTAAAGGTAAGATTTTTTTTCTTAATAATTATTAGATTTTAAGCTTAATAATGGTATTTTGTGTATTGTTAATAGAAAGAAGAAAAGCAAGAATTGTGTGAAGCAGGTGTATGTGTACTTTTAATAATTGGCTAAAACTATTGTCTGTAAGCTTTAGCAATGTGCTATTGGCTAGAAAGTTTTTTTAATGCTCTGTAAGAAAGAAATCTTTGGCTGCTTCTGGCTGTATGTGAGCTTTTCCACCTTCCTATTGTCTCAACCATGTAATGAGGCTGCAAATAAAGCTCAAGGAACATACCCCAGCAGTCCTGTGCTGTTCATGAATGAAAGAGAAAAAAATAACCACTCCAACACAAGGCACTCTGCCACTGAGGAATGCAGTCACTCAGCCATATACCACAGTCCCAATAATCCACATTCCCAGGTCCTTTCCCATAAGGATCTGCCAGTTCCCTATCAAAGGAACAGGCCAGGGAATAATGTGCTCTGACTCCATGATTCAGAAGGATGAACAATCATTTTATTAACACTATTCTATATTACATTAATACCATATTATAACTATACTATATTAAAGAGATACTATAGAGATCCTACACTATACTACACAAAAGTTACTAAAGAAAAACCCATGACTGTCTGAGACAGTCAGGACACAGCTTTGACCTAACTGGTTCGGGAAAAAACCCAATTCTCAGCAGAATTCTTTTGGGTATCAATCTCCATAACACATTCCACATGTGCCAAACAACAGGCGCAGTGAAAAGAGATAAGAATTGTTTTCTGTTCTTCTCTCTGTGCTTCTCGCTGCCTTCCCAGGAAAAATCCGGAGAGAGAGAATGATGTCTCTATCTGTTCAGAGAATGTGAATGCCACAGTTCCCTATCTCCCAGACAGCCCGGCTGGTGTGGTATGAGCCTGAAGGGCTGTGGGGAGAAGACAGGGATGTCCTCCAACTTTAGATGACCAAACACCCACCCGGGGGTGGCTCCTGGGAAAGCCAAGTGTTCAGTGCCACCCCTGTGACAGTCAAGGCTGGTTCTGGTCTGGCAAACAGCTGGAAAACAGCAGGAGAAGGAATGAACCTCAGTCTTTGCAGCTGGAGGGAAAGGGTTAGCTATTCCTTGAAATGGGTCTTCACATGGAGGAAAATACAAGGTGATGCCTGGAGACCTGCAGGTCTAAATCTAAAGTTGGTCTTAAGAGTTCTCCAATAGCACAAAATGAGATAGTTCCTATTTAAAATCCTTCCCCTCAATTTTCCCATGCAGGGAAGACATCCAGGATGTTTGGCCTCCTGATGAAATTCCAAGAACAAGCACCCAGCACAACAAGTCAGTTAAAAACACGCACCTGTGTTCCTAGTGCTGAAAACATGAGCAGAACAGTTGAACCAGCTGAAACACCCCCCTTTCAGATGGCTTTTTTTTTCCACCATCCCTTCAAAAACACCCTGTATAGCTGCGTTTATAGAAAACACGCACCGTTTGGAAACAATTTGCGTCCTTTTTTTAATTTCTTTTTTCCTGGCTGAAAACATGTGCTGAGTCGACCGCTTGGGTCAGCACAAAACCACGTTTTGGATGAATAAAGCAGTTGCTGGGAGCAATTTGCCCAGCACTGCTGCAGGCCAAATTGGAGAGTTAAACTCACAGGCTCTGCAAGCTGGCCCAAAATTACTCCATGGACTCCGAGGCCATTTGCTCCGAGTGAAAAACTAAATATTATTTACCAGGAATACTCCAAGAGGATGGTTGTGTAGCCCAGGCAACCTGGCTGCTGCTCCAGCACAGGCACTGCAGGGTGAGGTTTGAAGGAGGGAAAATTCCTGCCTGATTTTGGTGGGTGTTTGGAGCTTAGGGATGCTCAGGTGCTTGTGGTGATGGAGAGTTTGGATGGTGTGGAGGCATCATCCTTGAAATCACCTCTCCCCATCCCTGCTCCTTGCTCAGCCCCTTCATGCCACGAGCACCCACAGCAGGACTCAGTGGGAGCTGCTCCAGCTGTTCCTACTAAAAAACCATGAAGAAATTCATTTGAGGCCACAATTTTCCCATTTTTAAAGCAAATATAAGTGTTCAAAGTGCATCAAACCTCAGGCAGGGCAGCAGGGATGGAGAGGGAAGGTCTCCTAGGGACTTCAAGGGGAAGGAATGAGTTTCTTCACTACATTTAAGAGTCAGACCCAAATTCAGGAAGAGGGCAAGAACATCCCTTCTCCAGTTGATTCTCAGCCCTTATTTCTGGTACAAGAAACCCAAACAAGATGTGCTGAATTACCTAGGGCTGGAGAGAAAATATCATTTTTAAGCAAAAAGGAGTGAACACAAGCACAGCTTCAATCACTGGCCATGAGTTATTCAGTTTAGGTCTTTTCCCCGCATTTGTGTAAATTATAGAGGGAAAAAATATTACAGAAAACAGTTTGCTCAAGACTAAGTTGCTGGTGGAATAATTGCATATTTAGCAAACCTGCAGCCAAAAGTGATGGGTAATTTTGAAATAGTGTCTTACAAGAATCAATCTTCAATCAGGGCCCTTCTGAAAATCAGGTCCACTCAGAAGTACCTTAAATAAAACCTCACAAAAAAGTCACTGACACACAATCTGAAATTCTCAGCCTCTTGTCAGCCGTGATCCTTTATTTTCTGAGTTTACCATGGTCAACTGGAGGCATCTGGGATCAATTCTGCTTCCTGATTTTTAGATAGCAAGAGAGGAAAATTTCCAGTAGAGGCATGGAGATGGCACTATTGGAAATTTTCTGATTTTTCGATAACCAGAGAGGAAAATTTCCAGTACAGGAATGGAGATGGCACTACTGGAAATTTTCTGATTTTTAGATAATCAGGGAGGAAATTTTCCAGTACAGGAATGGAGATGACAGTCTCCCAAGTGCTGGCCCTTTGGAGAGGAGCCAAACACGGAGCCATGAGGAGGAAAACCCAGCCCAGCACAGAGCCTGCACTGGGTTTGGTGTGTCTTGCAATGAAGCAAAGGAGCTGCATGCTTTAATCGAGATCAAGCCAGCCAGATTGGGAAGGAGGGAGCGAAACCCCCTGAAAATGAATTCTCTGCGAGACGCAGCTTGCCAGGATCTCTGCTGGGTGACACCTCCTGCGAACTCCAGAATGCAAATCGCAGCCACCTCTGCGGAGAGGCAGCGAGCAGGATGGCACCAAGCAGTGCCCAGAATCCCAATGAGCTCCCCAGGCACTTGCTCCTGCAGCCCTGGATGATGGCTGGGGTGCAGGGATGGCTCTCACTGGGTGGGGTATGTGTCTGAGCAACCTGGGCCTCAGGGCACACCAGCCATCCCGCTTGGAACTGTTCTTCTCAGGATTTTCTCAGGGCACTCTGGAATTCATCAAGGTTTCTAAGAAATAAACTGGGCTAAAAGAAGAAAGGAGAAGCTGAGAAACAGAATTCCAAGACCACGAGAACTCAATAATGGGGGGCAGCAAAGCACCTGGACTGTGACCAAACACATCTTCTGAGGGGTGCATGCATGACAGGTGGACAGGACAAAAGGCACCAATGAAGAAGAGTGTGATCAGTGTGTGCTGAGAGTTAGAATGTATAAATAAGTGCATAAAAACCATAAACAGCTTCTGCTCAATCATATTGGTCAGCTGTCCAGCAGTCCTATTTCCTGCACAGGTGTGCTGGTGGTGCCCTGTGGGGTGCTAAAGGATTCTAATGCCTGATTGAGGCATCCAAAGTCCTGTGGCACATGAGAGGCAGGTGTGAAGATCACCTGCCTGGCACCTCCCAAGGCTGGCAGGGACAAAACCCCACAGATTTGAGAACAGCAATTCAGGACCTCCACATGGCCCTTCCCAGCTCCAAGCCTCAGTTTCCCACTGAAGCAAGAGTACTGCCCACCCACAGAGAAACCCCTGGGTCTTGGCTGTTGGCACCCACCAAGCTCCTGGAAAGCCCAATATACCAGGATATTCTGAGGGCACAGCACAAGCTAATTACACAACTCCCCACCCTGACACCCTTCTTCTAGTCCCACCTAACAACATTCAGACCCAGCAGATCTCCAGCACCTGGATGTCAATTCTTTATCTTCTGTTCTGTCTAAGTCAGGGTCAGGATTGAAAATGCTCGAGAGGTTATTTTGTGTTTGAACTCGGTTATTATTTATTATCTATATCACAGTCTTACAAGCTGTGAGTTCTACAGCATTCTGCTAACAAGCTACAAAATGGCCCTGTATCTATGTCTACATGGTTTAGTGAACACACCAGTGCTGGATTAATGGTTGGACTCAATTTTCCAACCTTAATAATTCTGTGATTTCCTAAGCCCCTCAATCAGCTACACAATGGGAGCACCAGGCTGTGGTGCTGCCCCTCACCAAAACTCCAACAGCTCCTGCCTGGCACAGTGAATCCCATCACTGCCTCCCCAAAACCATCCCCATTGCTGGGCCCAGCTGGATCCCCACACCACCACGTGCCCACCAATGCTGGAGCACAGGAGGCCAAGAAAGTGTTAAATATTGCAGCAGCACAGAGCCAGGTGGGAGCCCAACCACTCTATCGCTCCCACACCGGCCCCAAGGAGACCAAAACCTGACTGAATGACTCTGGCAATTAACTTCCTGAGCCTCTAACCCAATTCCTTTTAAGGTAAATTTGCTCACGTTAATGGAAAAGGGTATTTTGGTTTTCCATCACCTGCCAAGTCATTTAAAAAATTGTTTTCCCCCTTCTCCCCTCTGCATTCACGACTTAATTGCAACAGCTCTTTGACAGCAGATAGGTTCCAGTGGGCTGCCACTCCAGATGTCAGGAACATGTTAGCAGGAAGGGGCCCTGTAGGATATTTATGGCTTTAATTCCTCGGTAGAGGGTTTTGTTCTGTCATGCAGTGACACACGAATTGCTACTCATTTGATCCTGTATTTCCACATCAGTGACACTTTATGAAGGGCTCCTGGTTCTCTGCACTCTCTCCAGAGTTGCTGGTCCCTCTTCTGCCAGCGCCAGCCTGGACAAGCTGGGTGGCTGGAAAAAGGGTGATGAGCAGCACTCCTGGGCAGCACTGGCTGAGGAGGAGAGAACTGAGAACTCAGGAAAGAAGACCAAAAAGCAGCTGAAAAGCAGCAGTAGAGGTCATTTATTCCTCCTCTCCACTGTAGGAGCGTCAGGGGGGTTGGATGGTGGGGATGGACGGAGATGAGAGATCTCTTCAGCCAGGGCTGGGAACTTGGGGTTTATTGCAAAGGGCCTGGGTGCAGGGCCCTGCTGGGAGCTGCCAGCCACAGCTCAGAGCAGGCTGAGAGAAGAGAGGGGGAGAGAAGATGAGAGGGTAAGGGAGTAAGAGGAGCAAGAGAGTAAAAGGGGTAGGAGAGTAAAAGGGGTAAGAGAGCGAGGTTCCCTTTACAATACAATAAATCTTCTGTGTTGAATATTCTAATTCTCACTAACCAATCTAGTCCAAGATACAAATCCTATAGCATTTGCATACAGCCTATAAGAATCATTACATTACCATACTGTGTTACATTTTAAACCCTAAAAACTCCTCTTTGGGCCCCTTCTGCCAAGCTGTAGGGTCTGCTCTGACCCTTGGAGCTGTCTGCAAGCAGAGGGTGTTGTTCCATCAAAAGGGGATTACCTTCAGCCAGCCACACCATTGTTTTCCAGTTGTTCAGTAACTGAGGTATCTCAAAGCTTGCTTTCTTGTCAATCTCGCTTATAGTTTCTATATTCTCAAAATCTTTTGCCAGACAATCATATTGATAAAGCTTTCCTGTTTCATCTTCCCCAACACTCCTCTCCATCCCCTCATCCGCAAAGCTGAGGCATTCACAGTGAATGCCTTGTTCAAGTGTCTGTAAGGCTTTTCCTCATCTCATCCACGGCCAGGAGTCTCCAGTCAGGGTTCCACAACCCTGAATGAGCCAAAACCACCAGGCTCTCCCCATGGAGCTACACCTGCAGCTCTGGTAACAAACAGCAAGTGATGCACAGCCCTAAACAGACCATAAATAGCTGTAGGATCAAGCCCCAGCTCCAAAGTGCTGGAATATTGGCAGCTTGCTCCCAGATGTGGGATCAGCAGGCACGTTAAACAATTACTTTTCAGCAGCACTGCTCTCCATCATCTCACTCACACAAGAGCAGGTGATGAACCACTCCATAAAACAGGGGAAGCTGAAGGGCAGGGATTCCAGAGAAGCTGTGGCTGCTGCATCCCTGGAAGTGGTCAAGGGTTGGATGGGGCTTGGAGCAGCCTGGGATAGTGGAAGGTGTCCCTGTCTCGGGGTCTCTGCTGCTCAGAGTGACCCCAAAATGAGTTAGAAAGTCTCTTTTCCCAGCCTGGCAGTCAAAGAAGGAGTCAGAACTCTTCATTTCTCATTCTCAAGGTTGTTTATTGTTTCTTATCTACAAAATTCTTTCTCCTGTCCAGCTGAGGTCCATCCAGCAAGACAGACAGAGGCACTCTGCCTGTCCCTGGGGCGGTGTTATCTTTTTATACTAAAAACTCCATGTACAATATTTACAATTACTTTCCAATACCTATCATCTATGTTAGACAGTGAGCTTCTACTCTAAACCAATCCAAAAGTGCCAACATCACAGCAGAAGATGGAGGCCAAGAAGAAGAAGGAGAAAGGCCGGACATGCCCAGATTCCTCCATCTTGCCCCCTGAACCCCCATTCTAAAAACCCCCAAAAATCTATTTTTCACCCTGTGGTAAATTCACTCTCATTCTACTCAAAATCTTGTGGCTTATAATTCTTCATACAAGGTTGGTAATTGTTTTTTTCCAAGGGCTAAATCAAAGGCACAGGGGTCTTGGGCTCTATGCCAAGGTCTCTGAGCCCCCTGGGCAGGGTCTCGAGTCCTTCAGGGCAGCCAGAAGAATTTCCTGGGTTCCCACATCCCTGCCCATGGCAGGGGTGCAATGACACAAGTTTTAAGGTCCCCTCCTGTCACTATAGGACACGAAATAACACGACACGGACATGCAGCTTTCTTAAGGTAAAAAAGAGAACTTTTAATTTCTGACTCCAATGTTTATGGATTTCTAAAAGTGACAGTGGATTGGAGGGTGACAATGCCACCTCTCCAATGACACTGGGCAAACCAACAGTTTATCAAATTTCCCCTCCTCCATAAAAGAATGCAAAACAATAAGTTATTTACATAAAGTGTTAAGTGAGAAAGTTCGTTACAAGAATGTGAACATCAGAAGGCTTAGAAAACCTTAAAAACAGAGGGTGACACCCTCCAACCCAAAGCAGTCTGGCATCCTACGATTTCAATTTGGACTGGAAATGGGTTAAAGGAGCAGATTTGCCAAAAAAGAAGAAAAACCACCTAAAAAATCTCACAGTAGTTTGGGCTCAGCAGAAGTGGCCAGGTGTGACTGTGTTCACAGGGGTCCAAGGATGAGGGAAGAGACGAGGATCTGACTCCATGTTTCAGAAGGCTTGATTCATTATTTTATGATATATATTATATTAAAACTATACTAAAAGAATAGAAGAAAGGATTTCATCACAAGGCTGGCTAAGAACAGAAAAAGAAAGAATGAATAACAAAGGCTTGTGTCTCGGACTCTCTGTCCGAGCCAGCTGATTGTGATTGGCCATTAATTAGAAACAACCACATGAGACCAATCCCAGATGCACCTGTTGCATTCCACAGCAGCAGATAATCAATGTTTACATTTTGTTCCTGAGGCCTCTCAGCTTCTCAGGAGGAAAAATCTTAAGGAAAGGATTTTTCAGAAAATATCATGGCTACAGCCAGGTTTCCTGAGAGAGGGAAGGGGCACAGCTGCTGGAGGGGAACTGTGTGGTTTGGGATGAAGTGTCCTGCAGCTCTGCTGGAACCCCTGCAGCCCCATGCTCACACAGATCCCACAGGCTTGGGAAGCTGCTCCCAGCACACTGGGACTGCCTGGGAGCCAACACATCCCCCAGCTCTGCTCCTTAGTCAAAAGCCACCCTTTAAATTAAAGAGCAGCCCAGGAGACAACAGACGGTGTGTGAGCTGTGGCTCAGGCAGGACTGAACCCCATCCCTCCCTCCCTGGGCATCAGGGTCAGGAGTAGGGTAGGACATGGGGCCAGACTGACCTGCCAGTGCAGTGAATTCCCATCATTTCCCAGCTCTGAGCTGCCTGAGATCAGCAATACAGCAAAAAAAAATAATCCTGTGGATTTCTATTTGCTGCAGTTTATACACAACAAGAACAAGTGCATACAAATACTTTCATTATTTTGTCAATACAATTAGCTCGGGAAGCACCAATCTGAGGCATCACTTCCCTCGCTCTGTTCCTGGAGGAAATTGGCTCTGCTAAACGCCAGGGTTTGATTTTCCCCCTCTCCAACAGCACATTTGCAGGCAGATTGGGCTCTCCCCTCCCCTCCCCGTAAAAGCAATCTTGCAGGAGCATTGAGATTTCTCTGTCTGATGGAGACACCCTCCTGGGAAGCACACCAGGGGTCCTTCCCTCCATCAGTGCAGCATCCCTGCTATTTGCTTCCACCAGGCAGCTTGCCAGCAAGCAGAGGAAAATGGGAAGGGGAGCAGGGAAAAAAAGGTCAGAGAGGATGGGGGATGACAGCACAAGGCAGCCTCGCTCTAGGGCTCCTTGTAGCACATCAAAAATCCTGCAGTTACACCATAAAAGCCAGGAAGGAGCAGTAAAGTCACTCTGCCATCGAGGAATAAAGTCAGTGTGCCATCACAAATTTGCAAGGAATAAAGGCACTCTGCCACTGAGGAATAAAGGCACTCTGCCATCACAAATGTGCTCGCTGGTTTCTGACACATTGGCTTTGTCACAGCCTGGATCAAACAGTGTCCATGGCTGTGGCTGCAGGGGGAGGCAGATCTCACCTGCTTCCCCAGGGGCAGCCTCCTCACACAGCTCAGCACCCTGGGGGCACAAGGATATTGAAAAAACCTAGGGAAAATAGCTGCAGGAGGACATCACCTTCCTTGCAGGGGAGAAGGTGTAATGGCAAAGCCAAATCATTTCCAAAAAGGGTTTTGCAAAGAGCCCCAAGCTTGGGCACAAGGAGCTTTTGGGCTCTGACAGGGATATCTCATGCCAGAGAGCTGTGATGGTAACAGCATTGCTGCTCAGTCTGTGGGGCAGTGGCATCAGGACAGGACAAGGGGAAATGGCTTTAAGCTGAAGAAGGGGAGATTTGAATTAGATACCTGAAAAAATTCCTCTCTGTGAGGGTGCTGAGGCCCAGGCACAGGGTGCCCAGAGCAGCTGTGGCTGCCCCTGTGTCTCAGTTTGGAAAGCCAGGTGCCTGTTAAGGAAGGCAGGAGCCTCCCCTGAAATGGAGAATGTGAACCCTCCCCAACCCTCTGAATTGCTATAAATTTTAAATTAAGGGTCTCTCAGGCAAAAAAAATGGGAGCAGGAAATAACAGTTCTTTAAGCTCACATCTCCCAATGGGATGCTGTAGTTCTTATCAGCCATGCAGTGACATTCAGTAGTTGTTATCAGCAGGTGTCCCCTCCTGAGGGAGGAGTGGGTGTGATCACTCAGAGATAAGGCAAACTGCCCACTTGACAAAAGATAATCTGCCATACAGATGGTAATAGAATACATCTTGCCTTGCAATCTGGAACACCCTGGATCCCTGGAAGTGTCCAAGGCCAGGCTGGACAGGGCTTGGAGCAGCCTGGGACAGTGGAAGGTGTCCCTGCCATGGCAGGGGTGGGATGAGATGAGCTTTAAGATTCCTTCCAACCCAAATAATTCTGGGATTCCAGGGCAGCACAGCAGCCCCAATGCTCCCCCCAGCACGGGCTGGCCCCACACACCCCCTCGACCACTCAACCCCTCCAGATTTGGGGCCCTTTCAGGGCTCACTGACCTCCTTCTCCCACTCTGGTCCCATTCACACAAACAGTCACGCAGCCATTCCTCCTGCACAGGACGTGGAAGAGCCATTCAGACTTGGGCTATTAATTAAAACCCAGTAATGCTAATTTTACTGCCAACCTGGAAGATCCTTACTGCATTTTATTAGGTAATTGCCACTTGTAAAGGGTTTAAATTGATGTCTTTATTAGACAATGCAATACAGGATAGTTATGATAATAGTTGAAATCATATCCTATAAATGTTCAGCCACCTCCAGACGTAGCTCCAGCCTTTTCCTCTGAGCTGAATGAGGAATTGCTTTGCCCTCAGAGACCCTGATCCCAGGGCAGACATAACCCAAACCAGACAAATCCTGTAAAAATGATACATTTCTGGGACTAAGTGGGGAGAAAGGGAAAACCACAGGGCAGCCAGAACTAGCCGCTGATCGCCCCAAAATGTCACATTTCCACCACCTTTTTGTGTCCTCTTCTGATTTCTTCTCCAGCAAGGAAAAACCAGGCACCTGTCCTGCTGAGTAATTTCAAATCTAAGCTATAAAGCCAATGCATTTTGTCTTTTTAGAAGCTCTTTGTTCATTCAGCGAGTTTATTTGTGTCAATCGGCATCTCCTGGGTTTCCTATGGAGGGATAACTCATTTACCAGCAGATCTTGCTGGGAAACACCTTCCCCTTAACAGAGACTCTGGGAACATGGTTATCCCTGACATACCCCAGCACCTTTCAGCCATGCCTTGGACACATGGGAAATCCAAGAGAAATTCACAGAATCACAGAATGACCAGGTTGGAAGAGACCTTCAAGACCATTGAGTCCAACCCAACCCCAATACCTCAACTAAACCCTGGCACCCAGTGCCACATCCAGGCTTGTTTTGGTTTTCCCATCCTTTCCCTGGGGAGAGGCACATGGGAATGATGTTTCCTTTTCCCTGAACTGTGGAAAGAAGGATGTGGAAGGTCTGTGGAAGAAGGGATGAGAGGGAGCAGCTCTGCAGGACCACCCTGAGGGCTGAGGGCAGTGCAAGATTGTCACCATAGGACACGAAACAATGTGCACACATCGCTGCTCTCAAGGTGAAAAAAGGGAAGTTTATTTTCTGAATCCAACATTTATAGATTTCCAAAAGTGACAGTGGATTGGAGGGTGAAAGTGCCACCTCTCCAATGACACTGGACAAACCAACAGCTCATCAACTTTCTCCTCCTCCATAAAAGAATGCAAAGCAATAAGTTATTTACAGAAAGTGTGTGAGAAAGTTTGTTTCAAGAATGTAAACATCAGAAGGCTTAGAAAAACTTAAAAAAACCAGGGTGACACAAGATGTTCCCACTACAGCAGAGATGGAGAGAACAAGGTCTCAGGACCCACAGCTTCCCAGTAGGAATGCCAGGACATCAATTTCCCCACTCCTTGCTTTGGCTCGGCCAAGGAATGTGGAATAAATAACTCCAGCTTTATCCCAGGGATTATAGGAATGATACTCTGGGAGTCACCAGAGCTCAGAGGCAGCCATGCCCACAGGGTTTGGCTCCTGTCAGTGCTGGGGAGGAGCTGGGGAGGCGATGCCCGTATGGGTGGGACAGAGCTCCCCCAAAATGAGAGATCCCAGGAGGCTCCTGCTTGAGGCTTTGCCTCCCCACACACCATCAGTGTCTGCCTTCAGCCCTTTGTCCTCTTCCTCACATCCCTGCCCACGAAAGCTGCCTTTTCCATCTGATCTCTCCACACACCAGCTTCCCTCCACAGCCTCTTGTCCACCCTTTTCTTTCCTTGCTTTCCCCATTCCTTTGTTTCCTCACCTGCTCTCCCTTCACAAAGATTAAAGCTGAGGATTTTTTTCCCCTCTCTTTGGCAGGCTGGAATTGCTGGCGTCCACTTCTCGGGAGGAAAAAGCAACAGCAAATGGCATTGGAAATCCCCTTTGCATGTGTGGAAAGGGGAAATGGTGGCTTCAGGAAAAAGGGGATCAGCACTGCCCCAGCCTCAGGACAAAAATGAGGCAGTGAAATAGTCTGGGGAGAAATGTTTTGTGTTTAGATGAGAGAACTTTAATTCCCAGGTTAAAGCAGGAAGAGGAGATTTTAGTGGCAAATGTAGGAATTGGGGGGATGCTGAGCCCAGCCTTGGTGTGCCAGACACCTTCAGCCAAGGGATCTCCCCTGCCAGGCACAGGGAGGAGAGAGCAGGGAACAGGGAGGGGCAGGAGAGCAGGGAGCAGGGGAACAGGGGAGCAGGGATTCCCGGGAAGAGGAGAGCAGAGATTCCAGGGAATGGGAGCAGGGACTGCAGGGAATAGGGGAGCAGGAATTCCAGGGAAGAAGGAGAGAAGGGATTCCAGGGAACAGGAGAGCAGTGGTTCCAGGGAATAGGGGAGCAGGAACTGCAGGGTGAAGGAGAGCAAGGGTTCCAGGAAGCAGAAAAGCAGGGATTCCAGGGAACAGGGGAGCAGGGGCTCCAGGGAGAAGGAGAGCGGGGATGCCAGGGAGCAGGGGAGCAGGGATTCCAGGGAACATGAGAGCAGGGATTCCAGGAGCAAGAATGCCAAGGAGCAGAAGTGCCCATGCTCCCCAGGCAGCGATGACTAAGTTTAAAAAGCAAACTCAGATTAACCGAGGAGTGTTTGAAAGCTGGGAAATTACAGGTTCCCTGCACTAACGAGGACCCAGGGCTTTCATTTCCCATCAGGCTCCTCACAGCTTGCAGCAGACTCGACCCCGACTGATAAATTTACAGCAAAGGAGAAAATAAACACTGGAAATAAGAGGATTCACCTTCTTAGAAGTTTAAAGCCTATTACCAAAATAGGTGCACGGTGTTGCCATTATGAATGTCATCCCTAACACCTCCTGATTTCCCCCTTCCCGCCTCCTCCACTTTCACACCGAATTGTTCAAACTATTAGGGAACAAAAGGAAGCTGCCTTTTAAATCTCATTCACTCGGGCTCCTTGCCTGATAGATGGCTTCTCCTCTGAAGCTCTGTTTCACATAAAAGCATCTCAGCACGGAGCTGTAAATCTGGTCTGCACCAGCTTTTATGGGAGGCTGGGTTGGGTCCACGATTAAATTACCATTTATTTATTTGTTTGCTTGCAATATTTTTATAAAACGCCACTGCTGCTCAGAATGGAGGACTGGCATCCCTAAATGTGTGTTCAGAGTGGGCTGGATGGAGCAGAGGCACTGCAGGTCCCAGTCAGGAGGAGGCTGAGCTGAGCTGATCCATCAGTGGGATCCACCCTCTGCAGCTGAGAGCGTGTGAGGGATGAGGTGTCTTGGTTTGGAAAGCCAGGTGTCTGCTAAGGAAGGCAGGAGCCTCTCCTGAAATGGAGAATGTGAACCTCCCCCCCTCTGAATTGCTATAAATTTTAAATTAAGGGGCTCTCAGGCAAAAAAAATGGGAGCAGGAAATAACAGTTCTTTAATAGGGAAGAAAATAAAAGGATAAAATAAACAATGCAGTAACTAAACCAACACTGACAGAGTCAGAACGCAGCCTGACACCCTGTGGGTCAGGGTGTTGGCAGCAGTGCCATTGGAATTGTGGCTCAGCCCTCCTGCAGTGTCAGGGGTGGTTCTGCTGGAGCAGGGATCCTGGAGAAAGGTGCAGTCTCTGCCTCTGAAGATCCAGGGGAAGAGGCAGCTGCT
>VZSU01000671.1:155749-174770 GCA_013398715.1 Nesospiza acunhae
GTCGGTTCTGATGGAGGCTTTGGATCCAGAGCTTTATTCTGGCCCACAGGCCTCTGAATGCAGCAGCAGCTCCCACAGAACTCCCTGAGCCCGTGGTTGCTGCTCCTTTGAACCCCGGGGAGAGGGGCAGGGAAGGGGCAGGGAGCCACCAAGCAGGGACAGGAGGGGAGGGACAAAGGGACAAAGGACACCTGGATGGCCCAATGCCCCCCGGGGGTAGAGGGCATCCTTTGGATCTGCCAATCACTCAGTGCCCTTCTGGAATGCCAGGACTGACAGACAGTGCTGGGAGGGGTCAGGGAGGGGAAAGGAGAGGGACTGACACAGCTGGCAGGGAATCTTCACGGGAGGGACCCGAGGTTCTGAGGCAAACCCTGAAATCAGAATGCAACAAGAAGCAGCACCAGTGATGAAGTTGCAGCCAAGTTTTGCAGGGCTCAGGCAGAGCCAGCTGCCCTCGGTGCCGCCAGCACGATCCACCTGCGGCTGCCGGCTCAGTGGGCGTGAAGGGGCCGTGTGGAATACAAATGGACTCTTTCACTTAGCAGGAGGCAGGTAATTTCTTTTGTCCCCGCTGATGCATTATTGATTGTGATGAATGTCAGAGCAGGAGCCTGTTCCAAAAGCCATTAAACAATAATTTCATCTCCGGAGGGTAATTGATTGTCAGAGGGAGCAGCTCTGCCAGGCGCAAGGTGGTGGTGACGGGGAATGTTTGTATTTGGGTGGGGACGGAGGGAGTCTTGGGCAAACTGCATGATTTATTAATCAAACATGGAAAAAAGGGTTGGGAGAGGGAGTGCACTGGAAAGAAGGAGCCAACTCCTTCCGAGCTGCTGGGCAAGGCTTAGAGGCAGCCTGACCCCAGGCCCGCTCTGTCACGCTTTGGAGAACATCCCTAATGGCACTGTGCTAGGGCTGCTGGGCTCCAGTGACACATTCCAACGCTGGCCCGTCACCTCCCCGTTATTCCAGCCCTTGACCCGCACATTAAAGTGCTTTTCTGACACACCTCAACTCCTACCCTGCCTCTCCATTAATGCACTGACAGCACAGCCAGAGTGGTGAGCAATCTGCACCCCAAAGCCCCAGCCCTCCCCCTCCAACGCCGCTCCAACCCAGCAGGGCCCTTCCACTGATCTCAGAGAGAAGCTAAACCTCATCCCCATGGAGGGAGCAGGAAGAAGGGTCTGGATTTGGGAATTGGGATTGGAGTTGTGTTACATACACATTTTATGAAAAATCCTTTCCTTAGGATTTTTCCTCCTGAGAAGCCTCAGGAACAAAATGTGAACAATGGTTATCTGCTGCTGTGGAATGCAACAGGTGCATCTGTGATTGGTCTCATGTGGCTATTTCTAATTAATGGCCAATCACAGCCCAGCTGGCTCAGACTCTCTATCTGAGCCACAAGCCTTTGTTATCATTCCTTCTTTTTCTATTCTTAGCTAGCCTTGTGATGAAATCCTTTCTTCTCTTCTTTTAGTATAGTTTTAATATAATATATATAATAAAATAATATCAATCCTTCTGAATCAAGCCTTCTGAAACATGGAGTCAGATCCTCGTCTCTTCCCTCATGCTCGGACCCCTGTGAAAGGTCACAGAGTTGCAGTTTGTGGCCTCGAGCTGGAATGCAATGAGGGGAGGGGGAAGGACCCTCCCATCCCAGAGCAGAGAGACAAAACCATGGCCCCTGCATTAATCCTTGCTGGTTACCAGTCATTTACCAGCATTTAGAGACACAGCCCTACAAAGGGGCATGGGGACACATCCCCAGCTGTGCCCAGCCTCCCAGGAGGACACAATGCATCACCCCTCTGTCTGTCTGTCTGTCTGTCTGTCTGTCTGTCCACAGTGGTGGAGGAGGGCAGGGATGGAGCAGCATCCTCACCACATCTCCAGCAGCAGCCACAGAAGAGACAAATCCCTCTGTCAGGAGAGGAGAGGGAGTTTATCCGTCTCCTCTGCGGCACATGAGAGGTGGATTTATCACGGATTTCCCTTTCTCCCATGCTTTATTTAGTAGTTCATTATCTTGTCAGCTGGAACCGGCCAGCTCCCACAGCACACTCTGTCACTCCCAAATCACTGCAGGAGCCACTCCAGGTAAAATGACCACCTGGACCACCTGAAGGCCACATCGGATCTGGGAGAGGACAGTTCCCAACGGTTGGGAACAGGGTGGAGCACAGAATGAGAAAGGAATTCCTGTCCTTTGGGTGTGAGGACAGAGATCTGTGTAAGCAACTCATCATTAAACACTCTCCCTCTCTCAGGCTAGTTTAAAAAAAAAAAAAAAGCCAACAACAAAACAAAACTCTAAAAGATCAAAACCACAAGCAAGTTGAAATTTAAAGTCCTTCCAATAGCATCAGGCAATGCCTTCTGCCTTCATATCAATCATAAGGCCTGAAAATATCTCTAATAAAAAAGGAGATTCTATCCCACCACAAAACTCTCAAAGGAGCAAGAAACAGCAGTGAAATGTCATTTCCAGGGAAGAAGGAGTAATGCAGCCTTCCACAGCCTTTCCACGAGCTGAGCTGGTGCAATACACAAATTTCCAGGCATATTTGCCAGTTATCTCCACAGGAGGTGGTTGTGATCAGTATCCACAAGCAGGTTCCAGCCCAACAACAGAATCCCAGGGTGGCTTGGGCTGGAAAGGACCTTAAAGGTCATGTCTGTCCCACCTTCCACTGTCCCAGGCTGCTCCAAGCCCCATTCAGACTGGCCTTGGCTGCTTCCAGGGATGGGGCAGCCACAGCTTCTCTGGGCACCCTGTGCCAGGGCCTGCCCACCCTCCCAGGGAAGGACTATTTGCATATTTAAACCCCTCCCACTGCCATAATCATCTTCCACTTCCAGGCTGCCAGAGGAGCTGCATCACCCTACAGAGGACACAGACGCTTCCTTGACTTTCAGGGCCAGACCTTGAAGAAGTTCAGCACAAATCTTCTGTGTTTATTTGTTTCCATTTATTTTCCCCATTACTTTTCCCGCGATCAATACCATTATTTGAATAAAAATGCACTATGTACAAGACAAATGCCATACAGAGAATACCAATTGAAGAGGCTGCCTTGAAGTGAAGCCATGGAGAGGGGAGGTAATTCTCCCAGGGAGCAGGAGGCCATCAAACCCTGGTACCAGCACGGCGCTGAGCCGCGCTCCTCACAGAGCGCTGACGGGAACAAAGGAAAAAGGAAAGCAAAGAACCAAATCCCCACTTCAAAAGCCTCCCATTTTCAAAGCATGGCACAAACATTAACTGGCTTGTCTTCCCAAAGTGAAAAGTGCATATTTTATGGCTCTACACAGATATTTACTATGTGTATCATGTTGTATTGATTAGTAGTGCTGTATAAACATTTTAACAGTATGGTAAATGTAGTTTTGTAGTTAAAAGGTAATTTTTGTAGTTAAAATAGGACCTATGTATGTGGGATATTTTTTTAAGAAAGGAATGAGGTACTTGCACCAGATAGCAGCCACAGGACACCTAAATCTTTCAGAGAAAAAGAATTTATTGCCCCATTATCAGAAGAAACAAATTTCTTCCCACCTTGCTCAGCCCTGAAGAAGAGGAAGAAGCTGACACTGACCAGACAGAATCCTGTGTTTGAATGGAATTTATGCATCATGTATGAGGTGTATGAATATGCGACAGGCTGTTGCTTTTAAGGGTTAATCCTCTGTTAACGTGTGTCCTTTTTTGGGTTTATTTTGCCCAGAAAAGGTACCCGGACATCCATAACTCTTTGTTTTTATTGTCTCATATTGTCCTAATCCAAATTGTCCAAATTGTTATCAGTCTAATCATATTACTATTTTTATAACCATTTTATTACTATTAAACTTTTAAAATTTTAAAAACAAGTGATTGGCGTATTTCACACCAACACCCCTTTGTGGTAGCACTGCTGTTTTCTGTGCTACAGGAGCAGCTCGAAGGCCCCAGCCCGAAGCTTTGTGGGCTCTGTGGTTTGAGGTTTGTGGCAGCCAAGTGAGCCCCTGGGTGCCGTCCTGGGTAGGAATGTCCCCTTTGTTGATGGAGTGACAAAATTATCCTTTGTCTCCTTAAAAAGGAAAAAATTTCTTCCCACCTTGCTCAGCCCTGAAGAAGAGGAAGAAGCTGACACTGACCAGACAGAATCCTGTGTTTGAATGGAATTTATGCATCATGTATGAGGTGTATGAATATGCGACAGGCTGTTGCTTTTAAGGGTTAATCCTCTGTTAACGTGTGTCCTTTTTTGGGTTTATTTTGCCCAGAAAAGGTACCCGGACATCCATAACTCTTTGTTTTTATTGTCTCATATTGTCCTAATCCAAATTGTCCAAATTGTTATCAGTCTAATCATATTACTATTTTTATAACCATTTTATTACTATTAAACTTTTAAAATTTTAAAAACAAGTGATTGGCGTATTTCACACCAACACCCCTTTGTGGTAGCACTGCTGTTTTCTGTGCTACAGGAGCAGCTCGAAGGCCCCAGCCCGAAGCTTTGTGGGCTCTGTGGTTTGAGGTTTGTGGCAGCCAAGTGAGCCCCTGGGTGCCGTCCTGGGTAGGAATGTCCCCTTTGTTGATGGAGTGACAAAATTATCCTTTGTCTCCTTAAAAAGGAAAAAAGCCCAGAAGTTTCTCTCCTCAATTAGATAAAAAGACACCTCATAGGACCTTGGGGACTTCACCTCAAACTTAAGGATAGCTAATTGGACAGAAGCCAAAAAGTCCCACCTAAGCAATTCGCTGGAAAAAGAAGAGAACAAAGAAACTAATGGCTTTTGTGGGGTGTTTTACCAGGAGCAAGAACCTCTTGCCCTGGCTCGGTTTTTCTCTGTAGAGAGCTTTGTTATTTTGCCTTTTATTAAAACTTTTTTGTTTCCAACACTGCCACAGAAGCCATCCTGCTGATTTTATGCCTTCTGAGGTGGCTGAGCTATCTCAGGTGTGATATGCATCTCCAAAAGCTTATGAGACCTGGCTCAAGGAGACCCTTGCATCAATCCTGCCCTGCCCTGGGAGCTGCTGGGCAATGCCAGTCTGGAAAATGGGCAGTGCAAGCTGTTTCTTCCTCCATCTAAACCCTTGAGTTTGTTACTTATTTTATAGCACCTTCCCCATACCTAAAGGGGCTTCAAGAGTGCTGGAGAGAAACTTTGGACTGTCGCTATAGGACACAAAAGAACAAAAGCACACACCGCTGTTCTCAAGGTGAAGAAAAAGGGAAGTTTATTTTCTGACTCTAACATTTATAGTTTTTTAAGAGGGACAGTGGATTGGAGGGTGACAGTGCCACCTCTCCAATGACACTGGACAAACCAACAGTCCATCAAATTTATCCTCTTCTATAAGGAATGCAAAACAATGAGTTATTTACAGAAAGTGTGTGAGAAAGTTCACTACAAGAATGTCAACATCAAAAGGCTTAGAAAATCTTAAAAAACCAGAGTAACATTGGACAAGGGATGGAGGGACAGCACCGGGGGAATGGCCTCCCACTGCCAGACATCAAGGCTAGATGGGATATTGGGAAGGAATTATTTCCCTGTGGGTGTGGAGAGACCCTGGCACAGGGTGTCCAGAGCAGCTGTGGCTGCCCCACCCCTGGAAGTGTCCAAGACCAGGTTGGATGAAGCTTGGAGCACCCTGGGATAGTGGAAGGTGTCCCTGCCCATGGCACAGGGTGAGACAAGATGGGTTTTAATGTCCCTCCTAACACAAACCTTTCTGAGATTCAGCTGTGGCAGATCCAGTGGGAAATCTCACATGGAACAGCATCCATCCTCACAGTGAGTCCCTGCCAGGCAAATTCCAAGACCTGAACTGCCAGGGTGCTGTCCTGCATTGCAGGGGCACAGGACACCAAACCTTCCTTGCAGCTGGAAATGCCCAGGCAGGGTCTGAGCCTGGGGCTCCTCTCCCAAACATCCTGCCCTAGTGGTATCACCAATATTGTGTACACGATGTACCTGAGCTTGTCTGGCCCTGCTGCTGAACCTTTTGGCTGGCTGGGTGTGTGGTGTTTCACCCCACAGACACTTTTGGCTGGCTGGGTGTGTGGTGTTTCACCCCACAGACACTTTTGGCTGGCTGGGTGTGTGGTGTTTCACCCCACAGACACTTTTGGCTGGCTGGGTGTGTGGTGTTTCACCCCACAGACACTTTTGGCTGGCTGGGTGTGTGGTGTTTCACCCCACAGACACTTTTGGCTGGCTGGGTGCTGCAGCTGGGCACTGCAGACAAGTGCAGGCCTGCAGGAGCTCTGGTGGTGCTGGGATGGAGCTTCCCCCCAGAACAGGGGCTGCTCCTCAGGTTTCCCTCTGTGGAGAAGCTTTAAGGCGATGCTGAAGGAAAGGAGTCGGTTCTGATGGAGGCTTTGGATCCAGAGCTTTATTCTGGCCCACAGGCCTCTGAATGCAGCAGCAGCTCCCACAGAACTCCCTGAGCCCGTGGTTGCTGCTCCTTTGAACCCCGGGGAGAGGGGCAGGGAAGGGGCAGGGAGCCACCAAGCAGGGACAGGAGGGGAGGGACAAAGGGACAAAGGACACCTGGATGGCCCAATGCCCCCCGGGGGTAGAGGGCATCCTTTGGATCTGCCAATCACTCAGTGCCCTTCTGGAATTCCAGGACTGACAGACAGTGCTGGGAGGGGTCAGGGAGGGGAAAGGAGAGGTGACTGACACACCTGGGAGGGAATTATAAAGGGAGGGACCCCTTTGTATGGTATACTTATAAATGTAACCTCATATAATATAAATATAAATATTACCTCATATAATATACCTTTATAAGGTATACTTATATTATATGAGGTAAACCCTGAAATCACACTGCAACCCTCCCCAGCCATTCCAACCTGCTGCTCAGTTTAGGAAAGCAAAGCACGGCCACTCAAGGGCTGCTTCCAGCTTGGCTCTTGCTGCTGCTCTTAACCCCAGTGACCTCTCCAGCTCTGCCCTGCCAACACAGAGGAAAACAAGCCACTTGACAGGCTCCCTTCTGCTCCAGAGGAACATTTCCCCAGGAAAGGAAGATCAAGGAAAGCACCAGCTCTCTGTCTAAAAGATGAGGAGATATATTCCAGCTGACATTCAGCACTATCAACATTTTATGAGCTTTGGAATCCAGCTAGTTAGCCAATATTTTACTTAACTCCAGTTTAGATTTAAAAACTTGACCTTCTCTGAGCGTGTGTCTGTGTCACATTTCACTCGGCTGCACACAGCTCCATGAGCAAAGTACCAGGTTATTTATCCCCCCTTTTTATTGCTGCACTGTTATTTGTTCATTTGTACTAGTCAAAAATCAAGAAAAAGATGGGGATCCCTGAACAGGCACTTGGGGCACCCACACAGCTCTCCAAGGTGCTTATCACACATAGCAAGAGGCAAATCACCCAGAGCAGCTCTTCTCCTGGTCAGAGGGCTGTAAATCAGGGCACAAAGCAGCCCTGCTCCTGCTCCTCTTGGTGAGGGAGTAGCAAATTGCTTTCTAGCTCACTGTAGGGGAGCAGTTTGGTGTCAGAGCATCGGGGGGTGGGACGGTTGGGATGGACGGAGATGAGAGGTCTCTGCAGCCAGGGCTGGGAACTTGGGGTTTATTGCAAAGGGCCTGGGTGCAGGGCCCTGCTGGGAGCTGCCAGCCACAGCTCAGAGCAGGCTGAGAGAAGAGAGGGGGAGAGAGGGTGAGAAGGTAAGAGAGTAAAAGGGGTAAGAGAGTAAAAGGGGTAGGAGAGTAAAAGGGGTAAGAGAGCGAAGTTCCCGTTACAATACAATAAATCTTCTTCTGTGTTGAATATTCTAATTCTCACTAACCAATCTAGTACAAGATACAAATCCTATAGCATTTACATACAGCCTATAAGAATCATTACATTACCATACTGTGTTACATTTTAAACCCTAAAAACTCCTCTTTGGACCCCTTCTGACAAGCTGTAGGGTCTGCTATGACCCTTGGAGCTGTCTGCAAGCAGAGGGTGTTGTTCCATCAAAAGGGGATCGCCTTCAGCCAGCCACACCATTGTTTTCCAGTTGTTCAGTAACTGAGGGATCTCAAAGCTTGCTTTCATTTCAATCTCGCTTATAGTTTCTATATTCTCAAAATCTTTTGCCAGGCAATCATATTTATAAGGCTTTCCTGTTTCATCTTCCCCAACAGTCTGGATGTTCACACACACATCAGAGGCCCTTCATGCCTGGAACTGGGAGGAAAAACCACCAGTGTTTGGTCATGGGAAAGGTCTGAGCACAGGGCAAGGCACCAAGTTCAGCTCTGGCAGCAACAAAACACACGGAGCAAGGAGGGAGATCTCCCAGAGGGAAAGGGAGCGGTGGGACACCCACCCAAAATATCAGAGCTGGAGGATCAAAAGTATCAAAGGTGGAAGAACACCCCAGGAGTGTGAGCAAGGGGTGACAACAGCAGTGACAGGACAGCAACACAGTCACCTGGATCCTTTGCCTCCTCCTTGCAGACAGAAACATTGCACTAATGAGGCTAATTAACACCCCAACACCTGGCTGGACATGCAGCTTCCTCAGTCCACCTGCCTGTCTGGGATCACACACCAGACCCAGCAGTTCCCCGATCACATCTCAGCACAAGCAGCTCGTGGTAGGCAAATGACCCTATCCCCCTCCTCACACCACCTGCCTAAAGTAATACTGGATGAAATAAATGTGTTTTAATAAAGAAAATTGATTTAGTTTGGTTTATTCATTAACACGTCGATCAGGAATGATTTATGGCCACAATCTGCCAAATTATTCCTCTATTGATCAGCCCAGGGTTGTTTTGTTGTAGGTTCAGTCAATTAGGAGTAGCACTCAGGTGGGTAAATTAATCAGCCCTAAGTAGAGCCTGCCCATGGAGAGGGGCTTGGCAAGCCCTGGTGCCAGTGCAAAACCTGACTGAGCAACCTGGCTGGGGTGAGATTTCTCCTCACAAAACAGCCAGCAAAATGTGTTCAGCACCTCCTCCTTCCCAGCAAACTCAGGGTTCAAAACTTTGTTCTGCTTCCCATCACAGGCAACGATTCCAACCTGCAAGGCTTCAGCCCCTCTGAGCCCAGCTTGTCTCAGAATCCCATAATGGTTTGGGTTGGGAAGGGACCTTAAAGCTCATCTTGTTCCACCCCCTGTCCCTGTCCTTTCACTAGGTTGCTCCAAGCTTCATCCAACCTGGCCTTGGACATTCCAGGGATCCAGGGGCAGCCCCAGCTGCTCTGGGCACCTGTGCCAGGGCCTGCCCACCCTAACAGGGAACAATTCCCAATTCCCAATATCCCATCTAACTCTAATGTCTGGCAGTGGGAGCCATTCCCTGTGTTCTGTCCCTCCATCCCTTGTCCCCAGTCCCTCTCCAGCTCTCCTGGAGCCCCTTTAGGCCCTGCCAGGGGCTCTGAGCTCTCTTTGGAGCCTTCTCCAGATAAACACCCCCATCTCTCCCAGCCTGGCTCCAGAGCAGAGGGGCTCCAGCCCTTGCAGCAGCTCCGTGGCCTCCTCTGGGCTCCTCCAGCAGCTCCAGCTCCTTCCTGTGCTGGGACCCCCAAGCTGGAGGCAGCTCTGCAGGTGGGGTCTCACCTGGGGGGCAGAGGGGCAGAATCCCCCCTTGCCCTGCTGCCCACATGTCGGGGTCTTTCGTTTATCAGAGTGACCCCGAGAAGAGTGGGAAAGTCTCTTTTCCCAGCCCAGCGCTCGAAGAAGGAGTCAGGGCCCTTCATTTCTCAGTCTCAAGGTTGTTCATTGTTTCTTATCTATAAAAAATTTTCTCCTGCCCTGCCAAGGTCCATCCAGCAGGACAGTTCCAGGCACTCTGCCTGTCCCCAGGGCAGTGTTATGTCTTTATACTAAAAACAACATGTACAATGTTTACAATTACTTCCCAATACCTATCCCCTATATTAGACAGTGAGCTTCTACTCTAAACCAATCCCAAAGTGCCACCATCACAGCAGAAGATGGAGGCCAAGAAGAAGAAGGAGAAAGGCTGGGCACACTCAGTTCCCTCCATCTTGTCTCCTGAACCCCCATACCAAAAACCCTAAAATATACTTTTCCACCCTGCGATAACCTCACTAATATTCTACTTAAACTGTTGTGGCTTGCTGATCTTCATCTAAGGTTGGTCATTTGCTCCACAGGTCATTATCAAAACCACAGGTGATCTGGGCTCTGTGCCAGGGGCTCTTAGACCTCTGGCAGGGTCTTGGCTGCTCAGGACAGCCAGAGGGATGTGCTGGGTCCTGACACCCACACTGGGGTTCAGCCAGGTCACAGTTGGATTTCTGGGCTGCCAGTGCCCATCCCCAGGCCTGGCCCAGCCTTTCCTCCAGCAGCACCCCCAATTCCTCCTCAGCAGGGCTGGACTCCAGCTGTTCATTGACAGCAGACTCAAAGTGTCCCTTGCTTGCAGACAGCAGCTCCTGCTCTGGACAGACCCTCCCTGGATGCTGCCACCAGGCATCAGCAGAACAAAGGACAAATTCCATGGAAAGCAGCATCCCCATGGATCAGCATGGGCAGGGAGCAGCACAGAGCAGATGGACACGTCCCCAAGGCAGACCAGGGCAGCCCAGCCCCTCTGCTGAGGACAGGGGACAGGGCCACAGTGCCAGCAAACCTCTGAGCATGGCTTGATGCTGTCCTGGCCCTGCTGTGCCCTCTCCTTATCAGCTCCAGCTGCAGGCCAGGCAGCCCCAGGGCTGGGGAAGCCCAGGCTGAGGCGCGCAGGGTGCAATCACAGGGGCTCATCTCTGCTCCCAAACCCGGCTCTTAAGGACCATTTAAGACACTTTCCTTAATCTCAGTTTGCAGCAGAGCCCAATAAATCACAGCACAGGTCCCCCACTGGCACTCTTCCCAGGTTTCCCCCTATTCCAGAGTGATGCATCCCTGCAAATGCTGCTCTTCCCAGGTTTCCCCCTATTCCAGAGTGATGCATCCCTGCAAATGCTGCTCTTCCCAGGTTTCCCCCTATTCCAGAGTGATGCATCCCTGCAAATGCTGCTCTTCCCAGGTTTCCCCTAATGCCAGAGTGATGCATCCCTGCAAATGCTGCTCTTCCCAGGTTTCCCCCTATTCCAGAGTGATGCATCCCTGCAAATGCTGCTCTTCCCAGTTATTCTCCTGGAAGCGTCCCTGCAAATGCTGCTCTTCTCAGGTTTATCCCTAATGCCAGAGTGATGCATCCCTGCAAATGCTGCTCTTCCCAGGTTTCCCCCTATTCCAGAGTGATGCATCCCTGCAAATGCTGCTCTTCCCAGGTTTCAATTCTGCCCTTCCCAGGCTTTCCTGGAAGCTCCCCTGCAAATGCTGCTTTTCCCAGGTTTTCCCCCATTCCAGAAGGAAGCATCCCTGCTGCTGTGCTGAACCTTACGGGTACCACAGGCTCAGGGCACAGAGTCCCTGGCCGAGCTCCCTGAGCGATGCTCGGCGCGGGCGAGGGCTCGTCTCTGTCTTTGCAAATGTCAGGGCTTATTCTTTCCTGAATGAGATATGGATGTGGCAGCATGATATTAAATTACAAGTCAAATAGTACAAAGGCTTTTAATTACACGCCAAACACAAGCTGCTGTCAGAGAGGAGACAGGGGCTCGATGGCCCATCAGGCTGTTCCGCTCTGGCAATTCCCATCTAGCCGGGAAAAGTCCAGGAAATTGGATCAGTAATGGGAACGGGGGCCTTTCACCTCCAGCCCAGCCATTCACATCCAGCCCAGGAGGGAGAAGGAAAGTCATTACCAACCTGATGGCCGGGCTGGAGTGACTTGGTGGGGCTGCAAAGCAGGAGGAAAATGAGGAGTGGTGTGACGGCGTTCACAGGGGTCTGAGGATGAGGGAAGAGAAGAGGATCTGACTCCATGTTTCAGAAGGCTTGATTTATTATTTTATGATATATATTATATTAAAACTATACTAAAAGAATAGAAGAAGATGCACCTGTTGCATTCCACAGCAGCAGATAACCATTGTTCACATTTTGTTCCTGAGGCCTCCCAGCTTCTCAGGAGAAATAATCCTAAGGAAAGGATTTTTCATAAAATGTGTCTGTGACAGAGTGGGTGTCACTGTTGAGTTAGGGACAGGTGAGTGAGCAACACACAGACTCTTGGTCTCTTCAGCAGGCTAATACCAAATTTATTAGAAATTAGTTTTTTTATAGACTGTACAGTTGGACTGATTGGTCATTTAATCAACACACCTCACACCATTGGCTAATTAAGGAGACACCCTTTGGTAAACATCTTATGAGATATTAGGAAGAAATTTTTCACTGAAAGAATAACAAAGCACTGGAATGCTCTTCCCAGGGAGGTCACCATCTCTGGATGTGTTTAAACAAAGACTGGACATGGCACTTGATGCTACAGTCTAGTTGAGGTATCAAGGCACAGGTTGGATTCAGTGATCTTAGAGGTCTCTTCCAACCTCATTATTCTGTGATTCTGTGAAAAAAAGTGTAGATGTGACACTTTAGGATGTGGTTTAATGGTGAACATGATGGTGGTGCTCTCTCAGCCTCCTCAAAACTCCTCAGAACAATTCCTGGGGAAGTTTATCTGGCTTCTCTCTCTGACCAGGCTGTTGTAAGTGGGTTGTAGCCCCTCTGAACAGCAGTTTGGGGTGACAAAGTCATGGGGAACTGGAGAGAGCAGCCCCTCAGGTCCAGCACTTTCTGCCAGCAGGGATCTGCAGAGCATCTCACCCCCACCCTGGCTTCAGCCTGAGGATATTCCCTCTATTTATGGAAAACACTGGAATATTTACACTCCTCTCCCAGCAAGGGTGCTGCCTCACTCTGGTCCTGCAGAGATGAAGGACACACTTTGATGCTGGCTGTTTTTAACAACCTCTCACTGCAAAGCCCACCCCTCCTCAACTGATGTTCTCTCACCCGCTCAGCACCCTGGGAGGTGGAAAAGCTCTGAATTCATCAAGGACAAGGAACCACAGCAGCAAGGGATGAGGGACCTCACAGCCATCAGAGAACAGCCACATTTCATCCTGCTCCGTGAACAACTTTCCTCCCTCTTCCAACTCCCCAGGCAGCACAGCTCATACCAGGGATGCTGAGGCAAGGAAGGGCTGAGCTGCCTTGCCAGCCTGATTTAGCCAAGGTGTAAATTGCAAAAAAAAAGGGGGGGGAAAGGCCTCTGAGTGTCATTTTTCTTTGGCATTTCACAGGAATTCCCATGCTTTGGTACCCAGGCTGTCACATCTGCAAGCTCTGCCTCCAATCTGTAAGGCTAATTTGTTCAACAGCTTTGTCCCCCCTTGGGAATGGGGGTTGCTGGTCACAGAAGATTGATTAAGCTTTTGGTGCATCACCATTAATGAAAATCAACACTAATGAGTGTTTTTTATGGCAGCCCCATAAAAAGCATTAGGACAGGTAAACACAGGAACAGCCAGGCGGATCAACAAGGTCCTGTGCCCCTACAAGCTGGGCTTGCCTTTGCCAGCTCCTCACATTCCTTGCAGATTTATCCACAGGATTATTCAGATTTAACTCCCAGTCAGCCCCTGGTGAGAGGCACAGTGAATTTAGAACCCTGGAAAGGTTTGGCTTGGAAGGATCATAAAGATAATTTAGTTCCACATCCCAAAAGGTGCAGGGACCCCTTCCACTAGACCAGGCTGCTCCAATCCGACCTAAAAGGGCCTTGCACACTCCTGGGGGTGGAGCAGCCACAGCTTCTCTGGGTTTTATCTCTGCACATTGGGATTGGGATGCTTTCATCCTTACTTACCCCCTCTCTGTCCTCAGGGATAAATTTGACTAAACTGGCACCAGGTTGGGGTTTATTTTTTTCACTCCTCACAAAACAGGCAAAAAGCAGGAATAAAAGACCACCCTGAGCCAAAGATTTGGTTCCTGAGACCAGCCAGCCTCCAAGAATGGAGACAAACATCTGTTTTAGGGCAAACAGCACCAGACCAAAAATCTTCCTGGCTGCCCTCCGGGCACCAAAACGATGCTCAGTTGGAGAAATCACAGATAATCAAATTGTTTCCCCCTTCCAGCCTTCAACTGTGGCATCAGAGCTTCAGAAGCAGCACAGCCATAGCATGGAAATGCCTGACAGGAATTTTTTATTTCTTCCCAAGGTGTTTCAGCCCTTCAGATTTTGCAAGCCATCCTTTAGAGGTTCCAGATCTAAATGGGATGATTGCAGGAGGCTTCTTGTTACAGGACATCATTAAAAATAATGTATGTGCTTGAACTGCAGTCAGCAGGGCCATGCCAGGGATGAGCGAGGGGAAAGGAGAGTTCTCTGATCTTGGGAAGAGAGAACAACCTATTAAAGAGGAATTTAGTTCTCATGTAGAGCTATCAAGCGCTTGGAAAGCCCTGCTCTCTGCCTCCAAGCTCTTGTCCCTTTCAAGGACAGCAAAACTCCAGGTTTAAGCCCTTTGACTGTATTTGAATATTTAATTTTTTTTTTAAAGTCAGCTCTTGTACTGCTTTGGCACCAACTCATTTGACCAGGAGAGCTAAGGCCCTGGCAGCTCCTGCAGCTTTAGTCAGTGATAGTATCTTCCCCTTGAAGCACCAGCCCCAGTCACTCTAGTGGAACAGAAATAATTTCTTTTGTTAAATATACAAAAAAAAAAAGTCTTCTAAGGCTGAAATTCTCACTGAGGTTTGACAGAGGAGAGATGTACAAGGCGCCCAGCAGGGAATTCCCTCCTTGTCACAGGGATGACAGTGAGGAGGCAGCTCAGGGGTTCCTCTCTCAGCCTCCCTCCCTCACAGCACCCTGTGAGAGTCTGTCTGAAATATCCCTCATCTGCCTCACGATCATCATTGGGGAACCACTGAAGAGAAGACCCCCCCCTGTCTAAAATCTCTGGCTCTGAAGGAGAAAGTCACATGCCAAAGGCCCCGAGACCTGAGAGCACAGTGCTAAGTTACTGTTTTCACAGGTGTTGTTTGCTGTATGCTACACTGAGCCCAATGAGAAGAAGAAGGGGCACCATGCCCTTTTTGCAACAACAGCCTTGGGAGCTGTCCCACCTCTCAGCCTGTCTGGACTTCTCCTGAGTTTCAGGTGGTCTCCCACAGAAGACCCTCACCTGTTTTACAACCAGCGTGACAGACAGACTGAGATGTAAGGAGCCTCTCCATCAAGGACTGAGACATGGAACCCCCATGTGAAAAGGCCCCTCTGCTCCTTCCAAGGACTGGGACTGAAACCCCCAGCCCGGGGGAGGTGTGTGGGGGAGGCAAGCTGACCAAAGCGAGATGGAAAACAATGGCTCACGCCCACAGGTGAACATGGACTGTGTGTACCCTTTCCAAACACCATTCTTTCCCCCCAAAGATACAATAAACTACCTTTGGTTCAGTTGCAAAATCCATTCCCCTTCCCCCATTGAAAAAGAGTATAATTGGGGTCCAGATGAACAGTGCCTCTGAGATCTCTCCGACGTAACAGGCGGATCCTCGACTGGACTGGGTCAAAGGACTTCGTCTCTCCGTTTGGTAGCTATATAGGACTTTGTCTCTACGTTTGGTAGCTATATCCCCCCTCTCTCTTTTCTCTCTCTTTCTCTATTTTTTTCTCTCCCTTAACCCCTCTATCACATTTTGCTGTGGTCATTCAATAAAGATGCATTTGTTCTGATTATCACTGCAAACCCCCTGTGCTGTGTCGGTTTTTTGTGCCCTGAGATCAAATCCACGAACCATCACAAAACCCGTTTGTAAGAACGGATTGTGACACACTCCCAGCCCCAGCAGGAGCAGCCCCAGCACCTTCTGCATCTGAAAAGGCTCCTGCAGACACCACTGCAGGTGAATGAGTAACACACAGACTCTGGGTCTCTTCAGCTGTCGGAACTCAGTGCATCCCTCCAGGTGTCCAGAGTTGCCAGGACCCCTGCCGGGGGGCTCAGAGACCCTGGCACACAGCCCAGAGCACCTGTGGGTTTGATTATGACCCGTGGAGCAAGTTACCAGCTTTGTATGAGGACCTGAAAGTCACAGAAGTTTAAATAGTATAATAATAAAATTATCACAGGGTGAAAATGTAGATTTTAAGGTTTTTGGTGTGGAGGTTTTGGGGCATGATGAAGGAACTTGGGCATGTCCAGCCTTTCTTCTTCTTCTTCTTCTTGATCTCCATTTTCTGCTGTGATGCTGGCACTTTGGGATTGGTATAGAATAGAAGCTCACTGTCTAACATAGGTGATAGGTATTGGGAATTAAGTGTAAATATGTTATAGGTAGTTTGTAGTATAAAAGGACAACACCGCCTCGGGGGCAGTCAGAGTGCCTGTGGCTGTCCTGCTGAGCAGACCTCGGCTGGGCTGAAAGAAAATTTTATAGATAAGAATTAATAAACAACTTCAAGACCGAAAACTGAAGTGCTCAAACTCGTTCTTCGTACGCACGGGTCGAAACAGAGACATCCTGCACATCTCGGGACAGCAATTAACAACCAAAACCAGAGATTCAGCAGGCTAATCTGAGTTTATTAGAAACCCATTCTTCTATACACTGTTCTGATACAGGTGGACCTGATTGGTCATTTAATTAATACCCCTCACACCATTGGCTAATTAAGGAGACACCCTTTGGTAAACACCTTATGAGAAAACAACTGTTCAAAACACCAGCTGCAAGACTGTTTTAATTCTTTCTCTCAGCCTTCTCCAAACTCCCCAGCACAATTCCTGGGGAAGTTTATCTGGCTTATCTCTCTAACCAGGCTGTCACATCCACAAGTGGGGTTGTAGCCCCTCTGAACAGCAGTTTGGGGTGACAAAGTTGTTGGGAGCTGGAGGGAGTCCCAAATCCTTGGGACTGCTGTAAGAGCTGCTGTCAATCTTCACTGACAGAAAAAAAACCCGAATTTTCACTGCTCAGAGAAGCTGTGGCTTCCCCATCCCCAGGAGTGTTCCAGGCCAGGCTGGACAGGGCTGGGACAGGGACAGTGGGAGGTGGGGGATGACTTCAGAGCGGAGGGTGAGATGAGCTTTTAGCTCCTTTCCAAACCAAACCCTTTGGGGATCATGTGATTTTGATAGGGACAAACAGCCCTGCACCCAGCCCCTCATTCCTCCACTCCTTCTCTGTGGCATTCGCATTTTCTGGAAAATCCCTTCAGCCAGGATTTTTCTCCTGGGAAGCTGAGAAGCCTCACAGAAAAAGGAAAACAATAATTATCTCATTTGCTTCTCCTGTGTTTTGCTGCTTTGGAATGTGGTTTGGAGATTGCTTACCCACAGGTGATTGTTTCATTGGATTCTGGTGTGAGTTGTTTTCACTCTTTGGCCAATCAGGGCCAAGCTGTGTCAGGGCTCTGGAGAGAGTCCCAGATTTTCATTATTATCTTTTTAGCCTTCTGTAAGTATCTTTTCTGTATTCTTTAGTATAGTTTAGTTTAGTATTCTTTAATGTAATATAGCATCATAAAATAATAAATTAACCTTCTGAGAACATGGAGTCAGATTCATCATTCCTCCCTCTGTCTGAGGGCAACCCAAATACAAACCCAAATACAATACTTCTCCCCCTGTTCCCAGTCTCCCCAAAAAACAGGCCCACTCCTCATCTCCCCAGTTTGCAGCTCTGCACAGCCTTGCACAGATAAAATCCAGCAGCCCCCTCTTTTTTATCACACAGACTATTTTATCTGTACCACAAGTCCCCATGCACACAGCCCCTTGTATCTCTTTGGCCTTAGCAATGTGTTTATTATTCATGCACTCATTTCTTCCTGCACCAGCTGAGAAAAGTGGAGAAAGATTAATTCCAGAGGAAAATAAATATAAAATAAAATAAACAAATAAATAAATAAAAGAATGATTGCTGCCCCTTTTTTTTTTTTTTCTTTTTAGGGCCTCTGATCCATTCAAAGAGCTGCCTTCTCCCGGCCTCCTGTGTCACTGTTGATTGAGTTTGTTCCCTCCTCACCTCCTGGTTCTGTTAGAGTATCTTGTCTCCTCAGTATTACTGTCGCACTTCCTTTTCATATGCCTGAAATACACACTATTGTGTTCTGACTTTTAGTTTTTGTGCAGGGATCCCTTTCATGTCTCGTCTTCTGTAAAGTCCTTTTTTCTTGGCAGTCAAGTGTATGAATGTTTGCTGCCAGGAGATTTTGCTTCTATTGTATTCCAGACATATTATAAGGGTTTTTTTTATCTTTTTTTTGGTTTTTTGTTCTATATTGTCTCTGAGGTGTTCCATGTTTTTTTTTCCCATGCTGGCATGACTTTTCCCGTGTCTTTGCCCCTGTGCACACGGGAGCAGCATCCTCAGAAATGAGTATGAGAAGGGGTAGGAGGGCAGGAGCTGGGACAGCACTGCTCAGGGACACAATGGAATTATCTCTCCCCACATTACACATGGTTTGTTGCCATCATTCCCTTTGCAGAACTGGGACAGGGAACAGCAGAGTGGTCTGTGCCACATCAGGATACAACTACGACCAAAAAAAAAAAAAGTAAAATAAGATTTTGGTTTCAGGGTCCATGAAAGGACTTTTCCATTAATTCTGATTTAAACAGCCACTGGATTTTCTTCTGCCAAAATTCACCTCTTCAGGCATCTTCACTGGCAGATTTCAGTCTTAAGAACAGTAAAATCCAGATGAGCAAAACAAAAAGAGAAAATGTGTTTTTAGGAAAGCCAAGGGTGGGATGAGGCAGAGCAGAGCCCAGGAATCCCCATCCATCACACCCCCCTCTGTCTCCCCAGTCAAACTGGGACACTGAACTCGGCAAAAAGAACCAGTAAAAGGTTCCCCAAAAGATGGATCCCCCAGCTTGGACCATGGATCACATCCCATTTTCCTCCTGAACTGGAGCAGGGATCTCCCAAAGGGCTGGTGACTTCTAGCACAGGGAAGTGGGGAGTCCCCATTCTTGGAGGGATTTAAAAACCCATTGTCACAGACATCTTTTATGAAAAATCCTTTCCTTAGGATTTTTATTCCTGAGAAGCTGAGAGGCCTCAGGAACAAAATGTAACCAATGGTTATCTGCTGCTGTGGAAT
>VZSU01000671.1:174917-188108 GCA_013398715.1 Nesospiza acunhae
AGCCTTCTGATGAAATCCTTTCTTCTATTCTTTTAGTATAGTTTTAATATAATATATATCATAAAATAATAAATCAGCCTTCTGAAACATGGAGTCAGATCCTCGTCTCTTCCCTCATCCTCGGACCCCTGTGAACACAGTCACACCCCATCACCCATCAAGAACACACATTTTGGTCACTCAGCAGTGCCAAAACTTCCCTCCTCATCTCTCTGCCAAGCTGAAGGAGCCCTTCCTGCAGCTCACCCTGGTTCCCTGAGCTCTGCTCACCTCACACCTCACCTCTCCAGGTCAAGGAAAAACTCTGCAGCCCCTTTAATCAGCGTACACAGCTCCACCAGTACAACCCAGTCACACTTCAAGAGCAACAGCCTCAGCACATGGGGTGTTTCTAATCCTCCAGAAGTGGAAACATCAGAAAACCCAGAGTTTATAGGACTTCAAACAACTCTACTGGGGGCCTGAAGTCAGAACAGCTTCTAGAGAGATTAGTTCTCCCGTAATACGCTCGTGCCCAGGCTTTCTGATCTCTATCAGCATCCCTCAAAGAGCAGCTCCTTTTTCCATCCATTCTTTGGACCCCTCTCCTCAACTCTTTGACTAATTATCGTTTGTTGGTTGTTATGGCAACCACAGATTTCTCTCGGCGTCCAACTCTCACAATTTGGCTGTAAATTGCAACAGTGGACGAATACAAATAGAGTTTTAAATCCTCCTTTCTTGCCAAGCTTCCTGGTAAATCCCCCCACAATGCGAGAGCTGCCCTGCTGGTTTGATGGGATTGAGGCTGCTCAGGGAACCTGCAGAGCCCTCAGAAGGCCAGGGTGGGTGGGGAATGCCACATTCCAGACTCTCAGCACACTCCCAGCCTCAGGGGCACGAGCAGGACTCCTCACTGAGCAGACGTTAATGTACAATATCCCCCTCTGCAGCTCATCCCTGCTGGGATACTGCTCCCCACAGCTGCTGAGGAATAATTTAAGCCAGACACGCCCCAGGAGTTGGGCTAAAGGCAATTCCACCCATTCCAGGTGAGGATGGATGCTCCAGCAGGACTGCACAGCCAAGCTTGGGGTTGCTTTTTCCAGCTGACGCAAAAGCACAGCTAGGAGGCCAAACCAAGGTCTTCCCTTCCCTTCTCTTCCCTTCCCCTCTGTCTTTATCCCCTGGGGCACACTCAGATAATGGATTTGCACAGCTCAGGGATGTCAGGCTGACTCCAGCAGCAGGTACCAGGTCAAATTAATTTGCCAAACCTCTGACTGGAACCTTCTGTGCTCTTGGGAGCTGGATCACAGCTCAGGAGGGTGCTGCTGTCTCTGCAAGTTCCGGACAAGTGATTTTTTTTCCCCTCACTTTTCCCATTGTGACGGTGTTCACAGGGGTCCAAGGATGAGGGAAGAGACGAGGATCTGACTCCATGTTTCAGAAGGCTTGATTGATTATTTTATGATATATATTGCATTAAAACTATACTAAAAGAATAGAAGAAAGGATTTCCTCAGAAGGCTAGCTAAGAATAGAAAAAGGAAGAATGATAACAAAGGTTTGTGTCTTGGACAGAGAGTCTGAGCCAGCTGGACTGTGATTGGCCATTAACTAGAAACAACCCCATGAGACCAATCCCAGATGCACCTGTTGCATTCCACAGCAGCAGATAACCATTGTTTACATTTTGTTCCTGAGGCCTCTCAGCTTCTCAGGAGAAAAAATCCTAAGGAAAGGATTTTTCATAAAATGTGTCTGTGATGTCCCATCTGGTCACCCTGCACTGCCAAGGAACAAGATCCTGCTCCTCACCCCAAGGAGAGATGGATGTCCCTGAGTCCTTCCACAATATTTGAGTTAGAGACAGTGAAAACACTGCTGTGGACTCCATTTCCTAACAGACAGGGTTTTCTCTGGCTGGTATGGACAGTGAATGTCATGTGGGCAGCTCCACCAGAGTTTGGAGCCCTGCACTCAGCTCAGTGCCCCCTGCATGGGGACAGAGCAGGGAGCAGCCTCCCCACAGCACAGGGAGTCAGCTCCAAAGCAAACACTGCACTCTGCTCATTTTCACCCATATCAGCGCTACAGGGTGACCAGATGGGTAAAATGAGGGAGAAAAATATCAAATCACTTGTCCTGAACTTGCAGAGACAGCAGCACCCTCCTGAGCTATGATCCAGCTCCCAGGAGCACAGAGGGTTCCAGTCAGAGGTTTGGCAAATTAATATGCCCCACACACTGCTGGGCTCTGCAGAGTAAAACATTCCCTGCCTTACACTGCATTACCAGCCAGAAAAAATGCAGATCTCATCCTCTCCTGACCTGCTGTTATCCATCACAGGTCTCTGCTCACATCCACCTGAACCTGCCACATTCCAGGAAGGATATTCTGCTCCCTGTCCTCAAGGACCTGCAGCCAGAGCTTTGCAAGTGATGGATTATTTTGGCTCTGCCACGAAAGCTACAAAGGCTGGCACACACCAAACCAAACCAACTTTCTCCTCATCAGAACTAAACATGAGATTGATGGGGATGAAATCCCATGAGGGTAGAGCAAATAATTTGGTTTTCAGGTGTGGGATGGAATGCAAAAAAAAAACAACCCCAAAAGATGGGTCCCCAAATCTGCAGCATGGATCACATCCCATTTTCCTCCTGAACTGGAGCAGGGATCTCCCAAAGGGCTGGTGACTTCTGGCACAGGCTGTGGGGAGTCCCCATTCCTGGAGGGATTTAAAAGCCACGTGGAAATGGCACTTGGGGATGTGGGTTAGTGGTGGCTTTGGCAGTTATACTCAATATTTTAAACCAACCAAAATAATTCTGTGAATCTTTCAACCCTCTGGTGGGTAGAACTCACTTTTCCTAGGAGCACATTTGATGGGAAGCCCCTCAAAGCACCATCAGTAAGTCACCAGTCCACAGCATAAACAGGACACATAATCACCTGCCTGCCACCTGCAGCCCCTCCAGGATATTTGTTGCTGAAGAAATCCAGCTTTAGGACCACACTAAAAAAAAAAAAAAAAGCCCAGTGGGGGTGCAAAGGGGTGGCACAAATTCTTCCTACCCCCTCAAAAGGGTTCATCCTTTCCTTGCAGCGCTCTGGATGAGGAGGATGTGGCTCTGTGACATTCTGCTGATGGAGGGCTCTGTTTACCAGGCCAGCTGGGGAGGGACCCACCAGCAGCTCCCAGCGTGTGGGAGATCAATACTGTAATTGGGGCTGTTTGTAGCACATGAGCTATTGTAGCAATTGGGGCAGGGAGCGGGGAACAGGAGGGACCGGCTGAGCAGGGCCTTGCTGCCCTCTGCTGTGCTATGGGGGCCTCCTTTGCTGCTTTTGGGATGGGGATGGAGATGGGATTGCATCCCAAATGCACCATCAGGGAGCACTGCAAACCCCACTGTCCCCCCTCCTGTGCCTGGCGAGCCCCCACATCCCCTCTGCAGGCAGGTAAAGGGCTGGAGTCCTCTCTTTTCGACTTAAAAACACATTTGCACACAGCAAATCTCAAATGGGTTTCAAAGAGGCAGGGAGGAGGGAGGAGAAAACCCAACAGCTGCTTGGACTGGGAGGAAACAAAGGAAATTAAGAATTTACAGGTGGCAGTGATCAATAAAGTATCAGGAGCTGACACCAGCCCTGCACTCAGCCTGGGGCAGCAATCAGGAGCTGATGAGGGAACCCCTCTGTAGACAGGGTATGGGGAGGGGACACGGTAACATTGCCATGTCAGAATTCCTGAGCGGGCCCACCAGCCAGGCTGCCAGAGGGAGGGGGCATCAGCTTCATTTTAGAGAAAATAAAGTGATGGAAGGAAGGTCCCCTCTGTCTCCTTCCATCCCTGGGAGTGTCCAAAGCCAGGCTGGACAGGGCTTGGAGCAGCCTGGTCTATGGAAGGTGTCCCTGCCCATGGTGGGAGATGGGGGACAACGAGATGAGTTTTAAATGTTCCTCCCCACCCAAACCATTCTAAGACTCTTCAGCTGCTCCCACAGCAATCATGGCTTTGGACGTGCTCAAAGAGCCCAAAACGTTGAGTTTTTGGCCAGGCTGCCAGAGGGAAGGGGCATCAACTTCATCTTAGAGAAAATAAAGTGATGGAAGGAAGGTTCTCTCTATCTCCTTCTACCCCTGGGAGTGTCCAAAGCCAGGATGGACAGGGCTTGGAGAACCCTGGTTTATGGAAGGTGTGTCCCTGCCTGTGGTGGGAGTGGGGGGACAATGAGATGAGCTTTAAATGTCCCTCCCCACCCAAACCATCCTATGACTCTTCAGCTGCTCCCACAACAACTCATGGCTTTGGACATTGTGAAAAGTGCATATTGTATGGCTGTACGCAGATATTTACCATATGTATTTTGATGTATTGATTAGTAGTGTTGCATTAACACATATTTTAATAATATGGTAAATGTAGTCTTGTAATTAAAAGGTAACTTTTGTAGTTAAAATAAGAACTATGTTAGTGGGATTTTTTTTAAGAAAGGAATGAGGCACTCACGCCAGATAGCAGCCACAGGACACCTAAATCTTTCAGAGAAAAAGAATTTATTGCCCTCTTATCCGAAGAAATGAACTTCTTCCCGCCTCGAAGGCACTGTTAGGATTAGAAGGAAGAAGTTGATGATGACCAGACAGAATCCTGTATTTGAATGGAATTTATGCATCATGTATGAGATGTATGAATATGCAACGGACTGCTGTTTTTAAGGGTTAATCCTATGTTAACGGGTGTCCTTTTTCGGGCTTGTGCTGCCCAGAAAAGGTACCTGGACTCTCTGTAACTCTTTGTCTTTATTGTCTCCTATTGTCCTAATTAAATTGTCCAAATTATTATTACTCTAATTGCATTACTATTTTTATAACCATTTTATTACTATTAAACTTTTAAAATTTTAAAAACAAGTGATTGGCGTTTTTTACAGACGTGCTCAAAGAGCCCCAAACGTCGAGGTTTTGGCCAGGCTGGCAGTTCAGACCAAGGCGTGGTTTCACCCCCAGCGCAGCCCGAAGGTGCTCAGGTGCTGCATGGGCACCGTCTGCCATCTCGTGGGCACTGGGAGACTTTTCCCGCAGGGTTTCTTCCTCTCCTTTTGTCCTCATCGAGCATTTATCTCGTGTCCAGGCTCCCCCAGCACCACTTCATAGGTCACTGAGCTGGCTCTACATGGAGGGGAATTATTCATAGGCCGGTATCAAATATTAAAAGCAGAGTTGTATCGACATATTCTTTGTATATTCAACGCTTTTACCAGCAAATTGCCCTTTCCTTATTCTTTTCTTTTTTTACTCTGCTCCATTGGAGTCTTTCCTGAGCAGCCTGAGGGCTTGCTGCTGCATCTTGCTGTGTAATTGCATCTTTACACTCCCTCACACTCTCCAGCTGGAACTTTCTGGAAGCACAGAAATCACCTGGGCCAGCAGGCTGTAAATTTCTGGTCTTCTCCAGCAAGGACAACCTTCAGTCCAGCTTCTCCCACCTGCCCTGCTCAGCTCAGCAACCAAAGAGCAAATCCTGCTGCCAGTATTTGAGGGAAACGTGACCTCTTTGGTATCACACTAAGTCTCGTGTTCTGCCCAGGAGAAACCCAGAGGAAATCACCCACACCACCACCCATTCCAACTGCTTTGGAAAATGGCATGGAAATTTTGGAAATTTGGAATGGAAAACCCTCAGCTCCAAGTCCCAAACCATCCCAAAAAAGCATCCCAGAGTGCTGGAGCGGGCTGGAGTCACCTCTACTTCCAACCCAATGGGGTCTGACCTCACTTTTTTTCCCCTCTGACACCTGCAGCCTCCCAAGAAGGATTTGAAAAAGGGAATAGAAGGAAGAAGGACAAGAAAAAGGGAATACCAAGAAGGACAAGAATAAGGGAATATCAGGCACCATTTCCACAGGAATCTGCAATGCAGATGAACTTGGAGGAGCCAGTCCAGCCCCAGCAGCACCCAAGGGATGGGTCCAGACAGCACAGTGGGATGGGAGGGGGACAGCCTGGGAAGGAAGTGCCACCAGAGGTCCTGGGCAGCATTTTTACAGCTGGGATGAAGAGTTTTCTTCCTCTAAACAGCCGTGGAGCTGCTCCAGTGCCGGTTTCACACGCAGCAGGTGGAGACGCAGCCCCAACCACTTATCGGAACATTAAAGTTCTCCTGAGCCGCCGAGTTAATTCCTCAAACGCCCTTTCAAAGGGCCAGATAAATACAATCTGGGAGCATCTCCGCTCCCTCGGCTCACATATCTTTAGTCAGGCAGAGAGATAACATTTCATACAGATTGAGACAGTTTAAGCAAAGGTTGCTGGTTAACCTTTCCAGCAGTGGCTTTTCCTGCGCTCAGGTTTCCCTCCCCACTGAGCAGAGCCTGTGCCAGCCCAGCTCCCGTCCCAGCATTTCCAGAGAGTTTGGGCAGGGTGCTGCCTCCCCCACCTGGTGTTTCCAAGGCATCACCTGAGTTTTGTCAGCTCTGTGACACTGGTGCTTCTGTGAGAGATGAGGAATGCCATGGTTGACTCTCACAATTAAAAGGAAAATATGTATATGATATTATATATATATATATATATATCATATTTTTTAAAATGTATATATATTTGGAGGAGTTTTAGTAGTTTAGCTGGACTGTTTCTCCTTTCCCTTTTTTGGAACCACTCGAACCTGCTCCGGACTGGGACCTGGGAAACACCAAGAGTTTGCACCTTGTGGCTGCAGCAGCTGCCCCAGCACAGGAGGGACTGATAACAGAGCAACCACCCCCGAGAGAGACTTTCTGAAGTTGTCATCTTTTTCAGAGCACTGAAAGAGTGGGGTCATCTGGTACTGTTAATTTTGTGTGCTGGGGGATGCTTTGCCTGTTAAATAAACAGGTTCTTTCCACTTCTCTCCAAGGAATCCTTCCCGACCCGATTGGGAGGAGGGGCTGTGTGGGTTTGCTTTCTGGAGGGGCCCCTTTGGAGGTTTTCTCCCAAATTTGCCCTAAACCAGGACAAAGAGACACCAAGGATCTAGCTCCAAACCGCTTGTCCCAGGGTGACATTATGATGCTTGTAATCCCAGTTGTTCTGTTTATGCTGGATATCATGTTCTGCGCCTTCAAGCCTGGCTCTGAAAAGTGAAGTTTTGTTTTGTTTTGTTATCAGCCACTCCCCCATGGCTGGTGGGACACAGATGGGGCAGTACATGGTGCTGCTTTTGCTTTTTGCTCTTGCTCCTGCTTTTGCTTGTTAGTTAGTTTAGCTAGGCAGTCTGAATTTTCCCTGGACTGTTTTTTTTGCCTTTTCTTGGAACAGTTCAAACCTGCTCCGGTCTGGGACCTGGGGAGCACTTTGTGGCCTGGCGGGGCCTACTCTGGGCTGCAGCCTTTCCCTGGAGGGACTGATAACAGAGCGAGCACGCCCAGGAGAGACCTTCTGAAGTTGTCATCTTTTTCAGAGCGGTGAAAGAGTGGTGTCATCTGGTATTGTTCCTTTTGTGTGCTGGGGGGGTGCTGTGCCTGTTAAATAAACAGGTTCTTTCCACTTCTCTCTGAGGAATCCTTCCTGAACCAGTTGTGGGCAGGGGCCGTGTGGGTTTGTGTCATAGACACATTTTATGAAAAATCCTTTCCTTAGGATTTTTCCTCCTGAGAAGCTGAGAGGCCTCAGGAACAAAATGTAACCAATGGTTATCTGCTGCTGTGGAATGCAACAGGTGCATCTGTGATTGGTCTCATGTGGTTGTTTCTAATTCATGGCCAATCACAGCCCAGCTGGCTCGGACTCTTTGTCTAAGCCACAAGCCTTTGTTATCATTCCTTCTTTTTCTATTCTTAGCCAGCCTTCTGAGGAAATCCTTTCTTCTATTCTTTTAGTATAGTTTTAATATAATATATATCATAAAATAATAAATCAAGCCTTCTGAAACATGGAGTCAGATCCTCATCTCTTCCCTCATCCTCGGACCCCTGTGAACACTGTCACAGGTTTGCTTTCTGGAGGGGCCCCCTTTTGGAGGTTTTCTTCCCAGTTTGCCCTAAACCAGGACACACAGCCCAAATCCAGCTTTAAATCCTCAGAGGGATGAGTTTGGAGTGAGGGTTTTAGCAGAAACCATCGGCCACAGGGTCCAAGCAGAACACAACCCCATCACAGGCTCGGCTGGGATGGCTCCAAGGGCAGCAGAACTGGATTCCTTCATCACTCCCCCTCACCACAGGAGCCCCTGGACAAACAGGCAGCACCAGAGCCAGGTGGGGAACATCTCCAAAGCCATGGCTGGCACGGGAAGGAAGGAGGAATGCTGGCAAATGACAGAGCCCTTATCTTAATTACAGGCTTATTTGCATTTAAATGAAGGTTATTCTATAATTACCACCAAATGTTTTGTGTTGCAGCTGAAATACCTCTCCATGGGCTGTCAAGCTCCTTCCCATTTTCATTTTCATTTTCTCTCGCCATTCTTCTGCTTTCTAATCAGCTGGCACACGCAGGGAGGGACCCACAGTGGCAGCCCACCTCTCAGAGGAGGCCTGGGTACCACCCCAGCCCAGCATTCCTCCTAGGGACAGGGAAAGGATGCAGCTCCCTCTTCCTCCAGCAGCAGCACGGGTGATGAGCAGCTCTGAAGCTGAGGTACTGTGCTTTTGCTGGGTTCCAGTTCAAAACTGAAGAGTTTTCTCTGTGCACACACACATTAATTCATTAATTAGCTCAAACTTGTTGCACCAGGGTGCTGTGAGAGGCACAAGTGTGGGAAAAATCTGTAAGAAATCAAATTCAAGGGAGAAAAGGGATTTGGAGCAAGAGCAGTCTCACACAGGCAGCTCAGAATTCCCTCAGCACAGGCTGCTGGAGACCAGCATCCAAGGACATCTCCAGCTTTTCCTGTCCTTTTGTTGTCCCTGGTTTTTCCCGCAGGCAGGATGGACACACACCAGAACCCAGGAGCTGTGTTTGCACTGGAGCTCACACTTCCTGGCAGGAGACAAAGCTCTCCCATGGAGAAAATAACACCCAATTACATCATTTCGAGCAATCACAGTGAACAAACCCATGCAAATGGCCAAATTAAGGCTTGAAAGGAGCCTTCTGCCATTTCCTAAATTGTTATACCTTTCATCAAACCCCTTTAACAATCTCTCTGAACCTTTTCTCTGTCTAGCCAGGAGATCCACATTAACCAAGCAGCCCACCCAGGGCTGAACACAACAACAGCGATTACAGACACAAAGTCTGCTGTTTACGAGGGGCTAGAAATGAAAATAGACACTTATCTCTCTCTAGACCCATCACTTCTCTCCCTGCTCAATCCTGCACAGCCTCTGCATCCCCCTGCCAAACTCCAAGTCTCTGCCTCCATCTCATGGAGAGACTGGATCTCTTCAGCTTCACTGAGTTGCTTTATTTTTCCCTTAAACCAGACAAAATCCACCCCCTCTCCCCTAATTTCACATAGCCCCGGGCAGACTTACAGCATGGAAATTTTTAGCCTGAACAATTACTGCTTGGCAGAGAGTTAACTGGCTGCAAACAGGATCCTATAATTGGGCACTCTTGGCTATAAACAACTTGCCTGGCTTCATTTTAAGCAAGTTCATACCTCAGCATAGATCTGCCCCCACTGCCTCTCCCGAAGTCCATTTCACAGCTATTTATGTTTAATAAGAGGCAGCACCAGCAGGGGAAATCAGCAGCACATCCACCATGCAGGTTGGGTGCTGGTGCACACACTAAACCAATTTATCTTCTTCCTCCATCACAGACAGCACAGATTTAGGGGCAGTGAGTCTCCCCAGTCCAGGACAACCAGCTCTTCTTCTCCCAGCAATCCCAGCAAGGGATGAAACAACAGATCCCACCACTTGGCCCCACAGTCAGAGCTGCCTTTCTGCTATTTCCAGGGGCAAATGGCACAGCTGAGCTGTTTCATCCTCACTCTCAGCCCCCAGACACTGCTGGTTTTCCAGATGGAGCTCAGGAGACCCTGGGGAAATGCTATTTTTACAGTCCAGTCACCCTAAGTTGCACAGCAAGCCTTGAGCAGGGATGCTCTGAGGTGCTGCTGGAATTTTGAGTGGGATATTTTAGCTGGAGAAGCCTCTGCCCATGAAAACTCCAGCAACTCATCACTCAATAACACCCTTACAAAATCTGAAAGGCTGTGTGCTTCCTTTGCCTCCCCCAAGCAACATTTTCATTATCCCACACGGATCCCCAGCTCTAAATTGCATCAGGGGAAGAGAATCCTGCAGCCCTGGCTCCCCTGGCAGAGCAGCCTTGTCACAGGAGTTGTCACAGGAGCTGTCAGGACTGCGATGAGCCTTTGGACAGGGACTGCTGGGATGGAGTCACGGGCTGGTAATTAAGTGACAGCATTTGCCTGACGCTGAGCTGGAGCTGGGAGAGGAGGAAGGAGCCGCTCCAGGAGATGCTGCAGAGCCTGGGAGGGGGGTACAGCTACAGCACAGACCCTTGGGTGCAGCTCAGAGCTGGAAACGGTCTGCTCAGGCAACACAAGACCCTCATCTCCCACCCTGATGGAGAATGACACCTGGTCCTCTCCAAATTGATGACACAAGGGGAAAAAAATGAGGCAGGAAAGTGCCACATAATACAAGTTTTGCTACCTTCAAGTTTTGCTACTTTCTGTTATGAAAAAAAAACACAATAAAGCAACCCATCCACTGTGTTAGAGGGTCTGGAAGCAGATTAATATTTTTTTTTCCCAAAAATGTTTTAGAAGGTCTTCCAAGAGCAAACCTGTGGTATTCAGATTCTCTGAACAGAGAGAGACATCATTCTCTCTCCAAGATTTTTCCTAATTCTCTCCTCCAGGATTTTGCCTGGAGAAGGCAGTGAGAAAGCTCAGAGAAAGAAGAAGGAAAACAGTTCTTATCTCTACTTGCTGCTTGTGTTGCTTGGTGCATGTGGAATGTGTTATGGGGATTGTTTACCAAGAGTGATTTGTTAATTGGACACCAATGATGGTTGTTTGTATTGACTGGCCAATTAGGTCAAAGCTGTGTCGTGACTGTCTGGAAAGGGTCACGGGTTCTTCTTTAGTATCTTTTTAGTATAGTATCTCTTTAATAGAGTATAGTATTAGTGTAATATAACCAAGCTTAATAAAGCAATTGTTCAGCTTTTTGAAATCATGGAGTCAGAGCACATTATTCCCTACATTGGGGTCACCCTGCATCGATACAAACCACTGAATTTTCCAACACATCCAGGTTTGGAGAAATACCTGTTTTTATATAATTTGCTGTAATGCAGATTGTTAACGTGTCATTATTACATGGCATGACTGCTGGTGTAATTTTAGTGTATGGATTGATGTGTGGTAAGAGCAGCCAAGGATGCAAGATCAAGTATTTGGAGATGGAAAGTTCTGTTTCAGACTGAGAGGAATAGCAGATTTGTCTTTCCAAACAATCTGTGGGTCTGCTGGTAGATAAAACCAGCACTGGGAGAGAAAAGAAACAATGGGAAGGATTCCACTGATTGATGAATGGAAAAAGATATTTGCTTTTACAAATAAACTGTAGGTTTGCTGAAAAATGAAATTAGACATTGAAAGATGAAAGAAACAAGGGGGAACACCCCTAAATTCCGTAAGAAATAAAAATTAAAAGGGAGGGTTATACATGAGAGGGGAATCTTTGGTATCAGGTGTTCTGGGAAGTCTGAACCTCTCAAGTACCTCAGCCAATGGGGAAAGAGAGAAGGGAAATGGGGATAAAAAGGAGGCTGCATCCTCCAAAAAATGGGTAGACCCCAGGGGAATGCCCCATGACCTCTCCCTTTATTGGAATAAAGTTGCAGGACTGCTCTGTCTCCTTTTTGAAAATAAACCTCTGGTGTTTGTTGACTAATTTTCCTAACAAGACCCATCTTTAAGACACTGGGCTGCACAGAAAGGAGCTCCCCAGTGTTCTTTCTGAAGGCCTGGAAGAGCCCAGCACTGCATGAACGCCAGACATCCCACCCTGGAGTCAGGGCTACTCTTCCCCTTTGCTGTCAGCACTTTCAGCACAAAATGAAACTCTTCTGAGCTTCTAATCAAGTTAAAAATCTCTTCCAAACCTTCCCTCCTCTGGAAAGGAAAAAAAAAAAAAGAAAAAGAAGCAAGAATCATTACATCTCTTTTCCTTCTCCATCTCCCTCCCCTCTGCCTTCAAGTGCTCCTTGGAGTGTCTCTGCAGAATCATGTTTATATGCAGTGAGTGCTGTTGTTAGTTAATAACATCGCGATCGCTGAACCTCCCTAATGAAAGAGAGAGACAACATAAACTGTCATTTCAAACAAACATGCAATCAGGGTACCAGCAGCTCTGAAAATATTATCTTCCCCAATTTCACGGGCTTCACGCAGGAAATAGGCTGCTTTTCATGGAGATTCTGGTGCATGGCTCCTCACACCCAGGACTGGGGAGCAGTGGGGACACATTAAAGCCATGAAATTGTCTGGGCTATGAAGGAGGAATTGTTTTAACAGCTGCAGCCAGGAAAGGACAAATAGCAGCAGTGATTATATCTTCATTGCTCGTCGTAACCAATGCACCAGGCAAGTTGTAATTAGGCTGTGAAAGGCTGAAGGTTTGATAGAGAAGGCTTTGAGCTCGTGATTAGACACAGCACATTTGTCCTGCCCCACGGCCACCCTGGCCCCTTCAAAAGGGGACAGCAAATCTCCTGTCAGGCTCCCTGAGAGCTGAAAATGCTGCTCAACCTGCAGAAAGCACTGCCCAGGGTTCTGTGGCTGCACACTTCCTCCTCTTCCTCACAACCCATGTCGCAGAAGCCCAGAAGGGTCTGGGTAGGAAGTGACCCCAAAAAACATTTCATTGCAACCCCTTGCCATGCTGTGACACCTCCCACTGGAACAAATTGCTCCAAGCCCTATCCAGCCTGGCCTTGAACATTTCTGTCTCCACAGCTTTTGAACAAACACCATTTTCCAGCTTTGGGGTGATCTCCAGCTGACAAAGCTGATTTAGAGTAGTTGATCAGCTCCATGTTCTGAAGACCTCAATAATCCAAAGTGTCAATTTTCCTAAAGAGCCACAGTGATGATGCTCCTTGCAATGCAGAGCATGTTTCCCTCCAGGTTCAAAGACCTGCTGGGGGCTTGACAAGTTCGGAGGGCTTGAAGACCTTGGGAGGGCATGGATGGTCTCCCCAGCCACAACCCACCTTGTTCAGAGCCAATGGAG
>VZSU01000671.1:188165-199009 GCA_013398715.1 Nesospiza acunhae
AAAAAAATACAGAAACCAAACCCAGAATGGATCCACCTCACATGGTCTGACCCTTGGATGTGCTTGGACGAGCTGGTACTTGTATTTTATTCCAACCAGAATTAGTGTCTGACAGTCTGTGCTCCTGCACAGGCTTAAAGGGACAGCTCAGCTGAACAGAGAGCAGGCAGAGCCAGAGCTGACACCTTCCAAGGGCTCTCCCTCATCTCTTTCCCCCCACAAACATGAGGAATCCCTCTGGGAAGCAGGACTGAAAGATGAAACCTCCTCTTCCTCCTGATGCCATCACCCCAAGTGATGCCATAATCCAAGGCAAGTGGAATAGGGTAAGGGAAGTGCACTGGAGGAGAAAAACTTCGAGAAAAAGGACTGAGTTTTCCCTTGCAAAACATTTCATTAAAAAAAAAAAAAAAAAAAAAAAAAAAAAACCACGAAAAGCCAGACTGCATTTATTTACTGGCCCATGTCTGACCATTATAGGATTGAAGGAAAACAGGATGGGAACAACTCAGCCCCACCCCAATGCCTGTGGAACGGGACAGAGTAAGGGAGGTAAATCACAGCAAAAACTTTCCTCCTGTTGGTAAAAAGGGGACTAATTTCCCCTCACCCCAACATTTTAATCAACACCCACACACTGAGAGGACCATGTGGGAGAGCCATGCAGGAGGTGACAGCACTGCCACCCAAGCCTGGCAGCCACATTCAAATCGTGTTTGAAAACTCTTCTGACATTTAAGAAAAATCAACAAGCATCTCAAGTGATGAGGGGACCGGGCATCTCACTGGCTGAATGTCACATTTAAAGCTGCAGAGATAGCAGCTGCTTTATCTCCTCAAGCAGGTGGTTGGGCTGGTAAACAAGGCACTGAGGGTCAGATTCTGCTCTTGCACCTGCATTTCTCCATTGGCAGCAGCTCTGGATTTGCACCAAGAGACAGACAGGCAGGGCAGGACTGGAGAGTCTATTAAACTTTAATACTTTGAGCATCAACAATGAGTGTGCTACGAGCCCCCTGCCTGGACTCCCAATATCTCTACGGGTCACAGCCACACCAGTAAAAAATTATTGATTTAAATTGGCGGTGCCCTTTTGGAATCAGTTGTCGTTCTGACTGATGTACAGATATGAGCAAAAGGACATTTGAAGCATTTTAATGCACTTTTTACTGCATTATCTCTCACCAGGATCTTTGCTGCTTCAAGGAAATGACTCACATAGCAAGTAGAAGAACCCAATGTAATTAACGACCTGGCAACTCTATAATGATCCTTTCTACATAAAAAGGTCTTCCCTATGCTATGAATAGACTTCAAGTAATTTATTGTGAGCCATATAAAGAAGAGACTGCTTTGACCTTGGGGATTTTGAGTTGTGGTGGGGTTTTTTTAACAACCATAATTGCAAGGAATATTTTAAGTGATAGCCCTTAAAGAAAAATTTTTCAATGCAATGTGAAAAGTGAAGAATCATCACAAACAGCCTTCCAAGAGAGTATTAACAAGGATCCTCTGCATCATTTAGGGATTTCAAGACTAAACAATAGATTCCTTCCATTTCTGATAGGTGTTACTCTAAGCCTCAATGAACTGAAACACAGGTGGGGTTTTACTCCTTCAAGTAGCTCCCAGGAATTAACGGCTCTGCAGGAGAGCCCACGGGGAAGCCAAGAATGAGCAGTTTCACTGCATTCTCCAGACTGTCCCATGAAGTTATCATCTGCCTTTTATGAACTGAACCAGGACGAGCCATTGTTTTCACAGAATTACAGAATATCCTGAATGGGAATGGACTTGCAAGAATTGAGTCCAACCCCTGGCCCTGCACAGACACCCCAAAATCACACCCTGGGCATCCCTGGCGTGCTGTTCAAGCTCTCCTGGAGGTCTGGCAGCCTCAGAGCTGTGCCCATTCCCTGGGGAGCCTGGGCAGTGCCAGCACCCTCAGGGGGAAGAACCTTGCCCTGACATCCAGCAAAACTTCCCCAGGCACAGCTCCAGCCATTCCCTCTGGTCCTGTCCCTGTCCCCGAGAGCAGAGATCACAGCTGCCCCTCAGGAGAAAGTTGCAGACCAGGCAGGGTCTGACCTCAGTATCTTCTCCAGGCTGGAGAGATGTGTTTTACACACATCCAGCCCACACACCCTCCCCCTCCACCTCCTGCTCCTGCTTTCCTTTGCTCCCCATCCCGAGCTCCCCCTGCTCACATCAGCACGGACATCAGAAGGAGCTCAGCTATGATTTACTGCGGCAGGACTCTGGGTAAATTGTTGGCTTTATGTCCAGCCTGATTGTTTCATTTTGGCTTTTCCCTTTTGCAGTGAACCCTTCACACCCTCCCTCTCACTCACACCTTCCCTGCCCGTGCGTGTTTCCTGCTTTCCCCTCGTTTCTCATTTCATCTGCCTTTCATATCCCCCAGTCCCCTGCATTTTCACAGGGACAGAGGCATAGGCAGGTGATTTAAGCAGGAGTTGAGTTCAGTCTATCAGGGCTCTTTTCAAGGTCTTTGAGAGAGGCAGGGACACCTGGAAAGGGGTCACATCACACGCAGGATTAGTTGTGGCAGGACATCTAACACGGCGTGCTAGAGCGACTTCCACCCTTTGAAGTACCCAGAGCTGTTTTGATTCCTTTCCCAGAGCTTTGGGGATGTCTCGATTACAAGGAAACATGTTGAGCAAAGGAATAAATCTGGCCCAGGAAAGGGTAAGTTGCGAGTTTGACTGGAAACAGCTGGGATGGAACCACTTTCCATCAGAGAAATGAGATTTGTTGGAAGAGAAGCACTTTGCGGAGTCAGGTCTTTTTCCGCAGAAATTTCATTTCACAGAAGAGGGAGAAAAAAATCACATCTGACAACTTTGAATCATCCTGCTTTGATACTCCTCAAATCCGGTATTTGCATTGTTTCAAAACAACTTTAACCTCAGTCTTGTTTTCCCTCAATTGTTTCCCTGTTGTGCTTTTGCAACAAAGACATAAATAAGGTAATGCAAACCCAAGATATGTTCCTGCCTGTAACGTTTTAAAGGAATGAGGAAACGCAGCTTTTCGCTCCTATTCAAATCAAAGCCACCAAAACTCACAGTAGAAGACAGAATTTCACTAGTGGAAGGGCATAAAAATGTGTTTCAAATGTATTTCAAAATTGGATGAGGATAGAGTCACCCTTTCCATCAAGTGGAAGTGCTTGAAGTAGTCAAGAAGCATCAAATTGATGACAGCAAAACACCATTTATTCACCTCTTCAAGGCTGTTATATCATATTGAATATACAGGACTAAATTTTCATATGATTTAAGCTTAAGTATAATTCTCACATTTAATTAAAGAGAAACAAAGCAGTGACATGTCAATACCTGCTATTTTCATTTCAAATCACTTCAAATGCTGGTAGAAGTGACAAGGCTCAAAAACACCTCCAAGAAGAAAGTTATTCCTCCCAAAAAAAAAGGAAGAATAAAAGCCCTGTGCCATCCTGATTCCCATTGACTACCAGATCACATCACTCTCAATCGCTACCATAGCTCACATTAAAAAATTAAGTCCATAACTGCAGAGAAGCATCTACCCATTTCTTTTATAGCTTCTTGCCACAACGAGCAATACATCTCCATTATCCCAGCACTCTCACCAACACACAATAGATCTGAGCCAGCATCATAAATAACATTTCGTGTAACGAAGTTACGCTGAGGAGAGCAGGCATAAATTAACACTCAGCCGTGTAACTCTAAATAGTATTTTAGGCCTTGTCAGAAATCAATTATGCAAAATATCCTCCTCACCAAGATCTGCTCATGATACTTCAAAGGATTACCTCGTTTCCAGCAGCGTGGTCAAGGCATGGGGATGTGGACTGGGAAAGGAGGGCTTAACTGGGGGGTGCTCAGATGATTAAACCCTCTGAAGTCATCTAATTACTGACATCATGGCTCGAAAGTATTTGTGCACTTCCAAACAACGTTTTAATTTGCTGTTTGTAATGAAGATGCTTCCACTCAGAGCCGAGCCCGTTATCCCAAGTCAGCCAACATCCTGAAGCAGGAGGGACTACCAGGAATGAGATTTGCAAGGTTTAACCAAAGATAATACCAGTAAAGCTTGTGCTGCCTGTACCTTTATACTGCTTTGGCCATAACCCAAAGGAATACAGCATCACCTTATTCCAGCCAGGAATGAAAATTAAACACCTTTCTCAAGGTCACTCACAACCAAGTGGGAGAGATGGGGATAAATGAGAAGCATCTGTTATCTTCCCATCCCAGGTTGGATTTCCAAGACTGGAACTGGTCAGAAATCCCTGGCTGGCTGTAAAAATCTTGGCTGCTTTCTGTTCAGATGAGGAATGGGTCTGAAAATCCCTAAGGATGTTCACTAAAGTCCCTGGCAATTGTTTATCAGCACGGATTTAATTGTCCCAGCAACCCTGTCCCTAAGAAACCAGCAGCTGGGGTTTTAATCCTCGTGATTATGATCCTCCTTACCTCATGCAGCAGCCGTTCAGATTTTAAATTTCCAGGATTCTCCCCAAAAAAAAACAAAGGCCAAGCACAGCTCCCACTGTTCCTCGGGCACCACATTGGCTGCTCACACCTCCCTCAACTCCAAGAGTTTGCTGCAAATCTGATGGCAGATGTGATTTCCAGCTGGGTCTATAGACCGACCACAGCAGGTTCATTAATAACAATTATTAAGTGCTTTATGTTACAAATTAGGCCTGTAGGAATACAAAAAAATATCCAGCCAGTTGGCTTGCAGGCTCTTGTCAGGAAGAACTGTAAATTCCCATTGTCACAACAACATCACCATGACAAAACGGGGATAGGAACTCGTCATAAACAAGGCTTTAAAATAGCTAAATCATCACTGGGGGTAGGAATATAAATTAATAGTCAGATGAAGCCCCATGGAATGGCTCAGGTAACAGCTTCCATTCATCAAGCACACGGATTTTCAGAAGCTGCATGGAAAACATCATCCTTTTGCTGCCTCCGAGCACCCAGAAGTTGCAACCACGCAGGTCCAGGCATTTTGCTTAAAATACATCGCAAATCCCTGCCGATAACCTTTGGAAATTGATAGATCAGGCAAGAGAGGAGCTGTTAAAATGATAGAAGAAGGAAACAAATCACTCCCAGTTATGTCCTCAAGAACATCCATGGTTCCTCAGGCAGGCTGGGAAGAGTTGCAGCCACCCAGGCAGCCAAACACTGGCTGGAAAATGCAGGGGAGCAGGGCGACAAGAGGGGGAAAAAAAAAAACAAAACAGAAAAATGTTCCTTTAATTATTTTATTCCCCAATTAATTATTTCATTCCCCACACTAAGGGACAGTCTGCCCTGGAGAGGTGAAAGGGAAGAGCAGAGAAGCTCCATACTCCTGAATAAGCTTCAGCTCCTGAATATGTGGCACCATGGCACCAAGAAAGAGGGAAAAAGACTCAAAGCTGGAAGAAATCGAGATTTTTAGCACAAAAAAATGATGGGGAAAGCCTTTTCCTTCTCCTTACCCACCAGTACCCACAAAGCAATAATTCCCAGGATCCTGCAGAGGACACAGAAAATGGACCCACGCGCTCAAGAGATGCCGAGGCCACAGATCCCACCAGGGATTTCTCAGGAATTTATTTCCACTCGCTTCTGCCCAAGGCTGGATGTGAGGCAGCAGAGGAGAGGGAGCTTATTCATCCTTTACTGGGCCCTTGGGGCATCCAGCTCCCCCCACCATGAAAATTTTAATAAAACTGGTGCATCGACTTTCAATTAGAAGGCTGTAAAACGGTTCATTTTCATCTGTTTGTTGCACAGTAACACAGATCCTCGGGAGAAAACAGCTCCTTTTCCAGACTGTCTGCGACGCAGAGAGCATTAATTGAATATTCTGTTGAAACCACCTTCAATTAGTGCCTCTGAGTTTTGCATGACATTCACCACTGCAGCTCGCCCCGCTCTGCGTGCGGCACGTTTGGGGTTTGGCGATGCTCACATCACATTAACTCACAGCATTAGCCCGAAAATAACAATTTTATTTGCTAATGAGATGCTGGTTGGGGTAGGGCAGGCTGCTGCATGAGGCAACACCTCCGTGGCATGAAGCAAAATGGGTTCCCCAGACATTAAATTACCAGTGTTGATTATAAATTCCTCATCTAACCCAATCCATAGCGTTGCTCTTCCACTCTTGCTGAATGGAGATGATGAGGGCAACCCTATGGTTGATGTTGTAACATAGACACAGCTCCCTTCTTGGAGTTCCCCCACCAGAACTAAGTGCATTCACATCCCAGATGGAATTCAAGCTACAAATAATTGTCCTGTGGATCCTGAATCACCATAAAGCTATGACTTTCCTTTTTTTGGCCATAGTTGAGGCAAAATTCAAGCTGAGTGGGGACCAAGGACAAAAAGTCCACTCCAGGTAGCACTGCCACCTGCAAACCTCCCCCACATGGAAAGACAGCTGAAGCCACTCATCCCAGGGCTGATTTCTCCCGAAAAACAATTGAATTTTGGAGCAGACATTGTCACAGACTCATCCAGTTCACTGAGCAGAAGTTCCCACTGCAATCCCCAAAATTCTGACAAGCTGTGATGCTGCTCCCCCTCCCTCAGCACGGAGCAGAGATGCTGGAAAAGATATTCTGGTGGAAAGGTGCTTTCATGACTCAAAAAAGGAGAATAAAGAAGCACATTTTTCTATTTTGCATTCCTCTCTGCTGATGGGGGATCTTCTTCTGCTGAGTCCCTTCCACTCATTCCTGCAGCTGCCAAGGTCTCTCCAGACACTGATGCAAAAGGCAGATGGGAGCCAAGGTGTCTGCCAGGCACCAGGATCAGAGTCCCCAAGGAAGAAAGGGCCAAGGAGTGCAGGGATGGGGCATTTGCACACCTTACAGATGGCTGTGCATCCCACAGGGAACAGGAATGGCTCAGCCGCTGCAAAGCAAGGCATCTCCACAGAATCCCTGAGGTTGGAAAAGACCTCCAAAATCGAGTCCCAGCTGTGGCCAATCCCCCCCTTGTCCCCAGCCCAGAGCTCTGAGTGCCACATCAGGCCTTCCGTGGACACCTCCAGGGATGGGCACTCCAAACCCCCCTGGGCAACCCCTGCCAATGTCTAACAACCCTTTCCATGAAGAAATTCCTCCTAAGATCCAACCTAAACTTCCCCTTGTGCTGTCCTGCTCCCTGGGAGCACAGCCCAACCCCCACCTGGCTTCCCTTCCCTTCCTGCTCAGGGAGTTGTAGAGAGTGAGGAGGTGCCCCCTGAGCTCCATTTTCTGCAGGCTGAGCCCCCCAGAACTGAGTCTCCCAACCCTTCCCCATCCCTGGACACACTCCCACCCCTCAGTGTCTCTCTTGCAGTGTGGGGCCACACCTGGACACAGCACTTGAGTGTCCTGGATTGCCAAGCACATGGTGTTCTATTTGCCATCTGGATGGCAGTTGTCTTTTGTCAAGTGGGCAGCTTTCCTTATGTCTTCCACAGTCACTCCTCCCTCCAGGGGGACATCTGCTGATAACAGCCTTTGAATGTCACTGCATGGCTGATAAGAACTGCAGTATCCCATTGGGAGATGCGTGCCTGGAGGGAGGAGCCAAGCATTCCTACCCGGATATAATCTGGAGATTCTGGAACACCAGCACGGCTTCTCCACTGGATTTCTCAGAGGAACAGCAGCTGCCTCTTCCCCTGGATCTTCAGAGGCAGAGACTGCACCTTTCTCCAGGATCCCTGCTCCAGCAGAACCACCCCTGACACTGCAGGAGGGCTGAGCCACAATTCCAATGGCACTGCTGCCAACACCCTGACCCACAGGGTGTCAGGTTGGGTTCTGACTCTGGCAGTGTTGGTTTAGTTACTGCATTGTTTATTTTATCTTTTTATTTTCTTCCCTAACAGTGAGGGGCCACACCTGGACACAGCACTTGAGTGTCCTGGATTGCCAAGCACATTGTATTCTATTTGCCATCTGTAGGGCAGTTGTCTTCTGTCAAGTGGGCAGTTTTCCTTATCTCTTCCACACCCAATCCTCCCTTGGGGGTGACATCTGCTGATAATGGAATGTCAGTGAACTGTTATTCCTGCTCCCATATTTTTGCCTGAGAGTCCCCCTTACTTTCAAATTTATAGCAACTCGGAGGGAGGGGGTTTACATTTTCCATTTCAGGGTAGGCTCCTGCCTTCCTTAGCTTTCCAAGCCAAGTCATTGAAGCACCTCCCCAGCAAAAGCCCAGCCAGGCAAGGAGGATCCATCACTTCCCCGGGGCACAGCTTCAGCTTGCCCAGGTCAAAGACAGCTGTAGCATTGTGAAAAGAAGAAGGAAGCAGGATTTGTGGAGCACATTGTCATTTACGAGAGCGCACGGTCACCTCCTGAGAAGGCACTGTCACCTCCTGAGGTGACACACTGCATTAACAAGGTGATATTAATAGACAGATCCTCCATGCAGAATTTCACCCACGGAACTGCAGTGACGTTTAACCTTGTGCCAAGTGCGCAGCAAGCTGATTATTTTAATTACAGGGTGGGATTTTTGTTGTTTTTTTTTTTCTTTCCCCGTTGCAGTTCCATTATGAGCTTCAGCCACATCACTGAAAAGCTGAAGGGAGGAGGGGTCCATGGCAGCATCCAACACCCACGTGCAGTCAGGGCTTGGTCACCTGGCTGAGCACCACCACGTGGGCACCTGAGGTCCCCTCCCATCCCCAAATCACTGTTCAAGCCTCTCTGTGCAACACTGATGGGACATTTAATGCTCAGTACACAGCAACTCACACTTATTGTACATAAAACATCTACATTTACACCTGAGCTTGGAGTTGGGCTCTTGGCTTCCACCAAAGCCATGGAAAAATCCACATTTGCCAAACAAAGTGTTTTTGAGAAACCCCACGCAACAGCCAACATTTTTTCTTTTTTTAATTGTTCCTTAACTTCCTATCTGCAAATCTGCAGAGCACTCTAACATAATCAGGTCCTCTGCACAAGGGATTAGCAGGCTTATATCCCGTGGATCCAATCAGCAAAGTCTATCAGCAAAACATACTTATGTTGATACAGCTATTATAATCTGCATAATTCTTCTGAGTTCACATACTTAATGGATAGCAAACAGAGTCATTACTGCTGCAACTTCCATCCGTAGGATCTCTACGAGCCATTCACTGCAGTGTTTTTTATTATTCATAGCTTTAGTTATTGATTTTCAGCAGAAGATACATGCTTTTAAGCACCATAAAAGCAAGAGAGGAAAACAAATAGCACTATTCCAAGATTAATACGCTGCTCATAATAAAAGTATGGCTGTCACATTGCTCTGGGTTGAGCCAGTGGAGCCTTGACAAATTCCATGCAAAATGGCTGAGTCGCTTAAGCAGCTCGTTAAATAATTTAAAGGCAACTTTCACTGGAGGCAGGAAAGTTCTTCCCCAAATCCACTTCCTTCGATTTATGAGTCTGGAGTACGTTAATCAACACAAGCTGGTGCTGCATCCCAGAAGAGCACAGAGTGTGGGGGGGGTTTGAGGGACGTGGGATGTAGGATTTGATGGAGTGGGATCCCTCTGTGGAAGGTTTGAGGGACATGATGTAGCATTCACATTCTCTGAAAAATCCCTTCAGCCAGGATTTTTCTCCTGGCAAGCAGAAAAGCCTCAGAGAAAAAGAAAACAATTCTTATCTCGTTTGCTTCTCCTGTGTTGTGCTCACACGTGGAATGTGTTTGGAGATTGTTTACCCACAGGTGATTGTTTCATTGGATTCTGCTGTGAGTTGTTTTCACTCTTTGGCCAATGAGGGCCAAGCTGTGTTGAGGGTCTGGAAGGAGTCAGGAGTTTTCATTATTATCTTTTTAGCATACTTTTAGCAAGTATCCTTTCTGTACTCTTTAGTATAGTATAGTATTCTTTAATATAAAATAGTATTATAAAATAATAAATTAGCTTTCTGAGAACATGGAGTCAGATTCATCATTCCTCCCTGCCACGGGGGCCCCTGCAAATACAATAACATGGGATATAGGATTTGATGGAGTGTGATCCCCACATGGAACATGGCCAGTGGGGCCTTGGCAAATTCCATGCAAAATGGCTGAGTCGCTTAAGCAGCTCGTTAAATAATTTAAAGGCAACTTTCACTGGAGGCAGGAAAGTTCTTCCCCAAATCCACTTCCTTTGATTTATGAGTCTGGAGTACGTTAATCAACACAAGCTGATGCTGCATCCCAGAAGGGCACAGAGTGTGGGGGGGGTTTGAAGGACGTGGGATGTAGGATTTGATGGAGTGGGATCCCCACATGGAGGGTTTGAGGAACACGGGATATAGGATTTGATGAAGTAGGATCCCTGTGTGGAAGGTTTAAAGGACATGGGATATAGGATATGATGGAGTGGGGTCTCTCTGTGGAAGGCTTGAGGGACAGGGGATATGGGATAAGAAGTGTGATCCCCACATGGAAAGTCTAAGGCACGTGGGATATAGGATTTGGTGAAGTGGGATCCCTCTATGGAGGGTTTAAGGCACATGGGATATGGGATTTGATGAAGTGTGTTCCCTCTGTGGATTTGGTGAAGTGGGATCCCTCTATGGCAGGTTTAAGGGACATGGGATATAAGATTTAATGAAGTGTGTTCCCTCTGTGGACCAAGGGTCCCGAGCCATGGGGCAGCTGACAAACTTGGGTGATTATCCATGTTCAAATCATGGGACACCAGGAATCCTCAAGGTGGGGCACATAAACCTGGAAAGTGCAAGGACAACTCATCCTTCCCCTTTCCCACCTCTCCAACAGAGGATTATTATTATTATTATTATTATTATTATTATTATTATTATT
>VZSU01000672.1:0-15558 GCA_013398715.1 Nesospiza acunhae
AATGCCGCCGGGAACGCCGCCGGGGACGGCGGGGAGCCGCGGGAGCCCTGGGAACGGGCGGAATTCCGCGGAGCGGGGAATTGAGGATGGGGGATTCTGGGATCCCTGGGGGACGGGAGGTTGGGAATGGGGAATTCCGGGAGTTTAGGGAATGGCGATAATGGGAATAATGGGAATAATGGGGATGGAATGGGAATTCTGGGACTTTGGGGAATTCGGGGAATTTGGGAACGTTGGGAATTCTGCGAATGGGGAAATTCCGTGGGACGGGAAATGGAAGATGAGAATTCTGGGATTTCTGGGAAATTGGGAATGGGAATTCTGGGAATTTTGGGAATAGGGACGGGAATGATGGGAATATTGGGAATGGGGATGGAATTGGAATTATGGGAATTTGGGAACGGTGGGAATTCTGGGAAGGGGGAAATTCCATGGGACGGGAAGTTGAAGATGAGAATTCTGGGATCCCTGGGGGACGGGAGGTCGGGAATGGGGAAATCCCGGGCATTCCGGGAACGGGAAGATTCCGTGGGATCGGGATTGGGAATTCCGGGGAGTGGGAATTCCGGGAGTTTCGGGAACGGGGGCGGGAATAACGGGAATGTTGGGAATGGGGGTGGAATGGGAATTCTGGGGATTCGGGGAATGGGGGTGGGAATAGTGGGAATATTAGGAATGGGAATTCTGGGAATGGGGAAATTCGATGGGACGGGAAGTTGAAGATGAGAATTCTGGGATTCCTGGGAATAATGGGAAATTGGGAATGGGAATTCCGGGAATGGGAATTCTGGGAATTTTGGGAATGGGAATAATGGGAATAATGAGAATAATGGGAATAATGGGAATGGGGATGGAATGGGAATTCTGGGACTTTGGGGAATTTGGGAACGGTGGGAATTCTGGGAACGGGGAGGAAAATTTGGAATGGGAATGGGGGGTGAGAATTCTGGGAATTCCGGGACTGGGGGTGGGAAATTGGGAATGGGGAAATTCCAAGGAAGAGCCCTGGGGCCCATGGCTGGGAAAAGTGGGATCGAAACATCCCGATTTTCCCTGTAGAATTCCAGCTTTGTGCCTGGAATTTCCCGAGATTTTCCCACTAGAATTTCAGGATTTTTCCCTTTAGAATTCCAAAATTTTCCCCTTGGAATTTCCCGAGATTTTCCTGCTAGAATTCCAGGGTTTTCCCTGTCAAATCCCCAGATTTTCCCTGAGCAATTCTAGCATTTTCCCTGTAGAATTCCAGGATTTTCCCTGGAGTTTCCTGATATTTTCCTGCTAGAATTTCCCACAATTTTCCGTGTAGAATTCCAGGATTTTCCCTGTAGAATTCTCACCAGATATTCCCACCGGAATTCCAGGATTTTCTTGCCAGAATCCCAGAATTTTCTCATCACAATTCCAGGATTTTCCCTTTAGAATCCCAGCATTTTCCCTGACAGAATTCCAGGATTTTCCACTTGGAATCCCAAGATTTCCCTGTAGAATTTCTGGGATTTTCCCTGTAGAACCCCACGATTTTCCCTTTGGAATCCCGGAATTTTCCCTTGGCAACTCCAGGCTTCTCCCCTTGGAATTCCAGAATTTTCTCTGCAGAATTCCAGGATTTCCCTGCCACAATCCCAGGATTTTCCCTGTAGAATTCCAGCATTTTCCCTGGAATTTCCCGAGATTTTCCCACTAGAATTTCAGGATTTTTCCCTGTAGAATTCCAAGATTTTCCTGCCAAAATTTGAGGATTTTCCCTGTAGAATTCCAAGATTTTCCCACTAGAATTTTCCTTGCAGAAATCCACAGTTTTCCCATCAGGATTCCGTTATTTCCTCTGTAAAATTGCTACATTTTTCCCAGTAGAATTGCAAGATTTTCCCCGTAGAATTCCAGGATTTTCCCTGGAATTTCCCAAGATTTTCCCGCTAAAATTCTGGGATTTTCCCTGTAGAATTCCAGCATTTTCCCTGTAGAATTCCAAGATTTTCAGTGTAGAATTCCAGAATTTTCCCTGGAATTTCCTGAGGTTTTCCCACGAGAATTCCAGGATTTTACCTGTAGAATTCCAAGATTTTCCTGCCAGAATTCCAGGACTTTTCCCAGTAGAATTCCAAGATTTTTCCATTAGAATTCCAGGATTTTCCCGCCACAATTCCACCAGAATTAATTCCCGGATTTTCCCCCCGGAATCCTGGGATTTGCCCCTTGGAATTCCAGGATTTTCCCACCAGAATTCCAAGGTTTTAAATTCTAAAATTTTCCCTGCCACAATCCCAGGATTTTCCCTGTAGAACTCCAGGCTTTTCCGCTTGGAATTCTGGGATTTTCCCTTCGGAATCTCAGAATTTTCCCTTTGGAACTCCAGGCTTTTCCGCTTGGAATTCCGGGATTTTTCCCCTTGGAATTCTGGGATTTTCTTTTTGGAATCCTGGGATTTTCCCTGGAATTCCAGGATTTTTCCCACCAGAATTCTGGGATTTCCCCTTGGAATTCCGGGATCTTCCCCTGGGAATTCTGGGATTTTCCCTTTGGAATTCTGGAATTTTCCCCTTGGAGTTCTGGGATTTTTCCCTTAGGAATCCTGGGATTTTCCCTGGAATTCCGGGATTCTCTTTTTGGAATCCTGGGATTTTCCCTTAGAATTCCGGGATTTTCCCTGGAATTCCGTGATTTTCCCGCCAGAATTCCAGAATTTTCCCCTTGGAATTCTGGGATTTTCCCTTTGGAATTCCGGAATTTTCCCCTGGGAATTCTGGGATTTTCCCCTTGGAATTCCGGGATTTCCCCTTGGAATTCCGGGATTTTCTCATTGGAATTCTGGGATTTTCCCCTTGGAATTCTGGCATTTTCCCATGGAATTCCGGGATTTTTCCCTGGAATTCAGGGATTTTCCCCTGGAATTCAGGGATTTTTCCCTTTGGAATTCTGGGATTTGCTCTTTGGAATTCTGGGACTTTCCCTTTGGAATTCTGAGATTTTCCCGCCGGAATTTGGGGGTGTTCCCTGTAGAATTCCAGGACTTTCCTGCCAGAATCCTGGGATTTTTCCCTGTAGAACCCCAAGATTTTGCCTTTGGAACTCCAGGGCTTTTCCCCTTGGTATTCTGGGATTTTGCCTTTGGAATCCTGGAATTTTCCCCTTGGAATTCTGGGATTTTCCCTTGGCATTCTGGGATTTTCCCTCTGGAATTCCGTGTTTCCCCCGGCGTTCCAGCATTTCCCCCGTTCCCAGCATTTAGGGCCCTGGATCCGCTCCCCGCGCCCCCCGGAGCGGCTGCGAGCGCTCGGAGTCAGCGAAGCCCTGCTGGGAACCTTCCTGCGGCACCTGCGCGTCAGCGTGAGTCACAATTAATTCATTTATTAATTGAAATTAGATAATTTAATTAATAATATCGTTATTACCTTCCTGGGGCCCCTGCGCGTCAGCGTGAGTCACAATTAATTCATTTATTAATTGAAATTAGATAATTTAATTAATAATATCGTTATTACCTTCCTGCGGCACCTGCGCGTCAGCGTGAGTCACAATTAATTCATTAATTAACTTAATTAATAATATCGGTATTACCTTCCTGCGGCACCTGCGCGTCAGCGTGAGTCACAATTAATTAATTTAATTAATTGAAATTAGATAATTTAATTAATAATATCGGTATTACCTTCCTGGGGCCCCTGCGCGTCAGCGTGAGTCACAATTAATTCATTAATTAATTGAAATTAGATAATTTAATTAATAATATCGTTATTACCTTCCTGCGGCACCTGCGCGTCAGCGTGAGTCACAATTAATTCATTTATTAATTGAAATTAGATAATTTAATTAATAATATCGTTATTACCTTCCTGCGGCACCTGCGCGTCAGCGTGAGTCACAATTAATTCATTAATTAATTGAAATTAGATAATTTAATTAATAATATCGTTATTACCTTCCTGCGGCACCTGCGCGTCAGCGTGAGTCACAATTAATTCATTTATTAATTGAAATTAGATAATTTAATTAATAATATCGTTATTACCTTCCTGCGGCACCTGCGCGTCAGCGTGAGTCACAATTAATTCATTAATTAACTTAATTAATAATATCGTTATTACCTTCCTGCGGCACCTGCGCGTCAGCGTGAGTCACAATTAATTCATTTAATTAATTGAAATTAAATTAATTTAATTAATAATATCGTTATTACCTTCCTGTGGCACCTGCACGTCAGCGTGAGTCACAATTAATTTAATTAATTAATTGAAATTAAATGAATTTAATTCATAATATCGTTATTACCTTCCTGCGGCACCTGCGCGTCAGCGTGAGTCACAATTAATTAATTTAATTGAAATTAATTAATTTCATTAATAATATCGTTATTACCTTCCTGCGGCACCTGCGCATCAGCGTGAGTGGGAAATTAATTAATTTAATTAATTGGAATTAAATTAATTTAATTCATAATATTATTATTACGTTCCTGCGGCACCTGCACGTCAGCGTGAGTCACAATTAATTCATTTAATTAATTGAAATTAATTAATTTAATTCATAATATCGTTATTACCTTCCTGCGGCACCTGCGCATCAGTGTGAGTCATAATTAATTAATTTAATTAATTGAAATTAAATTAATTTAATTCCTAATATTATTTTTACGTTCCTGTGGCTCCTGCGCCTCAGCGTGAGTCACAAATAAAATAAATATAATTAAATTGATTCAATTAAATTCATTTCAATTCAATTAATCGGAATTAGATTAATAAAATAAATAATTAATGCCATATATACACATATAACAATAATATAGAAATTCCTGCAGCTCCTGAACATCAGCGTGAGGCACACAGAGATTAATTCAATTCAGTTAATTGAAATTAAATTAATTCCAATTAAATTAATTCCAATTAAATTAATTTCAATTAAATTAATAACGTGAATAATCTCTGCCCCACAGGTACACACATCTACAAAACACAATAACGTACGAATTCCTGCGGCACCATCGCAGCCGCCCGAGCCACCAGAGACCCGGGAAATTGCATTCCCGCTTTTCATTCCCAAATTCCATCCCCACATTCCATTCCTGGATTTCCACTTCCAGTTTTTCATTCCCGGTTTTCATTCCCCAATTCCATTCCTGGATTCCATTCCTGGATTCCATTCCTGGTTTTCATTCCCCAATTCCATTCCTGGATTCCATTCCTGGTTTTCATTCCCCAATTCCATTCCTGGATTTCATTCCCGGTTTTCATTCCCCAATTCCATTCCCGAATTCCATTCCTGGATTCCATTCCTGGTTTTCATTCCCCAATTCCATTCCTGGATTCCATTCCTGGTTTTCATTCCTGGATTTCATTCCCGGATTTCATTCCCCAATTCCATTCCCAGTTTTCATTCCCGCATTCCATTCCCAAATTCCATTCCTGGATTCCATTCCCGGATTCCATTCCTGGTTTTCATTCCCGGTTTTCATTCCCCAATTCCATTCCTGGATTCCATTCCTGGTTTTCAATCCTGGATTTCATTCCCGGTTTTCATTCCGCAATTCCATTCCTGGTTTTCATTCCTGCATTCCCTTCCCCAATTCCATTCCCGGATTTCATTCCCACATTCCATCTTCAAACTCCATTCCTGGTTTTCATTCACGGATTCCATTCCCAGATTCCGTTCCTGGATTCCATTCCTGGTTTTCATTCCCGCATTCCCTTCCCCAGTTCCATTCCCGGATTCCATTCCTAAATTCCGTTCCCCGATTCCATTCCTGGATTCCATTCCTGGATTCCATTCCTGGTTTTCATTCCCGGATTTCATTCCCACATTCCATCTTCAAACTCCATGCCTGGTTTTCATTCCCGCTATTCCCTTCCCAAATCCCATTCCCGGATTCCATTCCCATTTTTAATTCCCGTTTTCCCTGCAGTCCCTGACTCCGTTCCAGGCCCTGAGCCCCTGCTGGCCCCGCTGGCCCCGCGCTGCTCCCATGGAATTCCCGGGGTTCATTCCCAAATTCCATCCCCACGTTTCATTCCTGGATTCCATTCCTGGATTCCATTCCTGGATTCAATTCCTGGTTTTCATTCCCAGCTTTTATTCCCAAATTCCATTCCCAAATTCCATTCCCCTTTTTTCCCCCCCAAATTCCATTCCCAAATTCCATTCCCCTTTTTTCCCCCCCAGAGTCCATTCCCAGATTTCATTCCTTCTTTTCATTCCTGCATTCCTGTATTCCATTCCGGGATTTCATTCCTGGATTTCATTCCCGGTTTTCATTCCCGGTTTTCATTCCCCAATTCCATTCCTGGATTCTATTCTCCAATTCCATTCCTGGTTTTCATTCCCAAATTCCATTCCCCAATTCCATTCCCAGTTTTCATTCCCGGTTTTCATTCCTGCATTCCATCCCTGGATTTCATTCCAGCAATCCATTCCCCAATTCCATTTTGGGTTTTCATTCCTGCATTCCATTCCCAGATTCCATTCCCAGATTCCATTCCTGGTTTTCATTCCCAGATTCCATTCCTGGTTTTTATTCCCAAATCCCATCCCCGGTGTTCATTCCCATTTTTAATTCCCGTTTTCCCTGCCGTGCAGGCGGTGACTCCGTTCGAGGCGCTGGCCCCGCTGCTGGCGCTGCTGGCCCCGCGCTGCTCCGACGGAATTCCCCAAATCCGCCGCCATTCCCTGGATTGCGTCCGGGCCCTGCTGCGCATCCAGCTCTGCTACCAAGGTGGGCAAAATTCCCAACAGGAAAATTCCCGATTTTCCAGGGCTCCGCAGGGTCCATTTTGGGGATTTTTAGGGGGGTTTTTGGGAATCGTTTTCCTGAGGTTTTTTGGGGTTTTGGGAGCGTGCAGTTCTTGGGTTGGCCAGGAGGGGGCGCTGCTGGAGAGGGAATTCCGTGGAATTCCAGGAGTTTTTGGGGTCCAATCCCATAAAGTTCCAACTTTTCCATGGAATTCCAGGAAGGTTTGGAGTTCTGGGCGCGTGGAGGTCTTGGGTTGTCCAGCAGAGGGCGCCGCTTCCCTTGGGAATTTTGGGAAGTGCCTGGAGAAGGAATTCCATAAAATTCCAGGAATTGTCGGGGTTCAATCCCAAATTCCGACTTTTCCGTGGAATTCCTGGAGGTTTTGAGGTTCCGCGTCATCCAATTCCAGCTTTTCCCAAGGAACACGTGGAGTTCTTCGGGTTCATTCCGGCTTTTTCTAAGGAATTCCCAAAGCTTTCGGGTTCAATCCCAAAGAGGGAATTCCATGGAAATCCAGGAATTGTTGGGGTTGGATCCACATAAAATTCCAGCTTTTTCCAAGGAATTCCCAAAATTTGGGGGTTCAATCCTCGGGAGGGAATTCCATGGAATTTTTGGGGTTTAATCCCATGAAATTCCAGCTTTTTCCAAGGAGTTCCCAAATTTTTGGGGTTCCTTTCCCATCAAAATCCAGCTTTTTCCAAGGAGTTCCCAAATTTTTGGGGTTCCTTTCCATCCAATTCCGAATTATCCATGGAATTGTGGGAGTTTTTGGCGTCCAATCCCATAAAATTCCAAGTTTTCCATGGAATTCTGGGTGGTTTTGGAATTTTGGGAGTGTGGAGTTCTCGTGTTGTCCAGCAGAGGGCGCCGCTTCCCTTGGGAATTTTGGGAAGCGCCTGGAGAAGGAATTCGACAAAATTCCAGGAATTTTTGGGGTTCAATCCCAAATTCCAACATTCCCGTGGAATTCCAGGAATTTTTGAGTTTCCATCCCACGCAATTCTGCCTTTTTCCAAGGAATTCCCAAAATTTGGGGGTTCAATCCCCGGGAGGGAATTCCCTGGAATTTTTGGGGTTCAATCCCATCCAATTCCAGCTTTTTCCATGGAATTCCCAAAATTTGGGGGTTCAAGCCTAAAGAGGGAATTCCATGGAATTCCGGGAGATTTTGGGGTTCAGTCCCATCCAATTCTGTCTTTTTTCCAAGGAATTCCCAACATTTGGAGGTTCTATCCTAAAGAGGGAAATCCATGGAATTCTGGGGGTTCCATCTCACCAAATTCCAGCTTTTCCCAAGGAATTCCCAGATTTTTGAGGTTCAATCCCCGGGAGGGAATTCCATGGAATTGCCCGGCAGTTTTGGGGTTCCATCCCATCAAATTCCAGATTTTTTCCACGGAATTCCCAAATTTTTGGGGTTCCATCCTGTCCAATCCCAACTTTTCCATGGAATTCCAGGAGATTTTGGGAGCGTGGAAGTCTCGCCTTGTCCAGCAGGGGGCGCTGCTTCACTTTGGAATTTTGGGAACCGCCTGGAAAGAAAATTTCATGGAATTTCGGGAATTTTTGGGATCAATCCCACCAAATTTTCCCCAAAAATCGGAAAAAATCCCAAATTCCCTCTGGAATTCCATGGCCTGGGTGATTCTTTCCCAAGCCCAAACTTCCAGAATTTTCTATTTTTCCCGAATTTTTGCGGGGGGGATTTGGGTGAGAATTTTTGGGGATTTTTGGGAAATTATTGGGGTATTTGGGTGGGAATTTTTGGGAATTCTCATTTTCCATCCAGGATTTTCTCGGGATCACCGGGACGAGCTCGTGGAGGGGCTGGAATCGCTCAAGGAGGGGCTGGAAAATCCCGATTTTTCCGTCCTTTTCCACACCTGCAGCAGGATTGGAGTGGTGAGAAATGAAAATTTGGGATTTTTGGGGATTTCGGAAAATTTTTGGGGGAATTTTGGGAATTTTTTGGGGGGCATTTTTAGGAATTTATTTGGATTTTTGGGGATTTTTTAAAAATTTTTAGGGAATTTACGTGGAAGTGTTTGGGGGATTTTTGGGGAATTTTATAGGAAATTTTGGGGACTTTTTTTGGTGGATTTTTTGGTGAATTTTGGGAATTTTTGGGGAACATTTTTAGGAATTTATTTGGTCTTTTGGGGATTTTTTTTTTAAATTTTTAGGGAATTTATGTGGAAGTGTTTGGGGGATTTTTAAATGTTAATGATTTCTTTATTTTTCTAGGAATTTGGGGGAATTTTGGGGGGGACGTTTTGAGAATTTCCGTGAATTTTTGGGGAAATATGGAGGGATTTTTGGGATTTAAAAAAAAGTTTTGGGAAATCATCAGGGGGGTTTGGGGGGAAGTTTTTTGGGGGATTTTGGAGGGGTTTCATGGAATTTTTGGGGGATTTTTTAAAACTTTTTCCTTAGCGATTTTTTTGTGGGGATTTTTTTGAAATTTATTTCCGATTTTCCCGATGTTTCCCTGCAGGTTCTGGGCAGGAGAATCCCCCCGGAGCAGCTCCCGGGGCTGCTCCTGGCGCTGCTGGAGGCCTGGGACGATCCCGAGCGGAATTGCGCCCGCGCCGCCGCCGCCATCGGCAACGCGCTCATCCGGGAGAGGGGCGGCATCCTGCAGGAGAAGGTCACCCTTCCCACAAGCACCAAAAATTCCCAAATCCGGTCCAAAAATCCGATCCCAAATATTCCCCAAAATTCCTGAAATTCGGTCCCAAAAATTCCCCAAAATTTGGTCCCAAAATTCCTGAAATTGAGTCCCCAAAATTCCCAATATTTCCAAAATAAATTCCCAAAAATTCCCCAAATTCCTGAAATTCTGTCCCTAAAATTCCCAATATTCCTGAAATTCAGTTCCCATAATTCCCAATAGTTCCAAAATTAATTCCCAAAAATTCCCAATATTTCCAAAATTGATTCCCAGCAATTCCCAGTATTTCCAGAATTACTTCCCAAAAGTTCCCAAAGTTCCTGAAATTCAGTGCCAGAATTCCCCAAATTCCTCATCCGGGAGAGGGGCGGCATCCTGCAGGAGAAGGTCACCCTTCGGGGACTTTTTTTGGTGGATTTTTTGGTGAATTTTGGGAATTTTTGGGGAACATTTTTAGGAATTTATTTGGTCTTTTGGGGATTTTTTTTTTAAATTTTTAGGGAATTTATGTGGAAGTGTTTGGGGGATTTTTGGGGAATTTTATAGGAAATTTTGCGTCCAAAAATCCGATCCCAAAAATTCCCCAAAATTCCTGAAATTCGGTCCCAAAAATTCCCCAAAATTCGGTCCGAAAACTCCTAAAATTCAGGACCCAAAAACTCCCAATATTTCCAAAAATAATTCCAAAAAAATTCCCAAAATTCCTGAAATTCAGTCCCCAGAATTCCCAAAATTCCTGAAATTAATTCCCAAAAAAATCCCAAAATTCCTGAAATTCAGTCCCCACAATTCCCAAAATTCCTGAAATTCAGTCCCCAAAATTCCCAATATTTCCCAAATTAATTCCGTGAAATTCCCAAAGTTCCGGAAATTCAGTCCCAAAATTCCCAATAGATCCAAAATTATTTCCCAAAATTCGGTCCCAAAATTCCAGATATTCAGTCCCCAGAATTCCCAATATTTCCAAAATTAATTCCCAGTAATTCCCAAAATTCCTGAAATTCTGTCCTTAAAATTCTCAAAATTCCTGAAATTCAGTTCCCAAAATTCCCAATAGTTCCAAAATTAATTTCCAAATTTCCCCAAATTCCTCAAACTGAGTCCCCAAAATTCCCAATATTGCCCAAATTAATTCCCAAAAAATTCCCCAAAATTCCTGAAATTCAGTCCCCAAAATTCCCAATATTCCTGAAATTAATTCTCGAAACTATTTCCCAAAGTTCCTGAAATTCAGTCCGCAAAATTCCCAATAGTTCCAAAATTAATTCCCCGAAAATTCCCCAAATTCCTGAAATTCAGTCCCCAAAATTCCCAATATTTCCAAAGTTAATTCCCAAAAATTCCCAGTATTTCCAGAATTACTTCCCAAAAATTCCCAAAATTCCTAAAATTCTGTCCCAACATTCCCAATAGTTCCAAAATTAATTCCCAAAATTTCCCCAAATTCCTGAAATTCAGTCCCCAAAATTTTCAATATTTCTGAAAATAATTCCTCAAAAATTCCCAAAATTCCTGATACTCAGTCCCCAAAATTCCCAATATTCCTGAAATTAATTCTCGAAATTAATTCCCAAAGTTCCTGAAATTCAGTCCGCAAAATTCCAAATAGTTCCCAAATTCATTCCCCAAATTCCTGATATTCAGTCCCCAAAATTCCCAAAATCCATTCCCAAAATTCATGCCCTCATCTGAGAGAGGGGTGGGATCCTTCAGGAAAAGGCCAGAATTGCCAAAAATTCCCCAAATTCCCAAAATTCATTCCTAAAATCCCCAAAATTCTTGGAAATCAGTGCCAAAATTCCCGAGATTAATTCCCAAAATTCCCCAAATTCCTCATCTGGGATGGGGGAGGGATCCTGCAGGAGAAGGTGCCAATTCCCAACATTCCCCAAATTCAGTCCCAAAATTCCTGAAATTCAGTCCCAATATTCCCCAAAAGTTCCTGAAATTAATTCCCAAAATTACAAAAAAAAATCAAAAATAAATCCCAAAATTAATTCTCACAAATTCCCAAAATTCAGTCCAAAAAATTCCCAATATTCCAGAAATTCAGTCCCAAAATAAATCCCCAAATAAATCCCCAAATAAATCCCAAAATTAATTCCCAAAATTACGAAAATAAATCAAAAACAAGTCCCAAAATTAATTCTCACAAATTCCCAAATTTCCATCCAAAAAATTCCCAATATTCCAGAAATTCAATCCCAAAATAAATCCCAAAATAAATTCCCAAAATTAATTCCCAAAATTATGAAAATAAATCAAAAATAAGTCCCGAAATTAATTCTCTGAAATTCCCAAATTCCCGTCCAAAAAATTCCCAATATTCCAGAAATTCAGTCCCAAAATAAATCCCAAAATAAATCCCAAAATAAATCCCAAAATTAATTCCCAAAATTATGAAAATAAATCAAAAATAAGTCCCGAAATTAATTCTCTGAAATTCCCAAATTCCCGTCCAAAAAATTCCCAATATTCCAGAAATTCAGTCCCAAAATAAATCCCAAAATAAATCCCAAAATGAGTCCCGAAATTAATTCCCAAAATTATAAAATAAATCAAAAATAAGTCCCAAAATTAATTCTCACAAATTCCCAAAATTCAGTCCAAAAAAATCCCAATATTCCAGAAATTCAGTCCCAAAATTCCCAAAATAAATTCCCAAATAAATCCCAAAATTAATTCCCAAAATTACGAAAATAAATCAAAAACAAGTCCCGAAATTAATTCTCACAAATTCCCAAATTCCCATCCAAAAAATTCCCAATATTCCAGAAATTCAGTCCCAAAATAAATCCCAAAATAAATCCCGAAATCAATTCCCAAAATTCCCAACCTTTCCACAATTCCGGGGTCCCTTTTCCTGGGCAATTTCTCTCCAATTCCTCCCTCTCCGGGGGGATCAGGGCCACAAAATCCTGGAATTCCTTCCTCTGGAAAAAGCCTTGGAAACCCCAATGTTCCCAAACCCATCTGGGATGGTCCCAGGGATCCCATCCAGGATGATCCCAAGGATCCAATCCCAAACCCATCTGGGATTATCCAAAGGATCCCACCCCAAATCCATCTGGGATTATCCCAGGAATCTCATCCCAAACCCATCGGAGATTATCCCAAGGATCCCACCCCAAATCCATCCGGGCTGATCCCAAGGATCCCATCCAGGGTGATCCCATGGATCCCACCCCAATCCCCATCCGGGAGGATCCCAAGGATCCAATCCCAAACCCATCTGGGATTATCCCAAAGGTCCCATCCAGGAGCATCAGTACCACAAAATCCTGGAATTTCTCCCTTTGGAGAAAACGTTGAAAACCCCAACATTCCCAAACCCATCCGGGATGATCCCAAGGATCCCATCCAGGGTGATCCCAGGGATTCCATCCAGGATTATCCCAAGGATCCCACCACAAACCCATCCAGGGTGATCCCAGGAATCTCACCCCAAACCCATCTGAGATTATCCCAAGGATCCCACCCCAAATCCATCCGGGATGATCCCAATGATCCCATCCAGGATGATCCCGAGGCTCCCACCCCAAACCCATCTGAGATTATCCCAAGGATCCCATCCAGGATGATCCCAGGGATTCCATCCAGGATTATCCCAAGGATCCCACCCCAATCCCCATCTGGGCTGATCCCAAGGATCCCATCCAGGATGATCCCAAGGATCCCACCCCAAATCCATCCGGGATGATCCCAAGGATCCCATCCAGGATGATCCCAAGGATCCAATCCCAAACCCATCCAGGGGGATCCCAGGAATCTCATCCCAAACCCATCTGAGATTATCCCAAGGATCCCATCCAGGGTGATCCCATGGATCCCACCCCAATCCCCATCTGGGATGGTCCCAAGGATCCCATCCAGGGTGATCCCAGGGATTCCATCCCAATCCCCATCCAGGGTGATCCCAGGAATCTCATCCCAAACCCATCTGAGATTATCCCAAGGATCCCACCCCAAACCCATCTGGGATTATCCAAAGGATCTCACCCCAAACCCATCCGGGCTGATCCCAAGGATCCCGTCCAGGATGATCCCATGGATCCCACCCCAATCCCCATCCGGGATGATCCCAAGGATCCCATCCAGGATGATCCCAAGGATCCAATCCCAAACCCATCTGGGATTATCTCAGGAATCTCATCCCAAACCCATCTGGGATTATCCCAGGAATCTCATCCCAAACCCATCCAGGATTATCCCAAGGATCCCACCCCAAACCCATCCGGGATTATCCCAGAGATCCCATCCAGGAGCATCAGGACCACAAAATCCTGGAATTTCTCCCTTTGGAGAAAACGTTGAAAACCCCAACATTCCCAAACCCATCCGGGATGATCCCAAGGATCCCATCCAAGGTGATCCCAGGGATTCCATCCGGGATGATCCCAAGGATCCCACCCCAAACCCATCCAGGGTGATCCCAGGAATCTCATCCCAAACCCATCCAGGGTGATCCCAGGAATCTCATCCCAAACCCATCCAGGGTGATCCCAAGGATCCCATCTGGGCTGATCCCAAGAATCCTACCCCAAACTCACCCAGGAAGTTCCCATCCCATTTTTCCCTTTCTCATCTCCTCATTCCCAATTTCCCATCTCCTCATTCTCATTTTTCCATCTTCTCATTCCCCTTTTCCCTCCTTTCCCACCTTCTCATTCCCGTTTTCCCCTCTCCCATCTCCTCATTCCCATTTTCCCATCTCCTCGTTCCCATTTCCCCCTTTCCCACCTCCTCATTCCCATTTTCCAACCTCCTCATTCCCATTTTCTATCCTTTCCCATCTCTTCATTCCCGTTTTCCATCTCCTCATTCCCATTTTCCCATCTCCTCATTCCCATTTTCCCCTTTCCCATCTCCTCCTTCCCAATTTTCCATCTCCTCATTCCCCTTTTCCCTCCTTTCCCATCTCCTCATTCCCATTTTCCCCTTTCCCATCTCCTCATTCCCATTTTCCATCCTTTCCCATTTCATAATTCCCCTTTTCCACCTCCTCATTCCCATTTCCCATCTCCTCATTCCCATTTTCCCCTTTCCCATCTCCTCATTCCCAATTTTCCATCTCCTCATTCCCATTTTCCATCCTTTCCCATCTCCTCATTCCCAATTTCCCACCTCCTCATTCCCATTTTCCCATCTCCTCATTCCCATTTCCCCCTTTCCCACCTCCTTATTCCTATTTTCCATCCTTTCCCACCTCATCATTCCCATTTTTCCACCTCCTCATTCCCATTTTCCCCTTTCCCACCTCCTCACTCCCATTTTCCCCTTTCCCACCTCATCATTCCCATTTTCCCATCTCCTCATTCCCATTTTCTCCTTTCCCACCTCCTCATTCCCATTTCCCACCTCCTCACTCCCGTTTCCCCGCAGGTCGCGGGGCTGCAGGCAGCGCTGCATGCATTGCAGCGGTTGCATTCCCTGCAGGGGCTGCAGCGGGCGGCGCAGAGCTCGGTGCTGCTCATTTCCCATCCGTTCCCAACTCCTCATTCCCATTTTCCCCTCTCCCATCTCCTCATTCCCATTTTCCATCCTTTCCCACCTCATCATTCCCATTTTTCCATCTCCTCATTCCCATTTTCCATCCTTTCCCACCTCATCATTCCCATTTTTCCATCTCCTCATTCCCATTTTCCATCCTTTCCCAACTCCACATTCCCATTTTTCCATCTCCTCATTCCCCTTTTCCCTCCTTTCCCACCTTCTCATTCCCATTTTCCCCTTTCCCACCTCCTTATTCCCATTTTCCCCCTTCCCATTTCGTAATTCCCATTTCCCATCTCCTCATTCCCATTTTTCCATCTCCTCATTCCCCTTTTCCCTCCTTTCCCACCTCCTCATTCCCATTTTCCCCTTTCCCACCTCATCAATCCCATTTTTCCATCTCCTCATTCCCATTTTCCAGCCTTTCCCATCTCCTCATTCCCATTTTCCCCTTTCCCACCTCATCATTCCCATTTTTCCATCTCCTCATTCCCATTTTTCCATCTCCTCATTCCCATTTCCCACCTCCTCACTCCCATTTTCCCCGCAGGTCGCGGAGCTGCTGGCGGCGCTGCGCGCGCGGTTGCATTCCCTGCCGGGGGAGGAGCCGCAGCTGCAGCGGGCGGCGCAGAGCTCGGTGCTGCTCCTGGCGCTGCAGCACCCGCAGAGC
>VZSU01000672.1:26256-40333 GCA_013398715.1 Nesospiza acunhae
ATTCACTGGGGAAAGGCAGGAATTCTGTGGGAGGAAAAGTGGGAATTCAGTGGATTCCATGGGGAAAGGGTGGGAATTCTGTGGGAAATTCCAAGTGGGAAAAGGGAGGGGATTCCGTGGGGAAAAGAGCAGAAATTCCATGGGGAAGAAACAGGAATTCTGTGAGAAATCCTATGGAAAAAGGGGTAAGAATTCCATTGGGGGAAAGAGCAGGAATACTGTGGGAATTCTGTGGGGGGCAAAGTGAGAATTCCATGGGAATTCCATGGGGAAATGTGGAAATTCCGTGGACATAGGATGGGAATTCCGTGGGAAAAGTGGGAATTTTGTGGGGAAAACTGGGGATCCTGTGGGGAAAGGGGAAATTTTGTGAGGAGGAGTTGGGAATTCCGTGGGGAAAAACGGGGAATTTTGTGCAAATTCTTCGGGGAAAAGTGGGAATTCCGTGGGAGAGGGTGGGAATTCCATGGGAAATTCCATGGGAAAAGGGGGCTAGGGGGAAAACGGAATGATGGGGTTTGAGGGATGGATGGGATAATGGGATCAATGGGATGGGATGGGATTTATGGGATGGGATGATGGGGTGGGATTTATAGGATTTATGGGATAATGGGATGAGGTGGGATGGGATCCATGGGTTGGGATTTGTGGCGTTTATGGATGGATGGGATGGGATGATGGAATAATGGGATGGGATGTTGGAGCAGATTCCCAAAAAAAGGGAGGAATGAGGAAGTGAATTCCAGGAATTCCAGGCTGCCCCATCCCTGGAATTGTCCCATCCCAGGACAGTGGGAAGTGTCCCATGCAAAAACTGGGAATGGGATGATCCCCAAAATCCCCTCCATCCCAAGCCAGCCCAGAATTCCATGGACATCCCTGAAATCGTCCCATGGGAATGGGATCATCGTTAAATCCCCTCCATTCCCACCCCATTCCTGCATTCCGGGATTTCCCGAGCCCGGCGGATCCTGAGCTTTCCTTAATTAGTCCTTAATTAATCCCGGAGGCTCCCAGGCCTCTCCAGCACTCCAGGATTTTTTTTTTCCCCCCCTGGAATTTTGCCATTCCCATTCCTTGTCCCATTTTTCCCTGGGCCATCCCAAACAGGGAAAACTCCACTGGGATCTTTCTGGCTCCTCCGGAGGGTTTTTTTGGGAAAACTCCCGGATTTTCCGTCGGGAATCCACCTTTGGGCCTCATCCTTGTGTTTTCCCCATGGGATTCCTGGATCCTTTGGGATCACGGAATTCCCGAGGCTGGAAAACCTCCGGGATGGTCCCATCCCCTCCAGCCGTGAACCCAAAGATGCCCCAGATCCCAGGGAACCTTTTCCAGGGCAATTCCCGCGTTTGGGATCCGTTTTCCAGCCGTTTTCCCCAAATTCCCAGCATCCCCAGAGGCTGCCCTGGAATCCTTGGGGTTCTCCCGCCCCCCCAAATTCCGGGGCAACGGGGACAAATCCCGAATCCCGGATTCCCTCCGTGTGCGGGATCCCTGTTCCCACAGCCGGGATTTATCCCTGGCTCCCCTTCCCGGTGTTTGGACGGGATAACGGATCTGTTCCAGACGTTGCTCCGCAGCAAAACAGTCCCAGCCCTATAAATCATTCCATGAAAAAAAAATTTCCTTCAGGTAGCTCCGGAGTCTTTCCCTTCCCATTTTTTTTGGTTTTTTTGTCTTGGATGCCGTTCCCGGTGTGCTGGGATGGCTCCAAGTCCGGCGTTCCCGATGTCGCCGGGCACGGGATTCCCTTGGGATGTCCTGGATGGAGCCAGAGCCAATCCCAAATCCAATCCCAAATCCAATCCCAAATTCAATCCCAAATTCAATCCCATATACAATCTGAAACCCAGTCCTGAATCCAACCCTGAATCCAATCCCGAATCCAACCCTGAATCCAATCCCAAATCCAACCCTGAATCCAATCCCAAATCCAATCCCAAATCCAATCCCAAATTCAATCCCACATCCAATCTGAAACCCAGCCCCAAGTCCAATCCCAAATCCAATTCTGAATCCCAAACCCAATCCCAGATCCAGTCCTAAACTCAACCAGAATCCAATCCCAAATCCAGTCCCAAATCCAGTCCCAAATCCAGTTCCAAGCCCAACCCCAAATCCAATCCCAGATCCAATCCCGAACTGAATCCCGAATCCAGTCCTAAACCCAATCCCATATCCAACTCCAAATCCAGTCCTAAATCCAGTCCTTAATCCAATCCAAATCCACCTCCAAATGCAATCCCAAATCCAATCCCAGATCAAATCCAAATCCAATCCCAAACGGAATCTGAATCCAGTCCCAAATCCAATTCCAGACCCAATCTTGAACCCAATCCCAAATCCAATTCCAGATCCAGTCCCAAATCCAACCCCAGATGCAATCCTGAATCCAGTCCTGAATCCAATCCCAAATCCAATCGCAATCCCAAATCCAATCCTGAATCCAAAAGCAACCCCAAATCCAATCCCAAACCCAGTCCCAAACTGAACCTGAATCCAATCCCAGATCCAATTCCAGACCCAATCTTGAACCCAATGTTGAACCCAATCCCAAATCCAATCCCAGATCCAACCCCAAATCCAACCCCAAACCCAATCCCAAATCCAATCTCAAATCCAATCCCAAACCCAATTCCAGACTGAATCTGAATCCAATCCCAGATCCAACCCCGAATCCAATCCTGAACGCAATCTCAAATGCAATCCCAAATCCAATTCCAGATCCAATCCCAAATCCAATTGCAATCCCAATCCCAAATCCAATCCCAAATCCAATCCTGAATCCAATCTGAAATCCAGTCCCAAACCCAATCCCAAACTGAATCTGAATCCAATCCCAGACCCAACCCCGAATCCAGTCTTGAATGCAATCTCAAATCCAATCCCAAACCCAATCCCAAACTGAATCTGAATCCAATCCCAGATCCAATTCCAGACCCAATCTTGAACCCAATCCCAAATCCAATCCCTGATCCAATTCCAGATCCAATCCCAAATCCAATCCCAAACCCAATCACAATCCCAAATCCAATCCTGAATCCAATCCCAATCCCAAATCCAACCCCAAATCCAACCCCAAACCCAATCCCAAATCCAATCCCAATCCCAAATACAATCCCAAACCCAATCCCAAACTGAATCTGAATCCAACCCCAGACCCAACCCCGAATCCAATCTTGAACACAACCTCAAATCCAGCCGCAGATCCCATCCCGATCCCAATTCCAAATCCAAATCCAGTCGCAGACCGAAATCCAATCCCAAATCCAATCCCAAATCCAAACCCAATCCCAAACTGAATCTGAATCCAACCCCAGATCCAATCCCGAATCCAGTGTTGAACACAACCTCAAATCCAGCCGCAGATCCCATCCGGATCCCAATTCCAAATCCAGTCGCAGACTGAAATCCAATCCTGAATCCAATCCCAACCCCAAACCCAATCCCAAACTGAATCTGAATCCAATCCCAGATCCAATTCCAGACCCAATCTTGAACCCAATCCCAAATCCCATCCCAGATCCAATTCCAGATCCAATCCAAAATCCAATCCCAAACCCAATCACAATCCCAAATCCAATCCTGAATCCAATCCCAATCCCAAATCCAACCCCCAGATCCAATCCCAAACCCAATCCCAATCCCAAATCCAATTCCAAACCCAATCCCAAACTGAATCTGAATCCAACCCCCAGATCCAATCCCGAATCCAGTGTTGAACACAACCTCAAATCCAGCCGCAGATCCCGTCCCGATCCCAATTCCAAATCCAAATCCAATCTCAAACCCAAATCCAACGCTGAATCCAATCCCAACCCCAAATCCAGCCCCAGATCCCAAATCCCGTCCCAATCCCGGTTTTCCAGCTGCGCCGTGCAGACGCTGAGGGCGATGCTGGCGCGGGCCGGGAACGACGACGTCGTCCAGGACGTGGGAAGCGCCGGGGGCTGGGAATTGATGGAAATTCCTGAGCGGCACCACGACGGAATCGCCCTCCTGGCCAGGTAGGGAATTCCGGGGGGGAGGGGGGGGGGATTCCCCGGGAATTCCGGGGGTTTTGGGTAAGGTGGGATCATTTTTCTCTCTCCCGGGAATGTGGAGGGGTGGAGGCAGTTGGAGCTGGGAATTTGTCCCGCTGTGGAATTCCTGATGCCTCCGGATCCCAAACTTGGATTCCCAGTGTCTCCCATCCCAGTGCACAATTCCCAGCCTCTGATCCCACTGGGGAATTCCCCGTGTCTCCAATCCCACTATGGAATTCCCAGTGTCACCCATCCCAAAATGGGATTCCCGGTGTCACCAATCCCAGTATGGAATTCCCAGTGTCTCTGATCCCAAAATGGGAATTCTGGTGTCATTGACTCCAGTATGGAATTCCCAGTGTCTCTGATCCCAAAATGGAATTCCCAATGTCTCCATTCCCAGTATGGAATTCCTAGTGACTCTGATCCCAAAATGGGATTCCTGGTGTCTCCAATCCCAAAATGGGATTCCCAGTGTCTGTGATCCCACTGTGGAATTCCCAGTGTCCCCAGTCCCGCTGTGGAATTCCCAGAGTCTCCAACCCCCCTGTGAAATTCCAGTGTCACTGATCCCAGTGTAGAATTCCCAGTGTCACTGATCCCAGTGTAGAATTCCCAGTGTCATTGATCCCAGTATGGAATTCCCAGTGTCTCTGATCCCAAAATGTCATTCCCAGTGTCTCCAATCCCAGTATGGAATTCCCAGTGTCTCTGATCCCAAAACAGGATTCCCAATGTCCCCAGTCCCAGTTCAGAATTCCCACTGTCTCCAATCCCAGTGCAGAATTCCCATAGTCTCCAACCCCAGTGTAGAATTCCCAGTGTCTCCAATCCCAGTGTGGAATTTCCAGTGTCACCCATTCCAAAATGGTATTCCCAATGTCTCCAATCCCAGTATGAAATTCCCAGTGACTCTAATCCCAAAATGGGAATTCTGGTGTCTCCAATTCCCTGTGGAATTCCAGTGTCACTGATCCCACTCTAGGATTCCCAGAGCCATCAGTCCCACTGTGGAATTCCCAGAGTCTCCAACCCCACTGTGGAATTCCCAGAGTCTCCAATCCCACTGCAGAATTCCCAGTGTCTCTAATCCCAGTGTGGAATTCCCACTGTCTCCAGTCCCACTGCAGAATTCCCGGTGTCTCTGATCCCACTGTGGAATTCCCAGAGTCCCCAGTCCCAGTGCAGAATTCCCACTGTCTCTAATCCTAGTGTGGAATTCCCAGGGTCTCATCCCACTGTGGAATTCCCGATGTCCCCAATCCCATGCAAAATTCCTGGAGTCTCTAATCCCAGTGTGGAATTCCCAGGGTCTCATCACGGTGCAGAATTCCCAGAGTCTCCAATCCCACTGCAGAATTCCCAGTGTCTCTGATCCCACTGTGGAATTCCCAGAGTCCCCAATCCCAGTGCAGAATTCCCAGCGTCTCATTCCAGTGTGGAATTCCCACTGTCTCCAATCCCACTGCAGAATTCCCGGTGTCTCTGATCCCACTGTGAAATTCCCAGAGTCCCCAGTCCCACTGTGGAATTCCCACTGTCTCTAATCCCAGTGTGGAATTCCCAGGGTCTCATCCCACTGTGGAATTCCTGATGTCCCCAGTCCCACTGTGGAATTCCCTATGTCCCCAATCCCCTGCAAAATTCCCGGAGTCTCTAATCCCAGTGTGGAATTCCCAGGGTCTCATCACGGTGCAGAATTCCCAGAGTCTCCAATCCCACTGCAGAATTCCCAGTGTCTCTGATCCCACTGTGGAATTCCCAGAGTCCCCAATCCCAGTGCAGAATTCCCAGTGTCTCTAATCCCAGTGTGGAATTCCTGATGTCTCCAATCCCACTGTGGAATTCCCAGTGTCATTGATCCCACTGTGAAATTCCTGGAGTCTCCAGTCCCAGTATGGAGTTCCCAGAGTCTCCAATCCCAGTGCGGAATTCCCAGAGTCCCCAGTCCCAGTGCAGAATTCCCAGAGTCCCCAATCCCAGTGTGGAATTCCCGGAGTCTCCAACTCCCAAAGGTCCCCATGGAAAACTCCTCCCTTTTCCTGCTGCTGCATCCCTGGGATTCCTGCAGTATCCTGGTGCATCCCATCCCATCCCATCCCATCATTTGGGAACAATGCGGAAAAAAATCCCAAAACATCCGGGAATAACTCCCGGCTCGGGATTGGGATTATCCAACTTTTGGGGAGCTCATCCCGAAGAAAACCCGGATGGGGTGTCCGGGATGTTCCAGATCTTTCTCTGCGGGTCAGTCCCGGTTTTCCGCGCCGGGTGCCGTCCTGCCTGGGGACAGGGATTGCCGGGATTTCCGGAATTGCCGGGATTGCCGGGATTCCCGGAGCGCTGTTCCTCCCCAGGGCGATGGCTCGGCTCTGCGGGCCCCGGCTGCCGCCGATCGTCCGCAGCCTCATCCCGGCGCTGGGAAGCGCCTTGGAATGCCAGAGGGTGACCAGCAGCGCCTTCCTGGCCGAGGTGAGCGGGAAACGCGGGAATGGCCGGCTGGGCGGCCCTCCGTGCATCCACGGAGACGTCCGTCCGTCCGTCCATGGAGTCATCCATCCATGGATCCATCCATCCATCCATGGATCCCTCCATGGATCCATCCATCCATCCATGGATCTATTCCATCATCCATCCATCATCCATCCATCCATCCCTCCATCCATCCATCCCTCCATCCATCCATCCCTCCATCCATCCATCCCTCCATCCATCCATCCCTCCATCCATCCATCCCTCCATCCATCCATCCCTCCATCCATCCATCCCTCCATCCATCCATCCCTCCATCCATCCATCCCTCCATCCATCCATCCCTCCATCCATCCATCCCTCCATCCATCCATCCCTCCATCCATCCATCCCTCCATCCATCCATCCCTCCATCCATCCATCCCTCCATCCATCCATCCCTCCATCCATCCATCCCTCCATCCATCCATCCCTCCATCCATCCATCCCTCCATCCATCCATCCCTCCATCCATCCATCCCTCCATCCATCCATCCCTCCATCCATCCATCCCTCCATCCATCCATCCCTCCATCCATCCATCCCTCCATCCATCCATCCCTCCATCCATCCATCCCTCCATCCATCCATCCCTCCATCCATCCATCCCTCCATCCATCCATCCCTCCATCCATCCATCCCTCCATCCATCCATCCCTCCATCCATCCATCCCTCCATCCATCCATCCCTCCATCCATCCATCCCTCCATCCATCCATCCCTCCATCCATCCATCCCTCCATCCATCCATCCCTCCATCCATCCATCCCTCCATCCATCCATCCCTCCATCCATCCATCCCTCCATCCATCCATCCCTCCATCCATCCATCCCTCCATCCATCCATCCCTCCATCCATCCATCCCTCCATCCATCCATCCCTCCATCCATCCATCCCTCCATCCATCCATCCCTCCATCCATCCATCCCTCCATCCATCCATCCCTCCATCCATCCATCCCTCCATCCATCCATCCCTCCATCCATCCATCCCTCCATCCATCCATCCCTCCATCCATCCATCCCTCCATCCATCCATCCCTCCATCCATCCATCCCTCCATCCATCCATCCCTCCATCCATCCATCCCTCCATCCATCCATCCCTCCATCCATCCATCCCTCCATCCATCCATCCCTCCATCCATCCATCCCTCCATCCATCCATCCCTCCATCCATCCATCCCTCCATCCATCCATCCCTCCATCCATCCATCCCTCCATCCATCCATCCCTCCATCCATCCATCCATCCATCCATCCATCATCCATCCATCCATCCATCCATCCAAACCCCATCCCCAATTCCCAGCTCCTCCTGGACCCCATCCCAGAATCCGGAGTGTGCTCGGATCTCCGAGGGTTTCAAATTCCAGCTGGAGCTGCACAGAAGGAGAAGAAAACACTAGCAGATCCGCAGGATGCGAGGAAATTCCAGGCCCAAAGTGGCTCTCCAGAACCCACTCTTCCCAAAAATTCCCAGATTTTCCCAATCATGCGTCAAAACCATTCCAGGCCCCCCAAATCCCACTCCAGGCTGAGTTTTCCCTGGATTCCCCCAGCACGGCTCCAAGCGCGGCTCCTCCCGGGAATTCCCACCCCCATCGATCCAGGGGGGTTTTCCCGCCGTATCCCGAAGGTTTTTTCCCTTCTCCAGCTCCTCAGCCACAAGGTGGTGAACGACCTGCTCCTGCTGGAGCCCGTCCTGGACGCGCTGACAGCTCTGGAGAAGGATTCCTGCCTCCTGGTGCGGGTCCTGGCGCTGCGCGGGCTCGGCAACGTGGCCTCGGGATCCCCGGAGCAGGTGGGACGGGCGATTCGGGATTTGGGATTAGGAGGGAGGCTGGGAATGGATTCCCGCTTCCACGGGGTCGGGAATTCCCTCCGAAACGCCGGGGTCGGGTTTTGTGGGATGGGGAGGAAGCTCCGGGGGCTGAGATGCAGCGGGAGACTCCAAGTACTAAAAATCCCGATTTTATGGGGCCGTTCCCGGGGATCCTGGGGAGTGCCGGAGCCTTTCCCCAGTCCCGTTTTCCAGGGATCCTCAGGAGCATTTCCAGGAGCTGCAGGAATTCCAGCTGGGATCGGCCCCTTTTCCCAGCTTCTCCTGGGAATCCTCGGCCTCAGTCTCTCTGCCCTGCTTTCCAAGGCCCCAGATCCCAGAATCCCACCAAATTCCTGGGGAATATTCCCAAAAATCCCAACCTGAGGCCATTCCCCAGGTCCTGTCCCATTTCCTGGGAGCAGATCCCGCCCTGGATCCCCCTGGATCCCCTCAATCCCACTTTGCTCCAGGATGAGCCCCTCCAGCTCCCTCAGCCTCTCCTGGGAATTCCCCCATTCCCAACCATGAACCCACCCAATCCCTGTTTGCCCCAAATTCCAGGGGAATATTCCCAAAAACCCCAATTTGAGCCCGTTCCCTCTTTCCCCATCCCTTTTTCCCTCGGAGCAGGGCAAAACTCCCCCTGGATCCCTTCAATCCCACTTTTCTCTGGGATGAGCCCCAACAGCTCCCTCAGCCTCTCTTGGGAACTCCCTCATACCCATCCCAACCACGAACCCAACAAATCCCAAAATTCCGGGAGAATATTCCCAAAAACCCCAACTTGAGCCCATTCCCTCTTTCCCCGTCCCTTTTCCCCTCGGAGCAGGGCAAAACTCCCCCTGGCTCCCCTCAATCCCACTTTTCTCTGGGATGAGCCCCAACAGCTCCCTCAGCCTCTCTTGGGAACTCCCTCATACCCATCCCAACCACGAACCCAACAAATCCCAAAATTCCGGGAGAATATTCCCAAAAACCCCAACTTGAGCCCATTCCCTCTTTCCCCGTCCCTTTTCCCCTCGGAGCAGGGCAAAACTCCCCCTGGCTCCCCTCAATCCCACTTTTCTCTGGGATGAGCCCCAACAGCTCCCTCAGCCTCTCTTGGGAACTCCCCCATACCCATCCCAACCACGAACCCAACAAATTCCAAAATTCCGGGAGAATATTCCCAAAAACCCCAACTTGAGCCCATTCCCTCTTTCCCCATCCCTTTTCCCCTCAGAGCAGATCCGAAACTCCCCCTGGCTCCCCTCAATCCCGCTTTTCTCCTGGACGATCCCCCCCAGCTCCCTCGCGGGGCTCTGCATCCCGGTTTTCCCGCCTGCCATGCTGCTTTTCCCGGTTTTCCCGGCAGATCCGGAGGCACGGCTCGCAGCTGCTGGCCTCCATGGTGCACGGCATGGATGACAAGGACGATCCCAACAATCTGCTGGCGCTGGAGGCCATGTCCAGCCTCTCCAAAATCCTGGATCACCTGGAGGAGCGGGACGTGCGGTCCATGCTGCTCCACGTCGCCATCCGCATCCGGCCCTTCTTCGACAGCGTGAGGAGCCAGCCCGGAATTCCCGGAGCTGGGAACGGGGTCGGGTCCATCCCGTGGGGATTTCCCATCCCGGATTTCTCCCTCGGGCTGGGATTTCGCCCGGATTCTCATCCGTGCTCCTGTGCTGGGCCGAGGGTCCCACTGGGATCGGTCCGTTGGGATTTTCCCGTTGGGATTTTCTCATTGGGATTGGCCCACTGGGATTTTTTGTTGGATTGGCCCATTGGGATTTTCCCATTGGGATTGGCCCGTTGGGATTTCTCCATTGGGATTTTCCCATTGGGATTGGCCCGTTGAGATTTTTCCATTGGGATTTTCTTGTTGGGATCAGCCCATTGGGATCAGCCCGTTGGGATTTTTCCATTGGGATTTTCCGTTGGGATCGGCCCATTTGGATTTTCCCATTTGGATTGGCCCATTGGGATTTTCCCATTGGGATTGGCCTGTTGGGATTGGCCCATTGGAATTTCCTCATTGGGATTTTATCACTGGGATTTTCCCATTGGGATTTTCCCACTGGAATTGTCCCACTGGGAGTTTCCCACTGGGATCGGCCCATTGGCATTGTCCTGCTGTGATTTCCCTGTTAGGTTCTTCCCATTGGGATTTTTTCCCATTGGAATTGTCTCACTGGGATTTTCACACTGGGATTGTCTCATTGGAATTGGCCCATTGGGATTTTCCCATTGGAATTGTCCCACCAAGATTGTCCCATTGGGATCATCCTATTGGAATTGTCCCATCGGAATTTCCCATTGGGATTTTCCCACTGAAATTGTCCCACTGGGATTTTCCCATTGGATTTTTCCCATTGGGATTGGACTATTGGGATTTTCCTATGGGGATTGTCCCACTGGAATTTTCCCATTGGGATTGTCCCACCGGAATTTTCCCATTGAAATTGTCCCACTGGGATTTTCCCACTGGAATTGTCCCATTGGGATTGTCCCACTGGGATTGTCCCCTGGTACTTGGGACAATGGGACTGGTGGGGTCACAGCATGGGGATTTTGGGATCCCAGGACGGGGATTTTGGGATCACAGGATGGGATTTTCGGATCACAGGACGGAGATTTTGGGATCACAGGGTGGGATCTCGGGATCACGGGATGGCAATGGTGGGAAGAGCAGGATGGGGATTTTGGGATCACAGGATGGGATTTGGGGATCCCAGGATTGGGAATGGTGGGATCAGGGGGTGGGATTTGGGGATCCCAGGATTGGGAATGGTGGGATCAAGGGGTGGGATTTGGGGATCCCAGGGTGGGAATGGTGGGAACAGCAGGATGGGATTTGGAGATCCCAGGGTAGGAATGTTGGGAGCAGCAGGATGGGGATTTTGGGATCACGGGATGGGAATTTTGGGATCAGAGGACAGGATCTTGGGGTCGCGGGGTGGGGATGGTGGGATCCCAGGACAGGATTTGGGGATCCCAGGACGGGATTTTGGGATCCCAGGACGGGATTTTGGGGATCCCAGGACGGGATTTTGGGATCCTAGGACGGGATCTATGGGATTGTCCCCCCGTGATTCCCGTTTTCCCCGTTTTCCCAGGAGCACGCGGAGCTCCGGCACTCCTCCATCCTCCTCTTCGGGAACCTGTCCCGCTTCAGCCGCTCCGACTCCGAGGTTTTCTCGGAGCAGATCCTCAACGGGCTCGTGACGCTCCTGCTGCACCTGCAGGACCCGCAGCCCGACGTGGTGAAGGTGGGATTCCCGGGCATTCCCGGGCGTTCCCGGGCGGTCTGGGGTATCCCCCCATGCCGAAGTGCCGGCATTCCCGCTTTTCCAGGCGTGCAAGTTCGCGCTGAGGATGTGCGGGCCCAGCCTGGGCTGCGAGGGGCTCCGGGAAATGTTCGGGAATCACCTGCGGGAGGAGCGGGGGCTGCACTACGGCGAGTTCATCAACGACGCCGCCAAGTTCCTGGTGGGACATCGCTGGAATGTCACTGGGACGTCACTGGGACATCACTGGGATGTTGGGAATTTGGGATATTGGGATATTGGGATGTGTGGGGGCTGCACTACGGGGAGTTCATCAACGACGCCGCCAAGTTCCTGGTGGGACATCACAGGGACGTCACTGGGACATCACTGGGATATCACTGGGATATCACTGGGATCTTGGAATTTTGGGATATGTGGGAATGGGATTGGGATATGGGGATATTGGGACATTGGGATATTGGGATATTGGGATATTGGGATATTGGAATTTGGGGATGTGTGGGGGCTGCACTACGGCGAGTTCATCAACGACGCCGCCAAGTTCCTGGTGGGACATCACTGGGATTTGGGATATTGGAATATTGGGATATGAGGGAATGGGACTGGGGTATTGGGATGTTGGGACATTGGGAATTTGGGATATTGGGATATTGGAAATTCGGGATATTGGGACATTGGGATATTGGGATATTGGGATGTGTGGGGGGCTGCACTACGGGGAGTTCATCAACGACTACGCCAAGTTCCAGGTGGGACATCACAGGGACGTCACTGGGACGTCACTGGGATGTTGGGAATTTGGGATATTGGGGAGATTGGGGAATTTGGGATATTGGGACATTGGGAATTTGGGATATTGGGATGTGTGGGGGCTGCACTACGGGGAGTTCATCAACGACGCTGCCAAGTTCCTGGTGGGACATCGTGGGGACATTGGGAACTTGGGACACTGGGATATTGGGACTGGGACATTGGGATATTGGGATATTGGGACATTGGGATATTGGGACATTGGGATATTGGGATATTGGGATATTGGGACATTGGGATATTGGGATATTGGGATATTGGGACATTGGGATATTGGGATATTGGGATATTGGAATTTGGGGATGTGTGGGGGCTGCACTACAGGGAGTTCATCAATGACACCGCCAAGTTCCTGGTGGGACATCACTGGGACATCACTGGGATGTCACTGGGATGTTACTGGGATTTCGGGATGTTGGGATTTTGGGATATTGCGAATTTGGGATATTGGGATATTGGGATTGGGAGATTGGGGAATTTGGGATATTGGGATATTGGGACATTGGGATATTGGGATATGGGGATATTAGGAAATTGGGATACTGGGACATTTGAATATTGGGACATTGGAATATTGAGACATTGGGATTGGGATATTGGGACATTGGGATTGGGATATTGGGACATTGGGATATTGGGATATTGGGACATTGGGATATTGGGATATTGGGACGTGGGGACTTTGGGATATTGGTATTGGGACATTGGGATATTGGGTTATAGGGACATTGGGATATTGGGGTATTGGGACATTGGGACATTGGGACACTGGGATACTGGGAATTTGGGATTGAGACACTGGGGTTGGGATTGGGATATTGGGACTGGGACTAGGACATGGCGATGTGGGGACACTGAGGGCGCGTGGGAATGTCCCCAATGTCCCAAGTGTCCCCAATGTCCCCAATCCCCCAAGATCCCAATGTCCTCAATGTCCTCAATATCCCCAACATTCCCCAGTGTCCAAAAAATCCCCCATTGTCCCAAATATCCCCAAATGTCCCCAATGCCCCTCGATGTCCCCAGTGTCCCTGCTGTCCCCAGTGTCCCCAGTGTGATCAACATCCCAAATGTCCCAATGTCCTGCATGTCCCCAGTGTCCCTGCTGGCCTCAATCCCCCAATGTCCCCAACATCCCCAATGTCCCCCCAATGTCCTCAGTGTCCCCATTGCCCCCAGTGTCCCCAATGTCCCCAGTGTCCTCAATGTCCCCAGTGCCCCCAATGTCCCCAGTGCCCCCAGTGTCCCCAGTGTCCTCAGTGTCCCCAATGTCCCCAATGTCCCCAATGCCCCCAGTGTCCCCAACATCCCTGCTGTCCCCAATGTCCCCAATGTCCCCAATGCCCCCAACACCCCCAACGTCCCCACTGTCCCCACTGTCCCCAGTGTCCCCACTGTCCCCAACATCCCTGCTGTCCCAATTACCCCCAGCACCCTCAATGCCCCCAATGTCCTCAATGTCCTTAATCCCCCCAATGTCCCCAACATCTTCATTGTCCCCAGTGTCCCTATTTCCTCCAACGTCCCCAGTGTCCCCACTGTCCCCATTGCCCCCAATACCCTCCATGTCCCCACTGTCCCCAATGCCCCCAACACCCCCAATGTGCCCAACATCCTCAATGTCCCCACTGTC
>VZSU01000673.1:0-60050 GCA_013398715.1 Nesospiza acunhae
CGCGGCGGGAGCGCGCACCCCCGGACGGGCCGGGCCCGGCAAGAAGCGGCCCGCCTGTGCCTGCTCCTTCCTCGGGATGGAATGTGTCCCCCATCCCTCCTCCTCCTCCTCTGCAGGGTACGGGTGTGCCTTAGCCTTCCCCCTCCGCCCCCATTCTCTGTTAGGCTCATTCGCCTTGCTCTTTTAACCCACCGCTTATGAATCTTCATTATCCCTGCAGCCTGTTCTTTAGGTGGAAGTATTTCAGGAGAGTGAAGTGCACGTTCCACAGAGCATTTTACACTTTGTTATTACCGTCCTGTAACATTTCTGCTTCTTTTGCACTCCTCGTTGGTAGCCCCCTGTGCCAAAGTACCCTCTTGTGGTGATAATGATTTTTGATGACTACGTGCATCCAGCTGACCAGCCTGCGTATATAAAATGCCCTTCATTGTGCTTTGCAAGGACAAGAATTTCTCTCTCTTTAAAGAATGGTAATTTTGCTAGTGGGAGCAAGAAATACCTTTCTTCTTCTATCACCTGCGTTTTTCTTCACCCTTCCTCGCCTCCTGTAACTTGGAGAAAACTGGCAAGGAAGGTGGAATTTCCCACCATGGTTTCAGAAAGCGAGTGTAAAACAAATGTTCCATTTGCACTACAGGTGCAAAATCCTCACACATGCATTTCCTGGACATGTACTATAAAAGTCCCCCTGAGAACTGAAAGAATGACACCCACACAGAAAACCTAGATAACTTCTATTACCTCTTTACATATTGCCTACCCAAAAAATAACATATTATGAGCAAGTTTAGGCAGTGGACTGGCTTTTTAAACTGGGACAGATCTTTGAATGATACAGCCAGTTGTTCTTCCTCCCACAAGGCTCTTGTAAGTGTATATTGTTGCTGTAAAACTATGAAAAACAAGAATCAAAAACATTTTGCCACTGTGCTTTATAACTGTAAGAATGAAAATAAAAGCTCCTTTTGTCTCCTGAGGTGAATGGAAGTCTTAAAAAAAACCCTAATTTGAATAATCTTAGAAAAAAAAATCCCTAGAAAACCCATCTCAAAGTACTTTTGTGAAGCTGCAAGACAGCTTGAAACTACTACGTTTTAAAACAATCAGAAGATTAAAGCACTGGCAGGCAAGGAACTCACGCAGAGCTGTTTAATAAATTATCCTTGGGCTGAATTATTGGCATATTTAGGCTTATAACACAGCAAGTTCTTTCGCATGTCACAAACGGGGCTGCGAGACAGCCTACACAATGCCCTTAAACCATGGCAAACTGGAATTGATTTACATAGCTCGCAAACCGCTTCCATGCTCCCCGCGAGTCCAAAACGCACCATGACTCGCCTGGCATCCCTTCCTTGCCTGCTGGGGGAATCGCGGAGGCAGGGGATGCGTCCCCCAGGGAGGTGGGGCGGGGGGGAAGAATTTTTCTCCCCACACGGAAACTTACAATTATAAGAAGAAAATAAAGAGGGGGGGAAAGCAGCGGAGATCGGCAGGGGTTGGGAGCGGTGGTGGCCGGAGCCGGCGAGCAGTGGCTCCTTACCTGCCTCATGGTGAGATTCCCATCATCCATCCAGCCGGCCAGGGGCTGCTCACTCCGCGCTGCTGTCGGCAGGGCACAAATCCATCGTTTCCCACCGTAAGCAAGTTTCCCTCCCTCCTCTTTCCTGTCTATTATTCCCCCCCCCTCTTTTTATTCTTGGCTAGGGGGGAGCCCTAAGACAATGTCAAGTTTCCCAACCTTCTTTGCCCAGCCTATGAAAAGTCGTCGGCGGGGAGGCAACTGTCCGGCCGGCTCTGATTTCAAACCCAGCCCAGGGATGGAGCAGTTGGCTGTGGAATGGCCTCGCCAATCACGGGGAAGGGGAGGGCGGCAGAGCACATAAAGGCTGCTGCCTACACGCGGATTAGGAAAGCTTTCAAGGATTTAAAAGACTGAAAGCAGCTGGAAACAGTGTCTAGGGCGACAAAGAGGGAAGTCAATTTGCGGTGTAAGAGATTATTCCCATTCTCATGTAACTGCTCCGGCTCTGCTCGAAGCTTAGCAGACTCCCAGGCAAGGATATGTAAATGCCCAGCTGAAATTACTGCAGCATCAGTGATGCAGGAACGCTCGACAGCCGCCCGGTGAAGTGGCGATATCCCGTCTCCAGAAGCACCGATTTCCTCGTGTCAGATTAAAGGGAAAATAACATAATGACAAGAGCAGGAAGTAAAATTCCGTTTGCCATTTACATTAAGGGCAAGTGCCTGTCTGTTGGAAGGAACGAAAATACATGTGTGGGTCCGTAGGCTATAGAAATGTTTTGTTGCAAAGTTTTATTTGTTTCAGTGGCAAACGTTTAATCATCCCTAGCCTCAGTCTGCTTTCCCTTCTTTAGGGAGGGTGGTTTCCTCATTCCTGCAGCTGAGTTTTTTCATGCAAGATAACACTGGACTCGAAATGCAACTTCAAAGAAAAAAATAATGTGTTTTGTTTTGTTTAGTTTTTTAACGAGATCAGCTGCTATCTGCTGCCCCTCGGTGGCTTTCATTAAAATCAACAAAGAAAAGACAAAATCAAAAATCTCAAATCTGAAGTGCCATTGCTGTTTGAGTTACACCTATCACAGAATTATAGAATTGTTTGGGTTGGAAGGGACCTTGAAGAAAATTTAGTTTCAAATTTCTTGAGTTTAAAAAAAAAAAACAAAAAAACAACAACAACAAAAAACCCAACAACAAACAACAACAACAAAAAACAAACAACAACAACAAAAAACCAAACAAACAAACAAAAACCCCCCACAAACCCAAAAAAAACCAGAGAAGTGCAAGCCTGCAAATTGATACCAGCCAATCTTCTCCAAAGTGGAGAAGGCTTCTAACTTCTCTAACTTACTGTCAGCTCAGAAGCCCGTTAGTCATTCTGTTCCGCTCTAAATGGAAATCTGTCTTTTGATCTTAGGGAACAATCAGGCAAATCTGATGCCTGAAGTAACATCCCAATATCATGAATTTGCTTCATGGTAGGCTTTATCTACCAATGAAAAAATTAGCCACTATCCAGAAAAACCCTTAGCAGTTCAAGTAATCTTATTGAATTGAGTTACAGAAAAAAATTTACAATGATATGTTTCCAGGATTTTAATTAAAAGCTTCCGAAAATAGATTTCCTTTTAACTTATGATAAGCTCCAGCAGCGGCTTTGTCACAGGGAAAGAAAGAAAATATCTGAAATATGTACTTGTTTTTCCATTTAAAGACAATAATGATTTTTCTTGCAACAAATAAAGGACCTAAGGACCTTGCATAATATTGGGACTGTCTAGACCAGAAGCATGGCATGAATGAAGAGGAAACTTGACTGAACCACCACTGGAATTTATCCAGGTCCAACTTTATTCTTGCCTGGTCTGTGTCCTCAGAAGGAAGGATCCAATTTTATGTTTTAATGTACAGCACCAACCATCTTCACGGATCAATGTAACAGCTGCATAAGGGTATGACCAACCATGCTTTCTAGCCAATGTGGAGATGAGTGATGCCCCAGTGATGGTCTAACGCTGCCCACTTGCACAACAGCTTGAAGCAGCTGCAATGCAGAGAGGGAGGTGCATTAAGAGCACTTAGCAGGAATNACTTGAAATGAGTATGTGGTATGTAAAAACCTTTTACTACTTTAAATCTGGGAGAATCCTCTCCAGGATGCATTCAAAGGAAATATAAATTTACTTTTTCAAAATAATTAGAATATTAGGGGTAAACTACCCTGGTGAAGAGGATGTAGTAAAAAGTTCAAAACTTACAAAATTAGTAAGGATTATAAAGGATTCACACAAAACCCCTATATTTGATTTCAGAGTTTTAAGAAGGGGATTATTAGGACAGCTTAAGAGTTTCACATGGGAACCGAGCAAAAGTTTCTATAAGAACTCAAACATTATAAAGATAAAACAATTTTTTAACTTTTCTCTAAATGCAGACACCTTTTCTCATACAACATGCACAATTTACAGAACTGGGTGGGTACTGCATTTTACTGAAAAGCCAGCAGAATGTGGCATCAAAAATGAGTGTATTGTATAGGATGAAAACTGATTTCTAGTATTAGAGAAAAAAATGAAACCTTTAAAATCAATGACCTGTGTTCAGGGTGGGGTGCGGATTATATTTTTAAATCCAGAGTCACAGAGCTCCTATTCTATTTATGCCATTCACTTTCCACCTTTGAGGAATGTACTTTGTGATTAACCCACACTCAGTTGCTGGAGCTTTTTGGTGTAGTACAGTTTTTGTAGTCCAGAGCAAGATGAGTCTGCACCAGCTGCAGGGGGTGCAGTGGTATTATTACACACAGTGGATTCAGAAAGCTGGGTCCTGCACTTCACTTCCTAGAGTATTCTGAGTGGCACAGGAGGAAAAGAGAGGATCTATATCTGAGGTGGTTTGAGGGTAGTCAGCATCCAAAGACACAGATAAACAGCTGGATATGAGGAAAAGGAATTGCTGTCCGGGATGCAAGAAGGCAGGTGCTGGTTTTTACACCTTCCTCTGAAAATCAGATATCCTATCTATAACCCAAGTGTATGTGCGTGCATGAGAAAGCCCTGTGGTGTTTGGGGAAGTGAAAGGAGATTCTGTCCCTGACAGAGGAAACCTTTACAGTCTGTTCAGTGGGACCAGTGGAGGTAAGAGCAGCCAGAGGAGCTGATGCCAGGTGTAAGTTCAGACATCACTGGGAGGAAAGACCTGTATAAGCCAGACCAAAGTCATGGTAGGGACTGCAATAGTTTTAAAGGACTCTTATTGAATTAATCCAAGTTAAAAGTAAAATGGCTACAAGCACACCAAGCCATTGGCAGTTTTACATTTATGTGAACACTGGTTATCAGCAGCAATGGTCACATATCCCTCTTATCAAACCCCTTGGAGTTATGAGTGACACACAAATACCAAAGTAGCTGGCCTTGCTGCTCACTGTGGATGCCTGCCACAGTCCTTATCACACACCAAGCACTCCCAGACACAAAGGGCAGACACACAAGCCCTCCATCCAGCCTCATGTCTCAAGCATTATGTTGCCCCCTTTACTAAAGGATAACTTTAACTGGGCTTCCATTATTGGCAGCATTGATCAGGAAGATCTTCAGCCATTCACTTGAGCTCTTGGGCTCTAACTAAAAATCCTTGCTCCTTTTGCTACTTAAGACAAAGATATAATGTTAGAATGTGTAGTGAGCCAGTCTGTGTAGTCAAAAAGCTTTGAGAGTTCCTGTAACTGTGCAGAGAACCTCACCTCTGTAATATCAGTTACAAATTTTACATTATGTAAAAATATCACACATTTTTTATAAAGACATAGTAAATTAGGTGTTGAGTACTCTTTATCAGCACATCAACTATTTTTTAAAGTGTTCATCTAAATTTAGTGGGAAGAGGCTTAGTCCAGTGCTTATCAATACAGTGTGCCGTTTTGAAGGTTTTAAGCTGTGACAAAGCAAAGACAAAAATCTTGATACCAAAAATTTATCACTGTTTCAGAATCTGAAACTTTTGCTCACTGAGTTTTTAATTCAACCTTTCTTATCTACTTTCATTGTTTCTAATAAATTACCAAACACAGGAATTATTTTGAACTGGGATCAAATGCAAAGCAGCCTAATGTGGGATCACTCAGTTGTTGGAGTTTTTTTGGTGTAATACAGTTTACGTAGTCCAGACCAAGATAAGTCTGCATCAGCTGCAGGGGGAGCACAGAACAGGAAGTGGCAAAAATTACTTTCTCTCATTAGCTGAATTCCAGCTGCCATGGAAATCCTCCTGGGCCCAGAGAATTTAATATACACTAAAGACAGAGAACCACTCCATTTCTTTTACTGAGCTGTGCCAAACAAAGACAGACCAGACCCCAGGATCTGATTATATGGAAGAAGTGAAAGAGTTAGCAGAGAAATATATGACCCAGCATTACAGGTTAGAAAGAAACAACCCTAGTTTGAAAATGAGCATCTTCAGGTATGAAGTCAATCACAAATATATTGCCTTTAATCTGCAATATAGACAACTAATGAAAACATGTTTTTCAAAATAAGACAAGCAGCTAGACGGCTGCACTTTGAGAGAAAAATGTAATATTCACACCCAAACTATTGGCATTGAAATTAATTTCTAATTGTTTTTATAGTCCCTCCCTTAGTAGTTTTAAATTGGTACCTGCAGGAAGAGCAGGATGTCCAGAATACAAAATACTTCTTAATAACCCCATATAACACTAGAATACTTAAGACAACACTGGCATTTAAAAATAACCTCTAGAAGAACTGGCACAAAACATGAGGTTGTAAGAAGAAGACAAATTTATGAGAAGACTGTATAAAAAAAGGAGGAAAAATGCTGGAATACACCAAATATGAAGAACTGTTCTCAAGATATTAATATTATCATGCAGTGATTTCAAATGATATAATTAACATTTGTGAATGTAAGACTGTACAGGGCTTGGATCTCACCAAGCAGTACTTGGGTACTTTTATAAACATTGCCGCAGTGAATGCAGTGAAGACAAACTGATTGTGCTGGCAGAATGTCTGAACCATGGCATCTAAATGCACACACATTTTCTGACAGAATTTTAAAACTAGGACCAGCAGTGTCAGACATCCTTACATGTACTCATACACACTGAAAGCCACAGTGCACAAAGGTGTCCTTAAGGTGGATTTTTGGGGAATTCATTGCCTTTCAAGACTCAGCCTTTTGGAGGGCTATCAGTAAAACAGGCAGATGTGAGGAAGATCAGGGCATCCTTCAGTCCTCTTGGTGGAACAACCCTTAGAAGACCATTCACCCTTTACAGAATCACTCAAGGTGCTCTGATCTCACTTGGGACTGCACCAGCCACAGGCAAGAGAGAAGGGAAGATATCTTCAGGACATCTTCTCTCTCCATAACTTATGCAAACTATGTAATCCTCAGCTCAAACAGACAAAAAGGTGGTTAAACAATTATCCATCTGCACTTGCCTTAGGACTACACTGACTAGACTTTTTGATTAAGGCTTTTTAATCAAAAGAATAATATCTGCTGGATTTCATTTTACTACATCTGCTATGAGGCAGATACTTGATCTGCTAGGCTGAACAAGCTGGTGCACAGTCATGTGTAATAAATTAGTGATCAGAAGACTGATAGTCTATTCTAAAATTCTATGTAAGTATAGTAAGCTAAAAAGACTAACAAAGAAGGATGCTACAAGGGTTCAGAATTTCTAAAACATCTGTTCTCTAGTATATATAAATGCTGAATTAAATGGAAATCATAATTAGTTTACCACTACTTTTCCATTTGATTTCCTAGGATTTTACAATTAGTTGTTACTTCAGTGATAATTATACTTCATTACTCTTAGAAGTAGCAGATAATAGTTAAATTACTAATTTTTTTTTTTTAATATTCCAGTCCTTAGAAGCCTCCATGAAAAGAATAATTTTAAAGTAAGAAGTCAGGACTTGCCTTATGTATATGTGACCTCTATTAGCATAGAAAAAAAAAGAGTAACTTTATTCCATTGCATTTTGTACCAACTGCTTATTTAGTGACCAATTGAAAAAGTCAGTCATGAAGTGATTCAAGATAAGCAAATAAAGATTTGGGCAAACAGCAGAAGTTATAACAAACGTGCCTTCGTCGGTCAAACATCAAACAGTATCTGTCAAAATCAGTATTTTTCTCCTATCCAGGAGATATATCCAAATATATGTTTACACAGGTTCGAGGGAGAGTCATCTGGCCATAATTTCACTAAAACAAGTTAAAGCCTAAACTGATAAATTGTCACTTGAAGCAAGCAGGCATCTACTCAAATCCCCATTATCTGTGTGTTAGCTGAGATCATCAAACCATGCAAATCCTTCCTTTCGAAATAAAAGCGCCTAAACCACAGGTATAGCAAAAAAAGCATGTAACACTCACAATTAAGCCACTCTGCTCTAAAACAGAACCTGCATGCAGCAGGTTAGACATATCATATGCCATGTACAAGTGTGTCAGAAGTGGGAAACTCTAAGTACTGTTCAGACCATGCCACGTCCGGGAAGAACTATAGAGAGATTGACCCTGTGTTGCAAAACTTTTCAAAACAGAAGAAATGCTGGTGTTTTAACATCTTGTCAAAATCTAAGCTGGGACAAGCCATTAAAAGGAAAAACTGGGATATTTCTGCACAAATTTTAATTCCTCATATTTCTTGTTCTCAGAAAACATTTGGTATTTCAATGTTCTGTTGTATTTCCCTGGAGTGACACTACACAGTTTTGGTCATACAGAGGTAAAAAAATTAGTTCAGGTATCACTTTAACAATCCCAGGATTTTCTCACTGAAGGGACAACCAACCAATATTTTGCTGACCTCAAATCAGTATTTCAGCTAAGATCAATGGAGCCAAAGTTGTCTAAAAGCTCAAGTCAGACTAAAGTATTGTTATTTCTTTATTCTAATCATGAAAGTTTGCCAGCAGTCTGCACTATCTCATGAAACTTAGTTTAATAAGAAGATTATTTTTTGCCGATGAAATTCCTGAGAACATTTTTGTAGAGAACTCTCACTTTTCTCTTTTTTCCATGTCCTGGCTACTCATGCCAGCCGCCTGCCCCATGGGAAAAGGGCTTCTGTGAAACAGCAGCCTGTTGGAATGGGGGGTACTAAAGTTACCTGTCAGCCATGCAGCAAGGGGGTCACATGGAAAACTTGTGAAGTGATGTGATTTGGAATCATATCTTAAACACTGGAAATATGAACTGCAGCCGGAAAATTACTTGTGCCCAGGGTGCAAGGTGTTTCATCTCTTTCACTGGAATTCTCAGACTGAGTATTCAAGCTGTCTTTATACTGCTGAGGATAATAAAGGAGAGAATAAATCTATAAATGCTAAAACAATGAACATTGCTGTAATCAGGGCAGCACAGTCTCTGCTATAAGCAGGAATACAAGTTTCTGGACTAAATCTAAGTATTTTAGAGTGCAAAAGTGTGTATTAACCAGACAACACAACAATCAGACTACTGAAATTATTTCTAGAAAAGTGTGTGTGTCTGTGTATGTGTGTGCATGTAGACATCCATGAATGTGTAGAGAAATGCGTTCAAATTCTTCAAGAAAAATTCAAGGTATATGCTTGGACTTTCTCAGGGAAAAAGAACTGAGTCTTAAGGTGCTCTCCCCTACAACTGAACAGAATATTTCCCTACTTAGGATACCAGTGGATTGCAGTGTTGGTGGTGAGATGAGGTTGTAGGGTGTGGGCTGGGGAATGACAGCAAAAACTTTAACCCAAATCCCAAATCCTTAAATTCTGGCCAGGAAAACCGCTTTATACAACTGAGAATTTGCTAGCATATGTGACTCATGATTCTACTCACAAGCTTCTGAAGTTCACTGGGTTACCATCAAGGTCAGATTACCTATGAAATATCAGATTACTACACCTTCCCACTGCTTCAGAGCAACCCTTGGTACTGACCATGTAATATATTTATGTGGGAAGGTTCACACTAAAACCATCACATTTCTCTAATTTCAAATGAGAAAAACAGGCAAAGAATTTAGAAGAAAATCAAAAGAACCTTCTTATGAGAGGATTTTAAATTAAGCAATTCAAGGAGGTAGGCAGATATCACGAAGCATTAGTCACAAAAGATAAGCTGGAGACAGCTTCAGAAAGTCTTTGCTTATCACATTAATGTTTTTTCTCACCAGGAGCATTCCTTAAAACCAGCTAAGGAGGGTTTCAAACTGGTGCATTTATAAATAGGCTCACTGGGGCTGCCCTGGGAGGACTGGTCTGGTTGGGTCACACTTCTATCTGCGTCGAGCAACCCTTTTTTAACTTTTAAACCATTTTCAGATGGCACTTTTGTGAGTCCCTGTAACTCGTTCCTTTTACTTACAGGAATATATAGTGAAGGTTTACCAGTCTCCAAAATAATTTTTACTTTCTTTAGCTCTCATTTCCAGAGGTGTCACCTATTCCGTCCTCACTTTTTGTTAAACAGCACTGGCAATAAAAGACAATGACTGCAAAGATAATGTGCTTCTCCAGGTTCCAAGAAAACCACTTTTATAATCTGAACCTTTGATTCCCATTTTATAAGATGCCCTTACAGAAAAAACTAAAATTAAAAAAAAAAACAGACTGGTCCATGAAAAGTATGTTTTCATAGTTGGTGATAAACATTTTCATAAAAATACTCAAAAAATCTGAAGTAACCCAGAAAATCTGATTCAGGTAAGACTCATGAAAAGTGAAGCCCAGCAAAGAAATAAAATGCTTAGGCATTAATTTTTGCATCTCTTATTTTCACAGGTTATTATTAGTTTGCATTTATCACTTAAATGCTGAAATTGGCAGATATTGTCCAGAGTCTTACTTCTTAAATACACACACTTATGTGCAGGGAGACTCAACCCCTGCCAGCAACACATTCTCCAATATTATTATTTTACACCAACAGCAGGGTAAAAAAAAGCACAGAAGTAGCTGCTACTGCACATCAGCCCAATGATGAAGGTTAATGCATGCCTTCTAAACTATTTCATGCAGATTTTGATCCCTAGAGCCACACTGTCACATATGCTCATACTCTCTCTCTTTCTTGTTCAGACATCTCCCTTAGCTGTAATTTTGCTGTAATTCACTATGAAACTGCAATGATATGCAAAGGTCCTAACATGCATTTCATAAAGCATTTTCCACATCTCTTGAGCACAAAGAAGGTCCTTTATGCCAATGGAAATGCACAGTGATGTCCTGAATACCCTGTCATCTTCAGCAATCCAAGCTTTTGGTGCTCTTGGTTTCCCATCTATCACCTGAAATTAACAATTAATAACCTGATACTATATGAAGCTGCAGAGAAAAATGAGACAGGAAGACCCCTCAGCACGTACAGAGGAGTTAAGCTGAGTTCTGCAGTCATCTTGCTCAATTACCAAATCACTTGGTAACAACTGATTTTGCTTTCCTCCTTCTGCATGTCTCTTCAGAGTGGAAGCACATGTAGACAGTGTACTGCACTTCACACTGAAGTGATAGAGAAAAAAAGAATCATACTAAGGATTCAAAAATGAAAAACTCTCATTATTTAAACACAATTTCCATGCTTCTTTTATCACAGGAACTTGTAATACACTGGGACTATCTGCTTCTCTAAGTATTTAATTGTGTGGAAAAACATAGTACACCACAAAAAAGGACAAAGCTCAGAGTCCTTTGGGAAAAGGCGATGAAACTTAAGCAGGGGAGCTCTCCAGGCAATCCCACCATCCTGAGCCCTAAAGGCTGTGGGGCACAGAAATAACTCCACAGAAAATTTCACCTGCCATATCCTTATATTAGACCTTAGAAGCGTAAAGCTCCAGCCACTTACAGCTTCAAAGCTGAAAAAGAAGGGAGACCAACTGAAAGGCAACATCTAAAATGAGAGAAGCTGTCTCTACAGTCAGAAAAATCATTATTGTAACAGCTTTATGAAATCTGAAATCCTGTAAATAAAGTAAATGGCACAACTCAGTCTTTTCAGATTGATAACTGCTGCAAGGAGGGGATCTGTACTTTCCTTATTTTGGGTGTCTTCCTGTGAGTTCTCATCTTCAATCCTTTTGGGAAACTTTTCCCTTTATGTAGGCTTTGTTTGGCCACCACAAACCATTAAAACTTTCAGCACACTTGACTGAGGGTGGTTATTATGGGCATGCTGTAGGTGAGCAGTGATGTGTGTCCACCACCCTGCTCCCTCCAGTGACTTCTTGAACCCATTAATCTTTTGCCTTTGCTAAATCAAACTGATGTATAAAAATAAAGAAGTAGGGCAAGGAGAAATCAGAGAGTAGACAGGTGATCTTGAGTCTCAAGCATTTTTATGCATTTGTTTTTCACTGTGGCTATTTCCAAGAGCTAATATTATCAGCCTTTTATAAATATTAGCAGGGCATTTGATGCACATTTCATGGAGATGTTGCAGAGTCTCAAACAGGTGATAAGGGGTTGCTATGGTTACCATATTCTCTTAAGCTGAATACTTAATAGGTTCACAGCATACATATTCTTACTTGTTATTTAAAATATTAGTTGCCAAACAGGCATTTGCTTATGCACCCCTTTCATTTTTTCATGGACTTTCCACTCCTTATCTATCAAATATAGTGGATTTTGATACTGTTTAGAGAAAGGAGAGGTCATGAACCATTTTCCTTCTTGAGAAAAGGGGACAAGTTAGGTAGCTCATTATCTAGCCTGTTTGTAATTAAGTCCAAAAATAACTGCTCCACTGTACTGGAATTGTGAGAACTTTTATTTCAGAGGATTTAATGAGTCATCGAAACATGTTTAAAAGTCTGCACTAAACAAAGAACTAAACATTAGCATGGCAATAGACCATATAGCTTTTAATGGTCTGAACTCTTTGTCTCACATTCGGACACAGACCCGGGATTGTCCCATCACCAACATTTTATCCAGTGTTTCTTTCAGATGGGTTCCTTTTTTGCCACTGAATCTGAAGATGATATTTGGGAAGCCCATTATCAGGTATGCAAATTGGGGGGAAAATGTGTCACATCAAATCACGACCATTTACTAAGACATTACTCATGGGCAAATGCTTTCATGCACTGCCTACTTAGAAAGGCAGGTTGAATGGAGTTACTGTAAAGGCACCAAATTTCAATTTTTATACTTGTTTGTACTCTTCATGATGCAACTAAAGGGAAGTTTTAACACAATAACTTATTTAAATTTGACTTCCTAATTAGGATACATAGAATGTAAATAAACATAAGGTTCCTAATTTTTATTATCATCAAAACACTCATATTTTGACTTGTTTTGGGTCACTGTAATCATTATGTATCTGCTACCTTATTTTGAAAATTCCCAATGACATCTGATACAGTCATAGGATGGAACCGTTCTATTAGGAAACTCATTTATTTTAAAAATGGCTCAATTTTTGCTGAGGTAAATATGAGTAAGATTACACCCATATGCAACTGATAACCTGACTGTGGTCAGGGAAAACAAAAAGAATCTTCCAAGCTTGGCTAATAATTTAGTTGGATATATTTGAACACCTGTTACTATAATAGTGTTTGTATTTGCTTCAGTTTGGAGTAAGACTGAGCAAGAGCAAATGTGCTTGCAACTTCCAGATCTGCTTTTACAGCTTTCATCCAAAGAGATTCCTGGGAAATGAATTAATATTTGGAGTCTGAGGCAGCAAATTTTTATAGCAGGTCTGAGCAACAGGGTAGGAATTCATGGCAGATAATATATTGAGCAGATCTAAGTACTAAATAGACACTTTCCTTATGTATTTTGAAGTGCAGAATGTTGCATATTTCTGGAACGAGAAATGGACATAACATGTTGTACTTGCAAGGTGTTATCATGTTAACAACTAGAGAACCTTCTGTTAAAACTATTAATATGTGGCTTATCACTTCATAAAAGCTTGAAGTCACAATGCAACAACAATAAGCACATGTGGTACATATGAAGCCAGTCTGCAAATACAATAATAAGCATTCAGCAAGAGGCATTTTTGTGCTGTAGTTAGCTGAGGTAAAATTGTCTTGCTTGTTCTACAATCACCACTTGTGTTACCTACAAAATAAACCCACCCATACTCACTCTGTATTTGGGCTCCTTTCTGAAGTGCAAGAAAGGCTTTTGTTGCCTCCTTGCTCTTCAGCACACAGCAAACCTGACTTGGGAAGTTTCAAGGTGATGGTGAAGTCATTTGCCAGAAGGCTTACCAATTTTAAGGAAATCTGTTCCCAAAGCTGCAGCTGACCCTGTTTACCAAGACAGACATCATCCATCATAATGATTCTGTCACTGGTGTCAGTATTTGGGTAATTGTAGCACTTACAGGGTAGGTGCAGGAATAAACATGCAAAAGTAGATGGGGTGATAAATTATGAGACAGAGATGGGAAGAAGAGAAACTTCAAGAATTTAATGTAAATCATAGAATCATTTAAGTTGGAAAATACCTTTAAGGTCGAGTCCAGCTATTAACACAGCACAGCCAAGCCCTCTACTAAACCATGTCACTATGCAGGGTAAGCATCTATGTGAGCTTTTAAATACCCCCAAGGATGGTGACTCCACCACTTCCCTGTCCCAGCGCTTGAGATCCCGCACATCTACGTTAAAACGAGCTCAGGAACACCAAACCGGTGCATGCACGCAAAGAGGGGAGCGGGGCCGGGCGGGGAGCAGAGGCGCGGTGGCAAAGCTGAGGGCAGCACCGTGGTCTTCTGAATGAAGATTCAGTGCTCAGCAGCTGTAAAAGCAGCATGAATAATCTGTAATTTTTATGTTTCCCGGATGATTCAGATAGAACAGGAAACTGATGGTGTCTTGCAGATAAGCATATCTATCAGTTTCATAGCATTTGCAGAAGAGAAATTCACATTAAGCTTTAATAAGTGCAATAAGTGTCCCCGGCCGGGACAGCCCCGGCGGCCGCCGCTCCCTCCGCCCGCCCCGCTGGGCACAGCCCGCACCGCTCCCGCATCCAGCGGCTCAGAAAGGAGCGGGCACCTCTCCGAGAGGCAGATGTGACACCAGTTACTTGTAGAAACTGCACAAACTTTCGATTTGCAGGGAAAATCTGAACAGTTTTTTGGTTACTTCTCATCTAAGCTTCAGATCCAAACTTAGCAACCATAAAATGCATTTTTAAAAACCTTATATAGCAGGCAGTTCTTTCATCTTTAACACTGTTAAGATCCACTTCTGCCCAAGATGACATCAACTCCACTTCTAAACTTTTCTGATGCTAAAGCTGATTTTTCCACACAAAGAGAAGACAGCTTAGGTCCAAACGAGCAGCTGCTTTTCACCTGGCTTTAATGGCTGTGGAGGAGACACACTATTGCTGCATGCCAGGAATTGCATTTTATGCCCCAGCATTACCATATCCATGAAGTCTCTGTGTTGTAGTTCCTCTGTACTTAGAGTCTTAAAAGGCCACAAGTTTGCATACTTGAAATTTGTGATATATTTTCTTCCCAGCATATGCCGACCCCCTTGGGACACAAGAGTTTTTGTTAAGGACCAGCTTTCTGCTTGCAAAAATAAAATTAAATCACTGAACTCTGACCATTAATGTAGTGTGTTCCACACGAGCCTATAGCAACAGAATATCCTGACAGTCAGCATAAGGGGGGATAAATCATCAGCAAGTAATCACCTTGGGATAACTCAAACACAAATTCACTTGGATATCAATCCATCTTGGTCATTTTCATATTCCTTCTGTCTTTCCTAATTTAACATGTACATTTTTCTTTCCCTTCAAAAGCGATAAGCAGTAAACACAAACACTGAATTTTTGTAACAGACAGAAAAAACAAGTTTGGAATGTCATGTCCAGACAGATGAGAAATGTGTTCAATACCAGAGTACCTATCATATAAAATTACTCTCTGGAAACAATATTATTCCACTAATTATTACATCCTCCAAGATCCATGCTAAAATCAGGTCTCCTCATAATGAAACAAACTTTTATCCCCTTCTGCACTCACAGATTTCTGTTGCTCATTTTTTCCTAGATACAGAAATAGTAAATAATATGAAATTTTGGTGTATAGGCCTCCCTATTTCCACCTTTGTGAATAATCAGTTTTATATTATTTGTGGATGTGAACAGGTTGAGTCTTTACCACTCTGCTTGGAAAACACACAAACCTAAAAGTATCTATACAAGTTTGACCTCCTCTTGGAGATAGATTTATTGATCTTTACCAACCTCTTGCACCCCCCAATACAAAAAAACAATACAGCTTAACCTTCAGATGAAACTTCCTCTCCAAGCTCATCCATTCACAGTACTTCCTCTTAGGAATTCCTCTATCTTAATTCAATTAATCCTTCCTCCTACTCACATTTCCTTTATTTTAGGGGTAGGGAATGAAACTGCATTTGCCACAACAATTCAGCAGAACTTCAGCAGCTTTGGGCAAGCAAGTGGGACAAGAGCATCCTGCCACTCCTGTGTGTGTCCAAGAGCAAGGGTGCTGACAAATGATCAGCTGATATCATATTGTTCTTATTTTCAGTCTCATGAAAAAACCTCTGAAATGAGAACAAATTTTATTCAGCTGAGTTTTTAATATTTCCCTGTATCTTATCAAGCCTGGCATTAATGTGATGTTGTGGAGATTTAACTTAGGAGTGTGGGAATTGCTGAGGGATGTGCTTATTTTTTTAACAAAAGTTCAGGCATGCTATTATTAGCAATCTCTGGTATGTCATCAATGCCAAAGGCCAAATACTTTCTTGAAATGTTTAGGAATCAAGTGTGTTCTGAATCTGAGGAGTCTGTTCTCATCTGCCATTCAATGCACACACAGCAGCATGCTGCAAAAGGACTCCATCTTGCCAGAATGCTCCTGAACACTCCCAGTGCATCTGTTCTGAGTGTTCAGGTTCTCAGGAGGACAAATATTGACTTCAGAGAGCAGACTAACCTCCCCAGCCAGTATTTCACAAACACTGGACCTGGCAGCCTGATTTTAACCTATTTTAGATATATGTAATTGTACCTGCCAGTTTAGTACCTCAGTAATACTCAGCCAGCTGCCTTAGAGTGTCACCAAGAACACAAAGTCAAACAAGACACACAGGGGTATGGACATAAATTTCTTCAAAAAATTGTATTATCAGGTAGATCAAGAAGAGGGTGTCCCTGACCACTCCCAAGATCTGTCTCTGGGTGCAGCACAGATTTACCACATCACTCTGAGAGCTGCCTCTTAACAGCTCTGTGCTTCCTCACAGACTTTTGGATTAAACTTTCCCTGTCACATTTTATGAAGAGGGTGACCAATGTGAAAATCAAACCTGAGAGAAGTAGCCATTCTGTCATTTAAAACTGGCAATAGATTTTTCAACCAAAAACTTTCCTGTCTTTTTCATCAGGGTCATTTACAGAAAATATGAATGGCAGTAGCAAGCCCAAGCCTTTTCTTTCCCAAGAAAAGGGTTAAGTAATATAATTATTTCATCAGAAGCAGTGGCCATCTGTTATGCTTTATAAAAAGACTGGCAAACAATGTTAAAAACATCCATTACATGCAATAGAGAAGAGAAAAATATGTTTATTTAGCAAATGTTAATGTTTCTGAAAGATGTTTGATTAGAGTCTGGAATTTATCATCACTTGCTAGAGCTCAGGCTAGGAGCCTAGCACCATCAACACATATTGTCAACAGGCATTAGCAAACAGTTTCATCTCCATGTGAAAAAGCCAGTGATTAACCTCTTCCAACTACATCACTAGGTGTATCATCCTCCACAAAACATAATTTATGCTTTTTTACATCCTCTTCCAAGAAATATCTGTCTAATCTCTTAGTAATTTTTTTTTTCCTGTGTAGTCTAAAGACTTAAAAAACCAGTTTTTAGAAACCATAAGACAGAAGGGCTTTCTAGCAAAAACAAGTCTTTAAACCTTCACAGGAAAATGTCATGCAAGAAGAAAGAGTAATGTGATTATGAATCAGAACAAAACGGAAATGATTTATTAATAAAAAAAGGGCAATGTCAAAAAGCATGTAGTGCAAGTGCAAAACTGAAAGTAAGCTGTGGTTTCTATTTTGATTGTTTGCTTCTCAACAAATAGATAAATACTTAAAAAAGCCCCAAACCACAGGATAGGGGAGCTTGCCTGCTGCTGCTGAGGCTGCCAGATATCATAATGGATATTCTAATGGGAGAAGAGAGAATGATGCTGAATTGTTTTGGTGCTGTTTTGCTACAACCTTACTTAAAGAAAGCAATGGCTTTTGTGCTGGGAAAAGGAGAGGGACAGGGGAAGAGCAGACACACACCTTTATTAAAATGTGAATACACATATACAGAAAAAGCTCCATTGGAGTCCAAGGGTAATGTGAACTACGTGGTTCATGCATAATGCAGTATTTCCCAAAATCAGAAACTTGTGGGAGAAGCAAAGCAGAAGAATAGCAGGGGTATATATAATGAGGAAAATTTTCCCACATGTGTTTCATTCTACACTCACACAAGTGAAAAAATAAAATTTTATTTTGCATATTGTAGGCAAAAGGGTTGAAGCCAAGCTCTTCCATTTGACTTAATTTGAAATAATGGGGATTCAAAAACTTTCAGGACAAAATTCTCCCAGTAACAATCTACCTGCTCATGCGTTGGTTTATAACACCTCCAGCGCTACCACACCTCACCTTGAGGTGAGTTTGTCCTGCACAGGTCCTGACTGTGAGAGATCCTTGCTGAGGAATGATACTCATCAGGCCAGGAACTGCAGAACCCTGCACACATGGCTGAGAAGACCATGTAAGTTTTATGATCTCTCTCTTCAGAGCACATTACTGCTTTCTGATGGCTTCTGAATTTCCTGTTACTGCACATTTGTGACTTATACCTACCTGTCTTGAAACACATTAAAAGGGCTGTAAGATTTTATTTCCTCCCAGACAGAGCAATAATTAAACATAGCAGGCTTTAATATTTGAATCCATTTCAAGGGAATGAGGATACACTAGAGGCCATGGGAGGGACATGAGCTTTGTGAATGAAAAGAGCACATGGAAATGCTTTTATCCCATTAGCACAGGCACTGAGATCGCTCCAACACAGCTGCAGCTGTTGGAGAAGAGTGTGCAGGCTGAGATGAGCTCATGGTTGGGTCCAAATGGGACAAGGGTCCTGCTCTCTTTTCAAGGACAATCACCGAGGAAGAACAAGCTGTTCACTGTATTGTCCCTCCATCTCTATTCTTTAATTTTCCAGGAATTTAATGCCAAGCAGCTACTCATAAACAATTTTGGCCCCATCTGTGCCCATGAGTCATTAACTTTTGCACAGTATCTCACATCTTGTTACCATTTGACATGCCACAACCATCAAATTAACCCCACGCAATGCTCGAGTGAGCAGCTATAACAATATAGAAATCTGGAGCACAAACAGCAATCCCCAACACACACAGCACAGGAGCAGTACCATCTCCTGTCACTGGGACTATATATATTCTTGGTCATGTGTCTCAGAGAACATTCACAGACTGCTGTAACTGAGATGTTCCTCTGTGGGATAATGAGGCGTTGCCATTCCTTACAGTTCTGTCACAAGGCTTAGGCTATTTGATCTTTTCTGTGAAGACTCAGCTCCAGATACCAAATCATTATGTGAGAACTGAAGATTTATTTTCTTTTTTGAAAGGGATTTAGCCTTTAGACTGTTACAGAGAGAGAGCTGACAGTCTGACCTGAATATAACCCCTACAATTGAAAGCCAGAGGCTAGAAAAAAGGAATGCAGAATTGTCTTTAACATGTTATGATTTTTAACCTAAAATATTATGATTGTCAAAGAGGTGGAGTCTGGCAGGAGGTTAATGCTTTTTGAAAGCTAGCTCTCCTCTACAGGTAAGAAAAGACCCCATTTTGTGCTCACGCCAGCCTAGGCAGAGAGCTCCTGGAAGGGATAACAGGTCTTGTGATAGCCAGGAGAGTGCTGCAAGCTCCCTTCCTATGCAGAGGAGGTGTGCAAAGCATGCTAACTTTCAGGTTAAGTACCTGTTGCTTTAAACAGCCTGCTGACTCCTTGGCATTCATTAGTTTTAGCTCAGGCTTTGCAGTCTCTTTAACTGGAAGAGACTACAGAAATCTTTGCTCACGAGTTGTCCTGTTTCCCATACCTGTTTGCTGTTTGGAAGGGGAGATACCAAAAGACACCAACCACATTGATGCTGAATGCATTCCCTTTTGGGAAAAGCAGTTAACTGTACAGGCTAAGTTATCAGCATTTTAAGACTTCCATTACCTGCCCTGCTGACTTTCCTGTAGCCCACCACTGACAAACTCTTTTGTGTAACTACACGTGTGTGTATGTTTCTGGGGTTTGTATTTTCCCTTTTTTATGCCAGTATCACACAGAGCACAGGAACCATGGCAGCCAGCTCTAGGTGCATAAGGGAAGCAGCCAGATGGTGAGGGCAGGAGAGCAACTTTGGCCTTGCTGCCTGGTTTGCCAGGAGGTGATGGGTGCCAGTGGGTGTCCCATAGGAGCAAAGAAAGGCAGCTATGCCCAGGGAAAGCTGCTCCTTCACAGCTGGGTCCCACACCTCAGCCCTTCCTGCCACTTCACTCAACAGCTGGAGCAGACAACAAGTCCCTTCTCCCAGAGGTCTTGCTTTGACCTCCTTTCCAGCTTTTCTTCTTCTCCCAGTGCTTCCCCTTGGAGCAGCACCCTGACCCTGCTCCACTTCATGAGATGGCTTTTGCCTGCGACCACTGGTATGAGCTGAAAAGTAAGGCAATTGTTCCCTTAACTCTAACTAAAACACTACAGTTTAGAAACCTCAGGGCTTCTTATCATACCTCCTCATTTTATTTTTATTTCAGCTCCCACTGCAATACCAAGTGCAAAATTACAGATTAATAGGGAATCTTGGGTGAGTTAATGAGGCAAAATGGGCCCCAATCACCAAATTGTTAAAAAACCTGGGTCTTGCAGCAGCAGTATTGATAGCCTTCACCCTCACCTAAAAAAGAATAACAGGCAGGAAGGATATGTTAACAGAGTTATATAGATATGTATAAAAAGCAAGCAAGCATGCAAAAGAGGAGTTCAACTAATCAATTAAAGTAGGGTTGTTAAATAATCATATATAAGAGTTGTAAAAGTAGTGTATGCAGTCTGTATGGATGCTTGTAGGTATATAATCTTATAATGATGATAATTACTTAAGAATACCCGCCATTTTCCTGTGTACTGTAAGGCAGAGACTAAACAGCAAGAAACCCTTGATTGCATCCAGGCTATTCTACCCAGACTACAAAAGTTGCAATCTCCTGGCACTGCCCCAAATCAAACCCTATCACTTCAAATGCAGTAGCAGACAGATACACATGTTATTGCTTATTTTTATAGTGAAAATACTGAGTATATAATTCCAGAAGCCTTCTATTAAATGTTTTGACGAATTAAACAATTAAGTAAATAAAATCAGATAAATCCAACCTTGATGTCAGTAATATGAAGAGAAACAACAAGAACTGTGCAGTCAGTGCAAGAAAGCTTACTCACAAATTGATTTAGAGGGGAAATTACAGGCACATGCAACTATCATGTTGCATCAGAAACAGATTATGAGAACCCACAAATTCTAAAATTGTTCAGTTGGTGAAGTCAGGAATTTCCGGCTCAATACATTATCTCCAGACAATGACTGCCCCTACAGCCTTAAAAACTTGACTTTATTTGGGCTCCAGAGGCTTATCAACTCCCACATCCTTTCAGCTACCCCAAATCTCACTATGAGCTTTACAGAGGAATCTCCTTGCTCAGCATTTCCCCTGTGGTTGGGTTCTTATGGCAGCTTTTCATGGCTCCATGGAGGTTGATCCACATACCTTGCTGTTCCAGTCACTGGGGACTCGAATTAGGGTGGCACAGGGAGGGTTTACCCACATCATGGCAAGAAGCAACAGAGGAGGAGCCCAATATATTGGAAGCACTCATAAGGCAGTGCTATGCTCAAGTTAAATGTGACAATATTGGCTCTGGATTCAAGCTCCCCACAAGATTTGTCAGCTCAGGTCAGGCACACACCCCCAAATCCCGAGTGCACAGAGACAAAGGCAACTCAGATGTCTCTGCTCAGGCAGCACAGGTGCCTAAAGAAGGTACTAGAAAACTGCCCACCTTGCTTAGCTGCTTAGGAGGGTTTTCCCTCCAAATGACTGCATGTATCCTACTACACTCTGTGTCCTAACTCTGTCACAACTGGACTAAAGCATTTCACACTGTAAGGCCAAAGCTGAGAAGATATTTTGTTCTTCAAAACTAACACTCAGGTCTTGCTGAATACTCAGAATACAAGGCCTAAGGGAAAAGAAGTCAACAGTGTTAAAACAGTGGATCAAAAGTTCTCAAAATTTTGGTGGCATCTTTTATGCATGTAAGAGGGAGAAAAAGGAAGCAGAAAAAATATAACATCAGTATTTCTGACCACTATTGCCTTTTTTTTATTAAATCAAGCTCTGCTCATTGGAATGCTTTGTATCTTCTGCTAAGCACCTAATACCTTCTCAGCCTTCCTTCATGCTCCGTCGTGTGATAGCAGAATTATCTCATTTACATCCTTGTAAGGTGCTTTGAGCAGTAACAAGTATGAAAGGTGCTATAGAAAACATTATTCTGTTCTCTCACATCCTAGTTAACTTTCAAAACCAAAATACTGCACTTGGATGCACACGTGCAGCTTTGGCTGTGGCCATTGGGAGTTTTCTGCCTATACATGCAGGGATAACCTGGACCTTTATGCTTTTAAACTGCTCAGATACTGGGGGTGAAGAGGATGGGGGTGGGGTCCTTTCCCCTTGGAGTAATCTTAAAAAAATTCCTGCATCATACTGCATCCATTTGAAACCTCTAAATGTTCATATCTGCAGCAGTCCTGTGGGTCACCTGCCATGGAAAAAAAAATTTCCCTGGACAAAAAGGTATTAAAATATTTTATTACAGAAATATACTTTTCAGGCCTTAAACCAGATTAAATATATGAGAATTCCTAGAAGTCTATATTGTTCCCCTCAGGGATGCCAGACTTTATTTACAAAGCTTATATATTGCTGTAGCAAGGAGTTTTCATGGATGAAAACTGCTCAGGGCATTATGATGGATGGATGTACGCCAGTGCATGGGAAAAAAAACACATAGAAGCTCCACCTGGCTGAATGGCATTAAGATTCCCCATGGGAGGCATATGAGGATGCAAGGTTTTTCTCTACTGTTTGCTCTAAAAATGACATACATGCATACATACATATATACATAAATGAAATCACTCACAGCACTCAATAATTTATTTGCTTCATCCTGGGCATGAATGTGGTAGAATAATAAACCACCATATGGGTGATAGTACAGTCACTACCAGTGATTCCACACTATTGTAGCTTTGCAATAAGATACCTTAGTCTTTGTTTCTTTTGGAAGATCAAAAGCTATGGACACATATAGCCTGCTTTAAAATCATATTTTCTGTTGCTTGCTTTTCCCAGTATTAAAAAGGGTCAACAAATACCTTTTCTTAATGGCTACACTCTCAAGGGCAGAAGTAAATCTAGCAGAACAAGGATTCCTAATTCTAAAGATGCTAATGGCAAATACTCAAATGTGTGTAAATAATTAATTGCTTTCTTGCAAATAAGTACAGGTTTTTCATTCTTTGTTAGCGACCCCAAGGATTGTTTTTCTATGGGAAATAGAAATATTTAGGATTGTATCTTCCTAGTCCATGGCTAATTTATAGGCTCTTGTGGCATCAGGTGCAAAGATTCAAGATTCAATTTGTCACCCCAGGCAATTCCCACTTTAAAAGATGTTGCAGATATTCTGCAGAAATAAATACAGGAAAACATTAATGGTGTAAAACCAACAGTAGTATCCCCTATGGAGGTCATATCTTTCAAATTCATAGAGACACATCAAGATATTGAATGCCTTTTGTACTGGTCTGGAAAGAACATAAAGTGCTCTAATGATCTCCTACAGAAAAAAACCAGAGAGAATTAACACCACATTTTTCATGCTGAACAGTATCATCTACAGCTGGTTGGGGGTTTTTGGCATGCTCTTTCCCAGCATTTTGTTTGTTGTTTGGTTTTGTTGTTTTGTGGTTGTTTTTTTGTTTTTGTTTTGTTTTGTTTTGTTTCATGTTGTGTTGTTTGGGGCTTTTTGTTGGTTTTTTTTTTTTTGCTTGTTTTGCTGGTTTGCTTGTTTGGTTGGTTTTGGGTTTTATGTTTTTTGGGGTTTTTTTAACTTTAAATTTTTTCAATTTGATCTAGCATTTCTAAGTCTACAGCTCTATACAAAGATGACAACATAGAAATGGCATAACAGAAAGTCAGACATCTAACAAAAGAAAATAATTTTCCCCCATTTTTTACTTTTTCCAGATAGATCACCCATCACATAAATATTTACTTTCTGTGTATATGCAGCTCAATGGCTGCATTGTTAATGACTACAATTGTACTCAAACAAATGTGTCTTGTTAATAAGCCCCCACCTGCTTCCCCAATAGGTCTCCCTGGGACTGATTCTAGGAAAACCTCTTCTCATGGGGGAGAGAGGAGCATATGTGAAGGATGTCCTGACCTCTGATCATGAACACTAGAGACCTACTTGGCTCAGAAATTCCAGAATCAGATCAAAACACTGAACCTCTTTGTTATCCTTTCTGTACAGTGGGAGCACTTTGTACAGATTTCCTTATGCTGAAAAATACTGTGCAAATGCGAGTTAATTACATGTAACTAGTTGAATACTTCCAGGAGGATGACTGATTATGAGGATTTAACAACATGATGAATTCTGTGTATGAGACATAACATTTTTATCTCTTTTCCTATTTGAAATTCATTGTAAGCACTTACATGGAAAAACCATACTACTGCAGAAGACATTTGTTCACTCTTGGGACTTGCAAATTCAGTATCTTAAGAAAATGCTGTTCACATAGCTTCATGACATTTTAATATTTTGCTTAGCTTCTTGATTGCATTCACTTGAATTTGGGATTTAATCCAAGAACTCAAGAAACCCTTAGAAAATAATGTTCTAAGCCTGTTGAAAATAGGTACCATAAATTTCCAGAGAAAAACAGGTTACACATTAATATGCACTTTTTACTGTTAACAATTAATTTCAAAGAATGATTAAGTATTTTACATGTGTCTCCTCTTTAAAAACGTTTGCAGTTTATGTGTGTAGGGATGGTACTTTATGTTCTTTAAATGTCAAGATAGTTCTGCAGACTTTAACATTATAATGACACCAAATTTAAGTAATTAAAGGAGAGATTTATCTCACATTTTAAACACTGAAATTAGGGGTTAAATCTAAGTACATGAGCTTCTGCTATAATGCAGAAAGACACAAACCTCCAGAAGGCAAGTATGAAAAGACTTATCCTTTATAATTAACAATGAAACAATCTGTCATTTTGATTCATGGAGGTTAGCAAAGATAAATTCCCATTTTTAATTAGTTATCCAGGATGGATATCAGAAGGAAAAGTAACAAGGAATAATATAAAACATATTAGTAATATGAATCTAACAAAAGATGAAACAGAACCTAAGCACAGTTTCCTTTGTTGATGTTCAAGAGGAGGTAAGGTTGAAGTTAAAATCATCTGTTAGAAAAGTTTCCTTGTGGATTTAGACAGAACCGTTTCCAGCACTATTCTCCATAGCTAAAAAAATATCCGAACTCCAGATACAAAAATCATCTCAAGAATCAGTGTTTAAAGGTTTAAGATGCTTTGTCTTGTATTTTCTAGCCACTAAAACTGAGATTTTTAGCTTTAGTCCTGTTACTCATCCAAACAGCCCTTTTCAGTTACCACACAACATCTGTAGCCTGCAGTAACCTCAGTGGGAGCTCTATCAATATGTGTTTAGGCTTAAAAAAAAGTGTACCCATCAATTTCTAGGTACTTAGGTCAAGAAATGTTGGTAGCATCCACATTAATGCAATATGGCAACTGCAGATAGCTGCTGAATTTTTTGAATGCCTGGCTCCACAAAGATTAAAATTGCTCTTTTTTAGCCTAAGATATTTAAAATTCTATATGTCAAGGCAGTTTCTATCACTCCATATTTCAAGGCATTTTTTTTTATGATGGCAAACATTACAGCTTCAATAGCCTTATAGACTTGCTTTTCACAAAAGGATTCAATACCAATTCTAACCATTTATCTGAAACTTACAGGATATTTAGAAACGCAATTAAAATGTTTTTATAATTCTGTACAGAGTAGTTATTTTGTTTAGTGACCTGAGTTGAAGGGAGCAGGCGGGTTTGTACTACAAACATGAGCATGAAGTGAATATTTAATACCAAGAAAATAAACCTCCAAATAAGAGTCCAGAGTGTCACTAAAATGTACAAGAGTGGATTGCAAATAATGCAGCCTTTGAGAGGATATAAGAAATAACAAGATATTGGCAGGCAAGTAGACCAAGGAAGCTTCCTGGATCTTTTCCACTAATAAATTCTCTCAATTTTGGCAAGAGGTATCTGTAATTTGTAACTGGTTTTGACCTCAGGGAAACTTTCCTGCATTTCTGCAGTGAGAGAAAACTTTCTATACGGGAGGCCGTGCTATCACTGCCTTCGGGTGGAAGACCAGGATAGAATTCAAGACTCATGCAGTGACTGGTAGTGGTTTCAAAGATAGTTCTTATCTCTTCTTCTCAGAAACCAAGCAGAAAATCACAATGTTGGGCCTGATGACAGTAGAAAATATAAGGTCATAAATTGCTCCCTGTTTTGCTCAGATGCCAATTCCACACAACAAAACACATGTTTTTCTCTCTGTCACCACCAGTGGCTCTTACACCAGCTATCATGAAAGCAAGGACAGAAATTACACAGTGTACATGTTATTTGCACTTTTATTCTGCATACTTGTGATAGTGGGAGCATATAATAAGGGAGATAATTTTCTGCTTTCATTCAATAAAAGAAACATTTTTCCCATTAAAATCAAACATTTCATAACAAAATTCTCCTTTTGAAAATAAAAATAAATATACACCTAACATTTCCATCTACATAGTATTGTGTATATTTTGTAGCAGTGAAAGATGTACAGCAAGGAATCAAATATGGAAAAATTCTAAATGTTTCCTTGTCCCAGTGGGTGTTAGTCCTCAGGCAGGCTAGCTTTCGAAAACAATATTTGATAGTATTCAAGGAATTTTAAAACATATCTGTGTGGAGAAAGTTGATTTTTACTTGTAAAATAAATTAGCTGCAGACTAGCGAACCTTTAAACAAAATATCAGGAGAGACATTGTTACCAGAGATGAAGTCCTGCCCAGCAGGTTACTCAACTACAAAGGCATACTTAAATTGTGCTTATCCCAATTCCATGTGGGCTCCTGTGGAGAGATTCCTGGGGCTGCATACATGTGGAACTAATCAATCAGATAAAAACATCCACAGTTCTTAAAGAACATATTCTGTGCTCAATGTGATTTTGGCAGAAATGTGTTATTTAATATCACACCTGATCCAGGTTACAAATTGGCTGAATCAATGAAGATGCTTTGCTACCTCAGGTGTTCCGCACACGGGCAAACGGTTTTTTACTAACTTTCCTCATTAGTGCAATTATTAAGGTCTTAGCTTTAACAATGCTATAGAAAACAGCTACTGAGGAACCTGTACTTGCTTGGCAAAAAATCTCAGGGGTTGGAAGACAGGCACCAGTACCTCGTTATGTGCTTCTGGCTAATTAAGATGTTGACTGAGCCTATGTTAATCAAGGTCCATCAAACTATGCTTAATTAATATGTAAATTGGTAAAACCTTCCACAATTGCCCTACCATCTGAACTCTAGCTATGGGCCCCAAAACAGACAATGACTTCTAGTTTATGTTCTCAGTTGGGGAAATAATTTTCTGAAAACAAAGGAATTGTGAGGTGGAATGCAAATGTATATTGTTACAAAATACACATGGATACATTAGACAAACATTATAGATATGCATAACAATGTGAAAGTTTAAAGATGTGTCAGCAAAAGGACTTCACGTGAATGACACATAACAAAAAGAAAGCATTTTTTTCCTCAGATTAATTTCTCAGAGGTGATGGTCCCATGCAAATGATGAAGAGAGGTACATCTAGAAGTCAGTTCCAACCACTTAAGAGAGAAGTTATGCCAAATTAATTTAATAGAATATTATGTTTGATATCTTGAAAAAACTGTTGGTTAAACCTCTTTTAGTCTGAACACATATTAACAGAACTTAGAATAACCTTAGGGAAGTGTAAAATTCAGAGATTAATGAGATATAATGAGCATGCCTGATGTTTTCTATCAACTAGTACTAGAGGTTACCAGCTCAGCATCTTAGCAAGGCCACATGAATCAGTCCAAGGAGACTGTCTCCCCTTGGCTAGGGGTTTATACAGAATTTAAATAATTGAGATAAGGTCTGTATAGGTCTCAATAGTTTACAAAGCCAATGAAGAGTTGTAATTAAAGCATTCAAAATAGGTGCCTTCAGAAGACAGAAAAGCAGGAAGGAAGGAGGAAATTGTATTTGTCCTTTTTCCTCCTATAATGAACAGGAACACTTTAATGTTAGTCCATAAATAACACTTTTGCTTCAATAGTAGTGATGTAATAAAAACATGTAATACAAACCAGCAATTATTCAGATTGTGGGTGGTTGCCTGCAGACAGGCTAACTATGAAAGCTGGCACTTTGGCCAGTGATCACTGAGTCCACATGAGCAGTGGAACAAGAAGAACTTCTGAGATGGTCTCCCTGTTGAGAGTCTATACATAGGGACCTCATTTCAGAGGCCCTGGCAGAGCTACTTCTCCAGAAAGGCAATGTGTCACAACGTCCTGCGTCACCTCTCAGTCCCATGTGGGTGTCTGAGGTACCTTAATGGATCTCTGGTGGCACCAGATTCCCCTGTGTGGGTAAGAGAATTGTACTTCAGGTGTCAGCTGTCACTTGAGCTGAATCACATGGGGACATTTATGCACAGTTGCCCAGTTTTTAGAATCTTAATCTGGAACTGAATGCCAACCAGGTTGTATTGCATGTTCTCCCAGCTTTCACTCTTACTGTTCTCTCAGCATTTACTGACATTTCAAAACACTTTCTAGGCAATTTACTGACTTAGAGAGCAAAAGGTGTGGAGTACAGAAATATTTATAAAAAGGAGTAGCACCCAGTGCAAAGTCTAGTATTTAAGAGAGGAGCAGAGGCAGTCAAAATTCATAGTTCCTTCATTTGCCTCCTGAAAATGCTCTGAAAGTCCTTGAGGTCCCAGAGTCTCAGTTCTTACACCAGTTCTTTCACCAGTTCTACACTGGATTTGCACTGGGTAAGAAGGACTAACTCAGGAAAAAAATCCTGCATTTTTGTAATGTAGATGAGTTTTGACTGACAGGTTGACCCTCAGCTTCTTTGATTTAGCACTGAACTATGATACTCCTATTCATGGAAGTAAAAGTAATCCATCTCCCTATTCTGTCTGTATACAGTCCAGAAAACTTCAAAAGTCCTTACAAATCTCCATAGATGTCAGCTAATAATGTACTAGGCTTGGACAGACTCAGGTATTGTTGGAAGCTAAAAGTTCTTTCCCTTTAGGAAATCACTGGTGGTCTTTCCCAAAGTGTCAGCCAAAAGACCCTTAAAATTTCAGTCACTTTTAATTGGATAAGACCACACATCTCTGTCATTTTACTCTGCATCAGCTATGACAGGGCATTCTGCCCAGTCTGACACACCCCGTGGGCTGAATTTTAACTTTTAATGGACCAAAAGTCAATCTCTAAAAACCTGGAGGTTTATCATGGAAAATTGATACTACTTTTCTAGAAAGAACTGAGGTTTCAGAGATGAAGATTACTTATATCCAACCAGGAGGCACAACATGCTTGCAAATGTTACAACTTTTCAAAAATGAAGGGTTATGGCTATATATTATTGAAGCATACCCCAGTTAAGAGAGGGGATGTGTGAACTCCAAACCTTGTCCATATATCATTACATCTCCCACAGCTCATACATTCAAACCACCCTACAGATGATCTCCTAATCAGCAGTTCAGTATCTGCCTGTTTACAATGGATTTAAAACCAAGAAAATCCCAGCATATGGAGCACACTGTGATTCTGAGGTGCTGGAGGATGTGCGTAACAGAATGATGCACCAGTAATCATACAGATTTCCATCACAAAGTTTTGAAATTTACAGAGACATATCTAGAAACTATAAGTATCATTGAAATATGTACAAAAAATACTCCACATGTTCTACATTCTATTACTTCATGAGTGAAAAAATACTGAATTGGTAACTGACTACTTTTACAGTCTCTTTAAAAAAAAAAGATAAATTATGATTTTAAAGCAGCATTCAACAACTCTTGTTTAGTCAGGCAAGTGGGATCTGTGCTTGCTAATTCCCATCCTTTCCCACCAGACAGGACCTCCTGCTGCTTACTGCTTGCAACATGGCAGCTTCCCAGGAGAGCCCAGGTGTGTTTTCCTCCTGTAAAGAGTAAGACAAGTAGAATCCTTTTGGAGTATGCTTAGCCTGACTCAGTGACATTCACTTCAGGTAGTAATTCCCAGGAAGATGGGCAGCCTTCAGCTCTAAGGGTAAGATTTGTGAATCCCCTAACAATCCTCATAACAAACATAGAAAGTGTTTAGTTAACATGGAAGATGTTTGATGTTTTCATGAGTCTTTTCAGACTTGTTCAAAGAACAGATCTTACAGTGGTGCAAGCAAGAGTACAAGTAAAAGAATACTAACAAAACCAGCTGGGAAAAAAATCTGCAGTGTGCCAAGTACACCTTAATACATTTTCATTAATGTTTATACATACATATATAAGTATATATAAAGTAATACAGAAGACACATCCTTTTTTCTTGTTCGGGTTTTTTGGTTTTTTTTTTTTTTTTTTTTTTTTTTTTTTTTTTTGCTTTACACGGTGTTTATGCGACATTTGGACCAAGAAATGTGAAAAAACTCACCAAAAAATCAACAAGCTCCAGCACAGCACCAGTGTGGCAGATCCACCTCCACAGTTTCTTTTATAGAAATGTTTATGTGTTTTGAGAAGCAATATTACTGGTTTGATCTGCATAAATCTTTCAGTTGTGACAAGCATCAGATAGCTAATGACTGCTGGAACATGTTTAGATTGCTTTAATTTTATAAATAAATGTTATGTTTTCTTATGTGTTTCTCTTTACCTTTGGAATTTTGTTCTGCTTTAACTTAATAAAAGACATTTATAGCCAAGATTTACTTCTTTATGCATAAATGTGATGTCAGTGGTGATCAAGGACCTTTTTCCAACAATAATGGCCATATAAAAGTCCATGTATCTCTGTTTTTAAAAATTGATGGGATAGACAATTCTCTGTTTCAGACATGTAATTTCAGAAGTCTTTGGCAAAACAATTTTAGTATAGCTCTTTTACCATGCAGAGCTATAAAATGAGTTGTGAGTTCTGTTAAGTTAGACGCCTCTTTATTCTCCAAAATACAATTTGGGAATTTAGAATTCATGAAAAGAAAGAAGTAGCAGCAAATACATCTCTTTTATCTCTGTAAACTAAAGGATGCTGTTGAACTGTTTAGAAACACTCAACCAGAGCAATTTCTCTTTTAGAGAACTGAGGATCCTTAACTGGTGTATCAATTACTGGAGAAGGCATCCTGCTTCTTGTTTGCTTGCAGTGAAACAAAGGATGTGAAATAAACATTGCACCCTGGAGATACTGTTACCTTTGGCTACATACAACCAGGAGAAGCCTAACCAGAAATAGCAGTTTATTGTCATTTGCTAGGACTGACACTTATCACTAAGAGTAGGTACAAGTATGTGACAAAGACCACCCTAAATTAACTTTTATTTTAAAGATAAGGACTACCAGTTGTGGTGGTATTTCAAGAGTCATGGCCATATCTAGTGGTGCAACACAAAGAGATTAATTAAGTTTCCCTTGCTTCTAAAGCTGTTAATAAGCTAAAGAGAGGGAACATTTTTATTATAACTCCTAAAACACTGCTGTCACATTCTTATATTAATACTGCATTCGTATGTTAAATCACTGAATTTTTCTATCCTTGGGCCCCTCTAGCAGATCTCATTAGTGGTTGTTTTTGTGGAGATTTTTGTTTTTAAGCCAAAAGAGAACCATAGTAACTGTGCATTTCCCAAACCATTTCATTCATGAATGGGAAATGAGTCTCCAAATCTTTACTCACATGAGTAACCACATTGATATCCTTGGGCCTTCCATTATTAGCAGCTAGAACTGTGAGTGTAAATCTGCAGGATTTGGATGTGGCACTTCATTACTTCATAGGAGTGAAATCTGTAGCTGAAATCAATAGCTAAGCATGTGAGGCATATAAAAGATACACATTCTTTCATGGAGGTCTGATTGCAATGCATCTCTCAATTTTGTTTCGGCATCAACAAATAAGCATATCATTGTAAAGAGACACACAGACTACAGGCAGTAATTACAAAGACACATTTTAGATAGAAGTTCTAGCCTCAATAGAGGAGTTGGGAATAGTCCATCAGAAAGAACAGAATAATAGTGAAAAAGGTCAACACTTCTTGAAAAACTAACATAGTAAGTCAGAGACCAAGTTTTTGGTTCTCTGTCAATCAGTAGTGTAACTGTTGTCAATCATTCCCTCTTACCTTGTTTGTGATTTTTGAATGGGCACAAAAGAAACTTTTGTTGGTAATTATGGTCTTTACAATTCATCTGAGTCACAGGCAGGATTTTCAGAGCCTGCCTGTGGAATAGGCATGGTGTACCCCAAGCTGCGCTCACGTATGTCCGACCAATTCAAGCTAAAGTTTCCCACGATAATATGAAAGGAAATAAAAGATTCTGACCAACACAAGTCACTATTCTAGAAATAACAAAAGGAACAGGATAGCCAGGATCTTCTGGTTTAGAGTTTAACAGTCTTATTTATTTTTTTCTTTTAAGACGATAATATGATAACTTTGCCTTTGGAAGGGTGCAGTTAGACAGGATATGCACCTGTGCATCTGGATCTTCTGAAAGAGTATTTATATTCTCTGCCTAACCACATGCTTCCCATTACACTGATATTCTGCTAAAATTTACTGCCAAGAATTAAGGCTTCTTCATTTATTTTTTTAACTCCTGAATTCCCCTAGGATTTTTTCTTTCCTCAAATATTTTCAGCTTCTATAGATACATTTTTGTTTTGTTTTCTTTGGCTATCAATTTATCTTGGCCCTGCTGAAAACATGAAAAGATTTGTGAAGAAAGGTTCTCACATAAAACCCAGTTTTGGAGTTGATTCAGCAAAGTAACATATCTGATAACATCAAAGCAAGAACATCTGAAACTAAGAATTAGGCAGAACAGATTTTTCAACAAATTGCAGCCTCTGTAAATTTACCCATTTCCAAACAGCCAAGTCTGTTTATTTGCTTATTTTCCTAGCTTTGCCGAAAGAAAGGCTCAAACAACTTTGGGAAAATACCAGCAAAGTTGTTGAGCGGAAACCAGCCCCTGTGCTGTAAACAGTGCCTCTCCCCAAAGTGCAGCTGCACAAAGCAGAGACAATGCAGGGACCCTCAGCATCATTAATCAACTTCCCTTCCTCACCAAACAGCAGCTTCGATAAAGCAATCACAATAGCATCATGGAACAGTAGAACAAGGAAAAAAAAAAAATAACCTTACCAGCTTCTCCTACAGTACGCAGCTGAAAGGAAAACAAAACCCCCAGCTGCCGTTTCGCATGCAATTGGTCTCTGAGAATGACCTGACTGAAAGAACTATGAAAGGCTAAAGTCTTTCGGCCCCTCTGTTCAGCCTCTCTTCAGCTCCCACTCTCCGAGCTTCCTCACAAAGCCATTCTCCTACTCCCTAATCCTCGCAGAGGGAGAAGCAGCGCGCACCAAATGACTTCAGCAGGCGCTCAGCCCCAGCCCCGCCGCGCAGCATCCCCAGGGAGGGCAGCCACAGCGTGCCAGGCACCGGGCAGGCACCCCCTGCACACACTGCACGACAGGACAAGGCACGGAAAAGTGCCCATCTCCCGTCATCACCCTCCCAGCCACTCATTTCTGAAACGAGAACACCCCTGGGTGCTTGCAGGAGTCCCCCCCATGCATTTCAGTTAGCCTGCACTGAAGTAATTGGGCTTTTTTTCTCCTTTTAAAATTAGCCACGTGACTTCCTAAAGCTCTTGTTGGGCCTTAGATGTTCTTTTTCACAAAAAACGTGCAAGTAAATCTTAAATATTTCAAACAAACAAAAAAAAAAAAACTAAAACAAAAAACAAACAAAAAACCAAACAAAAAAAAACCAAAAACAAAAACAAAGATGTTCCCCCAGAAAATCAATACCAAAATCATAAGAAAAGAGACCCCAACAGACACAAAATCAATAACATTATGAGGCACCATATTAAAAAAAAACCACTGGTGCCTCGCTGAAATGCTTCTGATAGCTAAAATCAGAACAAGTAATTGAATTTTTTACAATGAGAAAAGGATTCTATCTTCATTTCCAGTTTATGTAAAAATAGACAACATCTTAAATAAAAATTATCTTGAAAACATGAGATAGATATTGAGATAACATCTCCTGCCTAGCCTCTGCTTTTCAAGAAAGCATTAAATCTTTGTTAAAGAAACACTGTTGTCATAATAGTTTTCAGCACAAGTTTTCTTGTCCACAAGATGCAAAGAAATCAGAAACAGGCAGCTGCCACAAAGTAAATCAAAGACCTAGAAAAGCAGATGGCATAATTTCACATCTTAAACGTTGGCTGTGAGCCTTCCAGTAATAATTTATAAGGAGACTTCCTCCTGCCTGTTCCTCTGCTTGGCAGCACGCTGTTTGAGCCTTTCAAACAAAATAAATAGACTTCAAGCCACCAGCTTCACACACACTAACACTTACCAATGCTATTTCAACCTGACACAAGCTGACTTTGTTCCTCTGTGACCCTGGAGAGAAAACCAAGGTGACAGTTTGATGGATGGGATCTCTTTTCACAATGTGGGTTGTGACTTCACAGCCCTGTCTCCCCATTATTGCTCAGCTGAAGGAGGGGACAGGAACAGAAGAGAATCTTCCACCACACAGAGCCATTTTAACAGTGAACCAAACATGCAGTAAATGCCTGAAACACATTTTCCTAACTCAAAAACGTGAATTTAAGGGAATCCCTTTCCACTTTTCTTGGAGTTCAGGTCAAAGGGCAGAAGGAAAATGCTCCAAGAGGCGGAATTAATACAAATTGTTTATTTCAGACATATTTTAGTTTAAGAAAATAGCAACATCACCAGAGAACAAAGGAAAGAAGGAAGGAAAGAAAGAATTTGGTTTGTTTCATTTATGACCAAAGAACACTTTGACTGTGACTTTTGTGCATTATCTCTTAACTGTGCTAATTCAGTTATTGAACCATGAATCTTGAACAATTCTGTACTGGACAAAGGTCTCACTGCAGTAATCTTAGGCAAACAATTGCAATGTGATGTCTTTTTTTTATTACCTAAAAGACATAATGAAGTATCAGAGGATTCATATATATCTTAAAACTGGTGTCTGCAAATTCAGAATTTAAATGCAGATTCTCTTTTAAAATGATTACAGAAATCTTTTTACAAGATTAAAATATTTAACATAAAAATCCTCCCAGATTTCACAGAACTCTTCATGAAGAAATTGCCTTTCCATGAAAAGCGTTGAAAAAGGAAGATGGTGAATGAACTCTGAAATGTAAGGCTCCACCTCCCCAGGCTTGAGCTCATTAACAGATATCCTAATGCCTGTAGTCGGACTCTGATTTCCTTAGAGAGGAGCACAGGCTGTTAATATATATTGGTCTTTGTTTCTGATTGTTCATCTGATCAGATGGGCTCACCATGAATACTGGAGGGAGTCAGATCTCTGATTTCACAGGTGAATATTGGGGCCAAATGACCTGCTTCAAGGAAGTCTCTGGCAGAAAGCCAAACCTCTGCTGTTCCAGAGCAGATCACCCCAGCCCCAGTGATCTTCATGCTCCAGAAGATGATTTCTGAAACCAGGGCCTGGTCCACTCATGTTTGAGATAAAGCTTAATATGGTCTGTATTTGTTATCACACAAATTATGTTACTATTGCTTCTAGTTTGGAATTTGATATTCACAATTCTGCCAAAAAATATGGGCTCCTGTTCATTCTTCCAAAAACTGTCTTTTCAAAAAGATGCGCTTTGTTTCAGATAATAGTATTTAAGTGTTTCCATATTTACAAATATTTTTAGCTGAAAAGAGTTAGAATATCTGTGAGGTAGTACCTAACTTATGATCCTGAAAGAGAATCAAATAAAAACAAAAGACAGAAATTGAATGATATTTAAAAAAAAAAGCAAAATCTGACAGATTTATACAGAGGAATATCTGCAATTATTGAGCTTCAGCAATTCAAGTCCAATTTTAGTTTGGTTTTTTTGGGGGGGAGGCGGGTTGGTTGGATTTTTTTTTTTTTTTTCTTTTTTTTTGCTTTGTTTTGGTTTGGTTGGTTGGTTGGTTTGGTTTGGTTTTCCTAAGAACCACCTTAGAATCACACTCTTGTTTTAGGTGACTCCCTTGTGGGACTTATGGGGGGCTCTAGCATGGTGAAAGCAATGTGGTATGAATTTCACCCTTGGAAAAGGAGTTTTAAAAGATGTACTTGTGAACCATTTATATCCTAATTACAACTTCTAAACTGCCACCATTGCTTCTTTGCTTCTCCCTAACAATCTGAGAGCCTTCCCATTGTAAAGAAGGAAGTATCTTAAACATTTTAGAAACAATAAGGCCTCTTCACAGACCACTTGATATAAATGCATTATGTCTAAATAAAAAGTTTTCTACCCTGCAGCAGGTGGTTAACTATGCTATGCACAAATGAGATGAGCTCTACTGATCAAAAGGAAGAATGAAGCATGAAAAATGCAGCCACCTTTGCACTTGGAAGCTTGCATAGAGGAACAGAAAATTCACAATAGGACAAAAACTACAGGCACTAAAATTTTGGAAGAGCTACTTTTTCTCATTCTTGTAGCAGAATGTAACTTTCATGATAAATATCTGAAGGCAGTCTGAGCTTTAAGGAATAGCAGCAGGCTTGCACACTCTGCTCTGTAAGGTTTTCTCTGCTTGCTCACAGCTATGTCCACTTATCTGTATAATCTGTCCAAAGCACTTTTTTTTTGCACAACATTTACTCCTTTCCATGTTTCTAGGATTAAAAAAAACCATAAGGCTCTTGGATAAGACTTTCATTTGGATAACAGCCATACATGTTTAATAGCAATCATAAGAGCAGTTTGAAGAATCTTTTCTACAAGCAGAGTGGTGCAGGCAAGTGCACTGGAAAAGATTCCAGCAAAACAAAAGATTCCCGATTCTTTGAAACTCGCTGGTGAGTGCACTCTGATTAATGCAATCTACTGCAGCTCTTTGATTTTTTTTTTTTTACCCTAAACTCTGAGTAATTCTTAAAGGCATTGTAGAAAATGGAATCATAGAAAGGGTTGAGTTGGAAGGGACCTTAAAGATCATCTGGATCATCTGGAGATGGCACATCTTTACAAACAGAAGGAAATGCACATTTTAAAGATACACCATGTGACTTTTAAGCATTTGATTGAGAAACATGAGTTCCCTAGTCAGTACATGCTCTAAAAGTACACTTTTTAATGGGCTCCTTAACACAGTCAATTAATTTTAAAAGTTTGCTGTTCAATTGTAAGGTTGTTTAATGATCTGTGCTCATATAACACATGTATGTCAAATTTCAGGGATATTCTTTATCTCTTTGACCAGTTTTCTTCTGAGAAAGCAGTGGGGTGGCAACTCTGCAAACTGGAAAAGGAATGACCCATCAAGAAGGAAGGAAGGATTAGCAATGAGAGGAGAGCATAGTAAAAAAACATAGTTGGGTAAAAAGGGAGAGAAATTAAAAACTATGATGATTAGAGTCACTTGAGCAAGAATGTTATTGAAGCCAATGTTTCACTTTGTCAAGGGTTATCTAATAGCATTTCCCTCGGGTTTGATCTCCATGAGTTCAGCCTAAACCCACTCTCTGCTTTTGTTTCAGAGCTGGATGAAAGCAGGGATTCAGCAGTGCAGCTGGGTTTACATTAGGAGTGTGTGCCTGAAGCTGAGGATGTCTGGCTTGGAACTTCAAAGTGCATCAGCCAACACTGGTGCATCAGCCTGCAAACTTCAGTAAATATGTCAGTCTTCCTAAAGTTAGATAGAAGAGCAAGATTAAAACAGCGAAGTAAGAGAACAGCATGGGGCCTGCACAGCACTAAATCTTCATTCCTCCTTCGGCAATAAGATACAAGGAGCAAAAAAGAGGTTCTCTGTAAATTTGGCAAGAAAATACAATGTGAGTGCCTTTTCAGGGGCTTTGGCAAATATGGCATGCTGGTCAAAGAGAAGACAACACTCTAATTTGGAACAGTGGGGTACACCTCCTGTGCAGCCAGGAAAAATCCCCATAATCCAACCCATCTTCCACAGCTTCTGCACCAACCTAGGGATGAGTGGGCAGCATGGGGTACAGACATCCACACTATGGACATTCCCTGGTATTTTTTAAAGATCAGATATTGTCATCAAACTGTGCTACAGACAGGCTGGCACGAGCAGGCACACAGACACAGGCACTGAGAAGACTGGAAGGCCTTTAAAGCCCAACCATCAAGACTTTTGTAACCCCTTTAGCATATAAAGACAAACATCTGCTAAAAAATTCTTAGGCTTGGAGCCTCAGACTGTTAAGTCTTTTGGAGGAGACACATGTATTTTCCCTGTAGTTCAGAGGTTTGCAGCACAGCTGGAATTCCAACTTTTGAATATTACTACAGTGAAAACATATACACAATGATTTAAATAGTGATATTCTGGTCCATTTTTCCAAAACAAAGAGAAATTAATAGAGTTAACTAGGGCATATTTGGGAAGTGGGGGGAGAAGGAAGGAGCAAAGACGGGTACAGACATATGGTATAAATAGCTTATGGGAAACTGCCCTGCAAGCTGCTGCAAACACAAGCATCATCAATGCCTTACAGTTAATCAGACTCCATACAAGAAATCTACTTATACAAACAAGAATTTGTATAAGTACTGTATAAGTACTGAGCTGGAACATAAGCACCGTTGCAGATATACTCCCTCATTAAGGATTCCTCCCAGGAATTATCATCATATTCATATGACAAGAAAAAATAACATATGACTTTATCTGGACATTATCCAATAATGTATGCAAGGAAAGTAGAATATTAGGTGTGAGAAATGCCTGAGTTAATACCATGCACTGCTCTTGCTGTGAGAAAATGTGGGATTTTTTTTTCCCCCACAAAATAGTGTAAAATAAACCTGTTACAATCCAAGACAATTTCAGAGTATATATTAAATGGCAGAGGATTCAGAAAGCAATAATATGGCCTAGAACTGAAATAAGAAGGGGAGGAACTTGAAAAGGCATCTTTGCAAGGCTGGAGCACCCACTTTCCTGTTTGGGTACACTGGGAGCTCTCATTCCAGGTACCACAAATGCTGTGTTTCTATAACATCTCAGCAGCAATCTCCATCCCTCTTTCAGGGGCCACTTCACCCTCAGTGCCCCAGCTCAGACCTATATGATGAGGAAGAGGATGGCATACCTGATGGTCAAACATAAGGGAAACCCCTGACCATTGCAAAAGTGAGCCTCAAACTGAATCACCAAGAACAAGTAACCACAGCAAATTATTTCTGACCACATGTAAACTTCAAGGCACCTTCCTTTATATCTCACATACAGATTTATGCAATCAAATTGCCTAAAATTTAACATAATTTGGGTTTTAAGCTCTTATAACATTTTATGTTATTCTTCTGCTCAGGCTTCTCTAACCATTCTTTTTTTCCTCTCTAATGATCTATTTCCCTTCGGCATTTATTTTGTGGTCTTTAATTTTACTGACTAATTCTCCTTCTCTTATAGCAGCTTACTGGTGCAATTCAACATAATCAAAGTAGTCAGAAATTTTATTATACTCAGCCACGTGTTTCCTGCCACCTAAAGGAACTCCATTAAAGAATAAGTTTTATTATGAATGGCATCAACTTTGTGCTAAGGTCAAACCTAACTTGAATTAATGCACAACAACTAAAAAACTGACTGTCCAAAGTTTCTTGTCTGTAATGAAGAGAAATACGCCATGAAAAAGGCCAGAGTATAACCTCTGCAGCACCCGGTAAACAACATTGTCCCTTGTACCAGCTGGATGATGCAGTGAGCTGGCAGATACTTATGTAACCCAGCTATTTTCAAAAAAACCTGAATCTCTCCTCTGTGCAGGTATGATCTTGCACTTCTAAAATCCCCTGGGAGCAGGTTTGATCGTTTCTGCACAGCTGTTTGTGGAACCAGAGGCTTGCCTCCCGTGTAAATGGTCCTGCCCGTGAAATGCAGGCGATCGGCCGCACGGGGATGAAGGCAGCGTTCACACCTCCAGGTACCAGCGCCAGGAAGGTCCCTGCCAAGCCCAGCGCCCGCAGATCCCTCCATGAGCTGACTTGGGAAGAGGAGAGGCTCCCTCCTATGGCTAAACCGCGTACAGCTGTGAGCACCACCGTGAGCAGGATGCTTCAGACAGAAAGTCGAGAAAGAGAGAGAGAAAACTATAAAAAAATCTCACTATTACATAGGCGAGGCACGTGGAAACTGAAATCTAGAAATCCGTATTTTGCAGGCACACAAAACGATGTTATAATAATGTAATAATAATAATAGCACGAATCTGAATTTTCTAGCTAAACACCTAACACCTCCCTACCAAAATTATTTTTTAAAAAATATTTTTTATGCTTTTGTAATATTTTAATAGCTAAAATAGTATGGCAGTCAGAGAATGGACACCTTTCTGGAATAAATATCAGATAGAGAATAATAATTAAGATACATTGTACAAAACAACATGTCCAAACATTTTCTCAAACCCTTTAGGCGTGTATGAAGCACAATACCAGAAACAAATCATATATGTGACTGGATCCCTACTTACGATCTATTCTTAGCTTTTACTTTTTTTTTTTTTTTTCCTAACACGGGAAAACCAAGGTTCTGATACTACAAACTTGGATTTACAGGACTGAATGGTTCAGAAGCACAGGTTTACTTATCTCAAGAAATAGCAACTGTATCCTGAGTCCAATAATGCCACTTGCCTAAAGAACATAAGCATGCCAAGAAGAGGGGAAACAACGTTTAAGACAATATTCAGTTATTCATTTTTGACTTGAAAGAGGTTGTGGTTTTAAAATTTCCTTTATTACGATTACAGCAAGTAAACTCTTTGACTAACTCTCTCTGGGCAGCTCAGCTTACCTTCAAGTCTACCAGACCTAACATGAGTTGTCACAAGTTCTTGGTTTCCATTGTTGTTATGACAATACTATTTGTCATGTAAAAGAAAAACAAAAATCATGGCTAGCATGCTTGGAGAAATAACATTAATTCCTCTAAATTAATAATGCATTATTTTACAGCTGAAAAAAAAAGGCACAGTGGTTAAAAATGTTTTCCTTTAATTTGTTTCCCATTTTAAGAGGATCTAATCTTGGTTTTTCATTTATTCTTTTTCAGTCTCAATACATGTGAGTGCAAAAGAGTATGTGACCAAGCACAATAAACAACCTCTTGACTGCCAAAGTTTTATTGTGGTATACTCAGTACCTGCACTAGCATACTTTTCATTAATGGACTACAGTAAATGTTTATACAACTTCCAAGAGAGTTTATTAATATGAACAAAAATTCTAGCAGGTAGATCCTTTGCAGCAATTAACCTCTACAATAAAATGCAGTCTGACATATACACAGTTCTCTGAGGCACCTCAGATTAATGAAAAGGGGGATATAAAGTCAACCCTGATCCTGTGGTAAGAAATCCCTTTTGTCCAACATATCAGCTTTTTTGTAGAGTTTAAACTATTACAGCTTTTATGAAAAATAAAAAGGACAGCTTTAATTTTCAAATAAACAATAAACTCTTCTATATTAAGAAAACTTAATATTCTCTCAGGTCTCTGCTTGTGAGTGGAAATTGAAGAAGATCTGGGAAAAGCTACAGAGCCGCTCTAAGACACAGTAACTCCAAGAAGTAATTTGCTGGATAGAAACCTTAATATCTGGAGTGTACCAAATTTCAAGGTCTTTCAGTCTGTCTTTCCCACCTTCTCTTATTCAAAGATGTGGAGAACAAATGAATCTAATCCTCAGACTGTAAATCTCCTCTGAGTGAAATTCAGTTTGAGCTGTTAAGTATCATGGACACTAGAACAGGAAGAAGTAACCACACAGCAAGTACTGTACCCTGGGAATGTCCCATTTTTCCGTAATGCAGCTATTTCCTTTGTTTTCCACATGATGAAGTAAAGGGAACAATATTAAAAGTGCTTGAAGCAACTTTTATATAAAATATGCAAAATGTTTTGGTTTTCAGTTGTGCGTCATTTCAACCCACACAGTAACCTCATGCTGGCACCAACTCAACAACAAGATACGTCAGCTCTCATTCATACAAATAGTCCTGAATTAAACAAGGGTACTGGAAGGAATCTGGATCAATCACACATGAAACTTCCCAATTCCATGAATAACTTTACTAAATAGTTCAGACATCCCCATTTGTTTGTGGGGTTTTTTTATGATGATGATGATGATACTATTTTATTCCCCTGCTTACATGGACTCAATACATGTGTACATATGCTTATATATGTAAATGCAACCATATCACAGAACTTACACTAGAAATCACTATAGAAAAAACATCCTTTTATATTTTTTTAAATTGCCAGGGAAGCTTGACAGCATTCTGCTATTTTTGTCTCCTCAAGATTTCACAGAGTTTTTAGAACAAGTGAAGTCTTGAATATGCACTTGATTTGAATAAGAATGGGGGTGAATATCCTCTTTGGCAGTAGCAGCGCCTCCAAAGACAAATGTTTGCTCCTGTTACCGATTTTCTTGCCGAAAGCCAAGCTCTGAGCCTTGCACTCAGCCTGGGAGTCTGCTGAGCCCATTCCAGCAGGGCTGGCAGGGGTCCCGCTCCCTGAGGGAGGAGGTCAGTCCCGCGGCCTGGAGCAGAGGGCAGGGGAGCTGCAGGGTGACCCCAGACATTGTGCTCAGGGGCTGGAAGGCAGCTCCTCTTATGCAGGATCACACAGTTATCTGTGTCTGGCAGACAGAGGTCACCTTCCATCGTGGGGATTCATTCACACAGGCAAAAATCTCCTCCTCTGAATGTTTCTATCATTTGAATAGCAACTGTGAAAGCAGGAANTTTCAAAGAACATTGGAAAAATAAACATAATTGTGGGTGCCTTGCCATTAACAGAAAACTAAATGACACAACACGTGACACTCCTTACAAATAAAAGCAGTAGCAGTAGAAAGGATATTGTGGAGAGACTAGGTGTTAATACACATTTTGAAGTTTGCACTTCATCTCTATTGCTATTGTGTGTTTCTACTGTGACCTTGGATAATCCTGATCTTGCTGTTCTTTCCTTAGCTGTCCTTATAGTGGAGTTTTTGTTCTCTCAAAAGAGAAGCGTTGTTAAGAAAAAGCCATTAAGCTTTAAGGGATATCCAGCTATGCTGTGGAGGAGTATCATAAGCTTTTGAGTCTGTAAATAAAAGATATATATAAGAGAAGATTACCCTACAAAGTCTGTATCTTCCAGATATCCCTTGATTTTTAGTTGTACTTGTTCTATTTGAACTATTTAAAGAAAGCAATCATGAAGCTACCAGCTCTATTATTGGTACCTTAAGAAATAAATTGGTGGGTAGAGCTGTTTCCATTCTTCAGAATTATTTAGCATTTTTATTTTCCCACAGGGAGGTTAACTGTATCCTTCAGAAATTATTTATACACCAGTAGTCAGGAAGTATCAAAAAAGGCTGTTCATTGCTGTTTTCCTTTTATTGCTGATCTTTTCATAGAACGAATAGAAATAACCACAAATTAGAAGAGATTTATAGGATGTAGTATCTAGCACAGTATGAAGTATCCAATCATTTTGCCTACATAGAATTCTATTCCTAAACAATTCACTTACAATTAATAATATACTGAAATTGTATTCAACAAATCATGCTGTCTTCAGAGAGAAAGGTGATGTGTGGAACACAGGATCTGCACTGACAGAGTAACCCAGCATTGCCCAGTTCTCAGCAGTATCCCAGAGCCAGATGTGCCAGTAGTTTCTCCCTATTCACTGGCCCAGTACTGACAGCTTCTTGACAGACATCACACACATGTGTAGTACTACAAAGAAAAATCTGGGCGTGAACAGACAGTCTAAAGACATCCCCAGGAGGCAGAAGATGAGACATCAACTAGAGAAAAAGAGAAAAAGCTGCTGGAAGCCTTATTGTTGCATTCAGTGGGGACAGCACCATATTCTGCGCCAAAGCAGGTATACACTGCCTTTACCAACACTGCTCCTGCACACACAGACATTCTGAAGCAGCAGCAGAGAGGGTGTTGAAGGAGTTCTGGTGTTCAATCAGTTGCTGATCTGCACAGTGAAAACCTGCAGGGTTTCACAGTTACCTGGTGTTCGAGTTACAGTGCTATTTCTGATCCATATGACAATTAGCTCTAGGCCTTCTTAGCCTTCAACCCTGTAAGAGACTCAAACATCCTACTTGTCTTAAACACTATTGGGATCACCAAAGGATTTGCCCTCTATGGCAAACTATAAAAAAGCTGTGACTACCAAAGCCCACCCCCCCACCCCAAATATGCCTCCAGGATTTCTAGAATTTGGGCTTTGAGTTAAGCCACCTGACAGCACCTTGAGATAAGATAAACATTGTACTATTGTCCAATTATCTCAGGTCTTAGGAGAAGTAAACAAGGCTGGGGGATGCCATAGCCCACAGGCTCATTTGCTGAGGCCAGGTTTTCACACTCCTTCCTGCCAGTCAAGGGGGAGGAGAAGGTTTTCAGTAAGTGATGGTGAAAGCTCTGGTCCACATAAGATAGAAGAAGTGACACCCACCACCAGAGGCTGCAGGTTGGGCTAAGTAAGCAGACCTTGAGGAGATGGGATGGTGCTTTTTATCATGTGAATTTTCTTCCCTGACACAAACTGGCCCAGTTGTAAAACTTCCCCACCCCAGGAAGGTCACATTCCCATGGTACATTTATGTGAGAGGCAGCTGCCATGGCTTAGAAAGGATCAACAACTATCAGAGACCCTCGAAGTGCCCCCAGACTCATTCCTGAAGCCTTCCACCAGAGAACCGTGTGTGATGCACAAATGTGGTGACAGATCCAGCCTTGCAAAAGGCAGTGTAAATCTTCCCTGACCCCTGCAGGGATGGTGTTTGGGTGTACCCACATATGCCTGAGCACACATTAACCTACTGGATTCTATGTTTTGGGGGTCCCCTATGACCAAGAAGACCAGAAGAAGAGGATCAATGGGATGCCACTGGATCCACAGGGATGGTGACTATCTTTCTCCTCTAATCTGTCACTCTCTTTTTCTTCACTCTCTCTCTCTTTTTCTTATTTTTCTGTTGCTCTACTTCACACTTACTGTTAAATAAAATCCATATTAATGACTTCAGCATAGGATCTCCTTTGCATATTAATTTGTGCAGCGGCATCTCTCACTAATCAGAGTAATCACATCATGAAAAATCTCCAACATATACACAAATTTAGTGAAAAGAAAAATAGCCTACTTTATCCCTTTCTTCTCATTTCCCACTATCCCTTAAGAGCCAACACCACCATGGGCATGGAATACGTGTTAGGTCAGAATTTCCAATGAACCTTTTCCAACAAACCTTTTGTGAAACCTTTTGAAGTTGTACACTGCAATATGAGTTTGGTTTAAAAAAAGCAAGACTGTAAATTCCTTGATCTTCAGTTTTCTTCTGTGAAAGAGCCATCTACTAAGCTTGTACGGTGTCTAGAATAATGTGCTTTTCAAGTACAATTTAATGTACAAATAATATCATATAATGCAGTATAATATTATGAATAATAAGACAAAGCACTAGACTTAGAGCCAAAATTGACATTTAGGTGAGTAATGTAACAAGAGATTTATGGGTTTACATCCTCCTCTTTTACAAGAAAGCCCTCTGTGAACAGGCATATACCTAGTATTCTTATTAGATTTGTGTCACTGACAGTGACTACAAAGAAAAAAGAGGCAGGAAATGCAATTCATGCTCTCAGCAGATATATCTAATGATGCTGTATGAAGCATGGATGATCTGTGGTGGTGAGAGGGATATAAGTGTGCAATGTCTGCTTTTCCCAAAGCATTGGCTTTGTTGCTCAAGTGGAAAAAAAATTACATTTTTCAACAAGGGCAGATCATCTATGTGCAAATAGTGGCTCTGGTACATAGAAATAATCAGGAATTTGGGATATTAAATACTCTTCATCAGGAAATTATTGTTTCAAAAGATTTATTCATAAAGATAAACACTTCATGAAGATACCTAGCTTGCAGTTTGGAATCTGAATCTCCACATCTGAAGTGACTGTCAGAAGGACAAGCTATTTTAAGGGTTTTTACCCCTTCTGGGGAACAGCCTAAAAATACTCTTCTGTTTTTTTTTTTTTTTAATCTCAGAAGGGATGACAAAATCCTTTTTAATGGGATGAGAAAATTGTTTCCTGCCCAGCTCTCACGGTGAGTGGCTGGCAAATGATAGCAACACACAGAATGCAAACAGCTGGATTCAATCACTGCACTTTGTATGTCCATGAAATGGGATTGTGGGTGCACCAGGTACTCTAAGAACCAGTAAACGGAGTTCTTGCAGACTCCAGGACAGGCATCTGGTATTAACAGAGTTCTGAGACTATCAGGGAACATGACACATCACACACCCGACTGATGAATCAATTAATCACACTGTAATTAACAGAGATGTGTAACGACCTCTGCTTTGCTGTCTTTAGAGGTATTCAGATACCAGAAGGCACAGCAAATTCTTGAACTGTCTTACTGAGATGTTGGTACTTGAAACCAAAGTCACTGCCACACCTTTCTAAAAATACAAGTATGTGTTTCTACAGTAAAGCTATTTTTAGGAGGAACATTGCCTAACACGTGTCACTCACAGCACCATTTGGTGGAAAAATAACTCCATGTAAAAGAAGACATCTTCTAGAGAAAGATGTACAGATTCAAACTCAAAAGAAATGAGTTCTTACCCTCCAGTCCTCTTGTCTTCTAAAATTCATTATTTTTAGTAGAATGTATATCTTTCCCACCACATGATTTAATGATTAGAGTATTTTCACATCATTGTATAATAGAATGACATTTTCAAAGTGATGTTTTATTATTTTTTTCATTGATGGTGTTATCAGATGAAAGATCAAGAAGTGAATGAAGCTTAAAAAATAAACATATTACAAATCTTTGCAACTGTCAGTTTTGCTAAGTCACACACTCATAAATTGAAATTTTATAAATATGGGAAAAGTTGTGTTAGCTGAAGGGGTTTTGTAGACTTACTTAAATAACATGTTTTATATCATCAGTCAGGTTCCAACAAAAATATGTAATTTAAAATTTAAAAAAGAGAACTCAAGGAAGTCCTTTTTCATGTAGGTTGGTAGCTTATGGCTAAGCAAGGGGTTAGTCTAGACTGGCTCTTAGACTTCATTCCAATCTGAGTTTTGCTATGATCTTATCAACTGGCTTTTTTACGTTTAAAGCCTCTGAAAAGAATAAACTAGTAATTTGACTCCTAGAATTATTTTTAATTAAAAAAAAAAAAAAGGAAGAAAAAAAGGCAGAGTAATCTCAACAGCATGAACATGAAACACAACCATACCACAGCCTGCAGTGCTGCACCTCCCAGGTAACTGGACAACTCGCCCCAGCAGCAGGAGCCGGGTGTGCCTGTGCTGAGATCCACAGGGATTGCTGCAAGGGCCTCTCACAGTCACCCCCTCTGCCACAGCTCGTGACCACCCGCTGACCCTGAGTTTTTAAACAAATGTTATAATTGGAGCAGGGGTGGAAACCCATTTGTAGTTTTGGGAATGTGTTATCAGGATATGTTACTGCAGGTTTGGATGAGCCAAATTGACTTTTAGAACAGATTTCTTAATGGAGGTAGGATTTTATAAGAATGGACTAGACACATTTGTTTCCACTTAAAGGTGGAGAATTAATGCCTAAGAATAGCAGCTAATTAAAAAAATTAACAATATTCCACTGAATGAAAAGGGCCTTATAATTAGGAAATAATAATTTCCTGTTTCAATAAAGCAAGTCTATATAGTGGCATATAATGAAGACTGAAGCTAAAATGCAGTAGCTTTCTGTCTGTAAGCGTTATAGTCAAAGATTTCTGAAGAAGCGTTACAGAAAACAACACTGAAAAAGCAGGAAAATAATGCTTCAGTCAGTGGGGGTTCTTACAGCTTCTTTATGCAAGCTTGTCTTCTCATAGCTTCTCTCCTGCACTCAGGTAACGTGTATGGTATGAAGAAAAACAAAGAACTAAAAATTGTGAACAGAATCCTATCAGCCCTTGTTTGATTTGTGTGTATGTGTAAAATAAAATAGCATGATGATGTTATTGATCCAGCAGAATTTGATTTCAACAAAAGCTGAACAAAGCATAAACAGGACGCACAGAATCTGCTGAACTGCTGTCCTGCACAATCACTAATCCCCACCAGGAGTCCTATGTTTTATATCCATACCTCACCTGAAACATATTTTGCTCTTCTGCTGCCTTGCACCTCCTTTCGTTAGATACAGAGGAATAAGGAAAAACAATGAGAAATTTGAGAGGGCATGCTAGAGATTTGGGGATACAGAATGATCTCTCTGATAAATTGGCTCATAATGGATGAAAATGCAATCTAAATGACTTAAGGAGTTTTCATCCTCACCATATTTAGTGTATTTTCCACATCTCACATGAATCTACCATGTATTATTTAAGGTGAATTGTTATATCACCTTTATCTGTGCATGGTAATTACATCTGATGTTTTACATTTAACTCCTTCCTTAAACAGCATTTTCGTGTGACTTTGGAGAACCCAGGTACATTGCAGGAAGTAATTCAGCAATTCAGAGAATTATTCAATTGTTCAATTCAGAGAAATGTTTACTCTCACTCCAGAGAATGTGAGTGACTAAAGCTAGAAGGATATGCATGATAGAGTGCTCTTGATATGAGTTTTGCCACTCTCTTAATTACTGCATTTTTTACTCATAAATGAATTACTTCATTTACCTGTCTAAAGCAGTAAGCATATCACAGAAGGTGATCTGATTAATACCCAATACTAATGAACTAAAACTATCTTGGATCAATCTCTAAAAGCTCCAGTCAGGATAGAATCACCATTTTGCTGAACCTTAAAATATATGTAGAGAGCAGCATCCCTGCCCCATGCTATAACATTATGCATACATATTACAGTAAAAACTGTAATAAACAAGAAAGGAAAAGAAGGGAAATATAGTTTTTCTAAACAGATTGAGATGTCTTTATTAGTACAAATTGTCAGTGACCTCTCTCTACCGCTAACACACTAACCATCTTTCATGTATTTCCTGGGAACTGGGAGAACAATGATTCTGTATCTAGTTTTTACAACAAAACTTCAAATAAGCTATTGAATGGCTGCACTACAAATTTTAAACATTTGCATCTCCACTCCATTCACCAATTTACCCAGGTATTCAAACAGATTCTCATATGAAAGACTGTATTCCTTTAAAGTCCACAGTTCAAGGCAAGTTTTTGGTACATGAATGTAAAAAATCCAATGGAAGCCTAATAAAAATGAAAAATATGTTTTACAATAGCAGCTCAGAAAAGAAGACCAGGTCTTTGATTATGAAATTCAAAATAAATATCTAGCAGCCTTGAATTGTGATCCTACCAATACTATTCCACAGAGCAGAGCATACAGTGGTAGTAAACTATGTGTCAGAATAACCTTCAAGAAGCACTGAAAAGAGAGAACATTGCAGAACAGCAAAGCACCATTATTATTTCTCCAATTTTACAGCAAATTAAAGCTATTTATGGAGGCCAGGACTCCAAAATAAAAGTATGCAAGCCTTGAAAACAATGTTGAAATGCAAAACTAGGGGGTATCTACATTATTCTCTAACCCCTTTGAGTACTTAAATTTGCATAACTGCAAAGAAAGAGACTGTGAGCTCCTTTAATTTCCTATTTAATCTTCTACAGATGAACTGTACTCAAAAAGCAGACTCTAGAATGGTTTCTGAGAATTTGAATAGTATTTATATATCAAAAATATTTAATGCAATTTAGGATTTTTAGAACTTCAACAGAGAAACACCTGTTAGTATCTAGAAAGAAGATAGTATTGCAGCACTTTTATTCTAGTGTTTCACTGGGAGCCAGAAGAGATACTTTTAATAAGATAATTATAAGAGTCCAGAAGTAGTTGCTCAAAAGAAAAAAGAAAAAGAAATAATTCAAATTAAAAAGAAAGTCTACATGGCTTCATGAGCTATATTTTACAGATTTCATTGCTTTCATGAGCAATGGCTCATTAAAAGCCTGATAGCCAGCATCTGTAGGATCTCTTGTCTTAGTCAAATACCTCCACACCTTTGAAAAATGCATTTACTTATGACTTAAAATGAAACAGCTGTTGTGGGATCACAGAATCAATCAGGGTGGAAAAGACCTCCAAGACTGAGTTCAATCTTTGACCAACCACCATGTCAACTAAATCATGGCACAGACTGCCACATCCAATAATTTCTTGAACACCTCCAGGTGACTCCACCACCTTCGTGGGCAGCCCATTCCAACACTTAACCTGTCAGTGGAGAAATTTCTCCTAATGTCCAGTCTGAACCTCCTCTGGCACAGCTTGAGACTGTGTCCTCTTGTCCTGTCACTGGTTGCTTGGGAGAGAAGGCCAACCCTCAACTGTCAATAACCTTACAGGTGGTTGTACAAAATGACAAGGTCTTTCCTGAGCCTCCTTTTCTCCAGGCTAAGCAATTCCAGCTCCCTCAGCCGCTCCTTGTATGAGTCACTCTCCAGACCCTTCACCAGCTTCATTGCTCTTCTCTGGATGTATCAGACACGTCCTAAACAATGGTGAAATATGACTCTAGTCATTGCTAAGAAAACAAATACACAGAAACAAGAGAAGAAATTTAAAGTACTCTCTCTTAACAAAAGACTTTTCATCATTATTCTGAAGTATCCTATGACATCGTGCAAACCAACTGAAAATATGAGGAGAGGAGAAATAATCAAGGATACAAGCTAGTACAAAATTGTTTTTTCTGAGAAGGAAAATTTGTGGTCCAGGCACATGACTTGTAGCCAGGAAATCTGACTTTTATTCTCAGAACTCCCAGATTGCTTGCCCCTTTCAAAAAAGCCTTTCCAAAGCTGCAAATGCAGAAATAAATTAGAAACAACAAAAGGATGGTGATGGAAAAAAGACCGACCGAAACAAAACTGGCTACGTTAATCCAAATTCTTTGGTACTCCAAATACCATTGTGGATACTTGGTTAAGCAGCTTGTTCCCTGGCAGTCATGGCTTTCTGTGTTACTGTCATCTAATGCATGGCCTCTGCATGTGGTGGCTTTGTGCCACAAGCCCTGCACACCCAGCAAGTGCCCCAGAGCCACAGACCCAGGAGTGTGTAAATATACAGACAGACAGACATGTGGAAAATGTGGGCAACAGCAGCAGGTACTTGAAATTGTATACAAAATTGATCCTTTCTTAGGATGATCTTACCAAGGAATGATGACTTACACTAAGGATATAATCAGATTTTACACATCTGTGCAGCAAATCAGTCATGGCAGTAACTCCAGACTATCTGCCACAACCCAAGTTTGAGACCAGCTGCTGTGGGAAAGGCTCCTCTCCAGTTTTAACCAGAAATTCTGTTTCAGCCTTGGTTTTTCTAAAGTAATTTGTGAAACTAATTCCTTTTTAGTGTGGTATAGTTATGCCAGTAGGCATTTACCATAGTGAATACTGCGCTCTGAAAATGTCCTGGATGCCAGCAGTGATGAGGTGAGAGCAGATCTCCTGGAAAATCATGGCTATTCATAATTGAAATTTGTTTTACAATTCTTAAATATTAAATGGCTTAGCACATTTTTGTATGAACCTGCATCTTGTGAAGAAAATAAAAAATATTTCATGCCAAATGTGATGTCAAACCTGCCATGTGAAAATAGATATTTTAAAGCTTTTATTCTTCTGCTAGATGACCTCTTATTCACTTCATCTTAGAAATCTTTCTAATTCTTAGAGCAGTTCAAGAAGTTATTAACTTTCATTTCTTGAGCCTTTAAAAACTGAATTTTGTTAAAATTCTAAAGGAATAATTTCCAGTTGTGATAAATAATCTCTTATTTTAATCTACTGAATTTCCTTTCTCTCTCTTTTCTTTTTTTTTTCCTTTTTGGCTGAGCTGAGAGGGTCATAAGGAAGATATATTCAATTCAGTGTTTCCACCATGAACCAGGAAGAGTTGCCAAAGACAGAAACACAAATAAACAAAAGGCCGCTCCTCTCCAGCTGTCAGGACAGTAAGTTTAGGAGTACAGGGCTAAGTACTGTATCTTATTGAAGAGCCAAAGTTGCTGTTGTAACCACTTCAGATAAAAAATCTGAAAAGGAATGTATTCAACAGCATTTATGAGCTTAGGTTTCAGTAAAATTCATAAATATTCTTCATTTTAAAAATCAAACAATTGCAGTGAACAGTCTTGCCTGTACTAAAACGAAATATGTATAATAATCCCTGATTTTCAGCCCTGTATTTCCATAAGCTGTTCAGATCCATGGCAAGGCCAGCACACAGATGCAAGCAAACACCACCTCTCTGAAGATAAACAGGAAAGGTCTGTGATATTATAGTTTATTAGCCTTCGAAAATTAAGTAGAATAAACATCTTTTGAGGTTGGTTAAAGAGATGCCATTTTGGCAAGATTCCTTTGGCTAATAGAAAAGAATCAAAAGCAAAAACTAGGGAAAAGTGGTCAATTTTCCTAAAAATAGGCTGTATATCTGAATATATAACACTACACATAATGAGAAGGGGAAAAAAAGTTACTGCAATACCAAAATTTCCAGTGTAGTCTTCTGTCACATGAACTGTTCTTATTCAGAGCGTGTACTACTCTGAAATTATTAAAGCAAGAATGATAACAACCCCATAGAACTCCCAAGGAAAGGGTTAAGAAATAAGAAAAGGAAATATTTCATTCTGTTAAATATTCTAAATTACCAAAAATTAAAGATACATTCCACTGAACCAGCCATAAACAACCAGAGTACCACACTGGTCGCAGCTTATATTTCCCATGCTTCAAAGCACCAAGCTTACTAAAACATGAAAAAGCTGAGCTGGCCATCAGATCATCATTAAACCAAGTGAGAGGGAATAATTGTCTGGCACAAATGATCTTGATTTATGCATATTGTAGTGTTTGTGCTCTCTGTATGAAAACTGGGAGCTATGTGATTGCTTGCACTGAACTAAGTATTCCTCAAATTTTGGTTTTTTTTCTCCAAAAATACAGGAAACAATGTATCTCTGTAACTGCATGCACTCACCAAACATATTTAAAAACCATTTCTGCTGATCTCTTCTGATTATTATAAATAAACCAATAACTAATACTTGTTCATTCAAATTATATTCTTGTATTATTGTGACCAAGAACTTTGCTCTTGGCTATTGTTCTGGTAATATTTTGGATCCCTGTACTTCTGAAAACCTTTCCCAGCCTGAATACTTCCTATTCAGAATGAAACCAACTGCAGCTCCCTGGGCAAGTAAAAGATCTATGGCCACTTACTGTTCACAATTTCAAAGGTTTAAACACAGTTTAAAGAGAAGATTCTCCTCTGCTCTCCCTAGATCATTCTCCAGAAATGTTTTCTTTATAGTGGCAGTTAATAGATGTTTTTTCAAGAATATCTGAAGAAAAATATTCACAACAAAGCATGCATAAAGGATGGCAGCAGTTTTAAGTTAGCAACATTTCTGAGATCATTAAGGTTGACTGCAAAGTTGGACTTCAGCTCTTGCAAATCCACAGAAAGCTTGCAGGGATTAAAGCTGACAGTGCATAGAAATGGTTTGGCTGGTCATGCAATGTCACCTTCTATTTTACTAGCTGGTCACTAAAGCCATGCAAAAGCTAGTGTAACTGTTTAAATGTTAAATTTTTCTTTTTATGCAATGTTTACTCTCTTGTAGAAAATCATACAAACATTTATGATTTTATACAATGTTTACTGTCTTACAGAAAATCATACAAACATTTATGATTTTTTCGAGGTGCCAGATCCTGTCCCAGCTGTAATCACAGGGCAATGCAACACAATGTTTCAGTGTACCAACTGGCACTTTCTGTGCCAAACAGAAGCATCATGGTTTTCAGACACTGCCACAAATCATTTGGATGGATGTTTTTGGTTCTCTGTAATGCAGATGCAAAGAAAAATTAGTGTGTTTAATTTTACCCTGAATTCTTTCCTGACAGAAAACATCGCCCGTATATTCTTGTCAGAATTTTGGATATGAACTTCACAGCAGGGCACAGATATCTCCCAGTGACAGAAACAAGAGTTTAATCATTCATTTTCATGGAATCAAAAATAAGACCAAGACTTGGGCAAAACCAGACAGGGCTGCAAAACATCATATCTGTCAATTTCTGATGTCTGGATTGCAATGATCATAGCTGAAATTCTAGTGACTTGAGGAACATGTGTCAACTGAATGTTTCTTGTTTAGTACTGCTTTCTATTTCAAAGCACACAGCAAACTGTCACAGATGTTAAAAACTTCTCAAATTTCATGCACTTGTGCTCAGCTGAATTATTTCCTGTGAAAGATCCTTGACACTTTATTTAATATTTTTGTTTTGCTCTGCAGAAAATACAGACACGAGACTGAAAGATTTTTCTTAACATTTGTTTCTTTCCTGAGGCTTTAAATGTTATTTCCCAATTTCCTCAGCCAATAGCTTTGTTTCCTCACTGTAAACTAAACCCCAATGGACATTTTGTCAGATAAGTTTCACATGAAATTATTTTGCCTTTTTTCCTCCTTCCACTGTTTAAAAACTGCACATCTATCTTTAGTTAAACTGGAATGCTATTCCAACTGGATGGGATACACTGTCACTCCTGAAGCTGCTCCAAGTCATGAAGAAGTAATAGGAAATCTTAACAGAAACTTCAGAGGCAGCTGGAAGGAGCCTGTGATATGCACACTAATGGCTTTCTTTAAGTAGTGCCAAGGTCAATTATATGTTTCAGATTTGATTATTTGAGCTTATTCATAACATTGCACTATCTCAAAAGGATATGCACAATAAAATGTACTAAGAAACCAGAGAAATCTTGGTTCAGGAGTAAAGGCATGGGTATGGGATCAGTTCCTCCCTCTAGCACAGACTGTCAGTGCGGCGTTAAGCAAACTTGCCTTAGTCCAAAGTCACAGCCTATACCTCGAGTAAATATGAGGAAGTGGGAAATAATTTCTGTGGAGAAATAGCAATCAAAGCACCTGAGGATCCATCCAACTGGTACCCTGTAGCTACCATTCCAGTATTCACATATTCTGTTGTGTATCAAAAAAGCAAAAGCCTCAAGATAAACATATATGCAAGAAAATAAAAATACAGAGCTATATTGCCAGCAGCAAATTCTGCTGTAATAATCTGAAGCATCCACTGGAATGATGGGAAATTATCAATATTTGTCAGGAATAATTTTATATGTCATCAATCTTTGCATATTAATAGCTGGAAATTAATACTGTTGGCTATATAAACTGGTAGTAAGAAGTACAACCAGAAACTGAAATATCAGACAGCTGTACTGAAGGAAAGAGAGGTGGTACAACACTTACTGTCATTGGCACCAGCTGTGAAATACCAGCCCTTTTGTTGCCTGGGAAAAATTAGAAAAATCAGAAGTAGCAAATGTAAATCAGTCTGGCTGAATATTGCATCATTCTGTTCAAGAAAAAAAGGTTACAGACCTTTGTCATTAGGCAAGGATAGACCTTTAGGTCTAATTTTTCAGTTACTTCACTCTTCCAGAAGGAAAACAGTATGGGAAGAATAAGAAAACCCATGAATACTTACGCATAAGTGCAGCTGATCCTCCATAAAGGCATGTGAAATATATAGTGAAAAGTCCAGCAGTTCTTTCACAACCTCCCAGAAAGCAAAGGGGCTGAAGAGCAAAAGCTGTTCAATACTCAGATTTAAGGAGAAAGAAGGGAAAGTGGAATGAATTTCCATTAACCTGCAGTCAATATGCAGTGTAAGCAATTTTCTTTGAGATTTAAGCAGAATTTACAGTATCATAAGCCTTCCCTTGTGAGTCCAGAGCTTTAATCCACTAAAACATCATTGCAGTTTAGCTCTATTGGCATTTTCAGATGAGGAACCAACCACTGAAGCACTTACTGAGCTGAGTTTTTTCTCCAAGGGAAGAATTTCAAACTGAAAGACATTTTGTGTTCAAAGAAAAATGAAAACCACTTAATTTGTCTACTCAGAAGCACTTTTGAAAATACACGAACAGGGATTCCCCAGAGAAGCAGTCTGTAATTACTCAGATGTCCTGAGGATATCTGGGACCTCTGCCCCTCCAAGAAAAGCACAGATAATTCCAAACCTATTTTGTGAAGTCAAATTTATGAGATTTGAAGCTGGTCTGAGTAATTTTTTTGAACATATTTCTCTAGTCCTGTTACATATCCTAGCTCACAACTTTCACTTTCAAATAAATTTTTCCCATGGGAGGTGAAAAATAAAACCTGAAGATTTTTACATATTTGATGTGTGGAAGAAGCTGAAATCTATTATGCTTTTTAAAAAAGGTAGGAACCAAAGATTTTTATGTTTATAATTTTATTAAAAAGGACTCCATGCCGACGATAGTTTTTCAAATAGAAATACACATATAAGTATCAATTAAATATAGTTTTTATTTTGGAGGGTTTTTTTACATATTTACAACCCTAATTAGCCTCCTGATTTCTCTAACTGTGGTCACAGTTCTCAAAACATCTGCAAATTTCTCTTCAATGACTTGTCAGTGCCTGCCCACTTGTACAAAAATCAGCAGAACAGGATCCTAGGTCAACAACTAACAATAGCATCTTCTGTTTTCTACAATTCCTGACCCTATCTTGCATTCCTAAAATGCAATGGGGACTTTAGATACTCAAATCTTCTTACTTGCCAAAAGCAGAATAAAAGCAGCGTGCTGTCAGCATGTTTTCCCTCTCTGTTTGAATGTAGCAATTTAATCACTTTCAGGAAATTCTCCAAAGTGATGAGCTTAGAAACAAGGGGTCTGATTCTCTTATTTTTCCCTCCAGAGTACTTTAATGGTACAGAGACATTATTTGTATTAATATATTAATTTTCAGGTTAAGAGCAAGCAGGCTTTTCTTGGAAGAGGTTTGTGTTTTGCTAGCAATTTAAAGCTAGTGAGGGCAGATGATTTCTCAGGGATTCCATTTTGGCCCTTCCTCTCAGGGAGGCACACGTTACCCTGCCTCACCATGTGCAGCTGCTGCCCCAGGTAGGGAGGGATCCCATTGGAGACCCTGTGGGAGTTCACAGGCAGAACATGCAGCAGTTCACAGCAGCCTGCTGGGGTTTGCTGGGCAGCCACACGGCTCCCACTCTGCTGGCCCAGGGCATTCATAGAAAGGCATCCCCTTCCAGGGCTGCCTGGTTGAAAGAAGCCATGAGGTTTTGAAGTTACCACAGCGATAGTGGCAAAGAACATACTCAGGCACACAGGACTACAAGGATGGAACCAGGCTGAAAACATCTGATCAACCTGAGAGAGCAGAAAAACAATGGAAGGCCCAGACCTTGCCCTGCTTTGATGAGCACAAAGCCCTGAGTCTTCATTTTCATGGGTAACTGGAGAAGCCAAAGGAATGCAGTATGGGTCAAACAAGTTAGGAAAAAATCCCAAAGATCATGGCTCCCCGAACCTGCTCAGAAACTTCAGTTACTGCAGTGGTACCAATACAACTTTCTGCAAAACTCTTCCCATCCTTCTGCTTTTTTTTCTTCAGATAATGAGAAAATAATAGGATGTTCTCCCAGCTGAAAGAACTCTAATGAAGCAAGTAGGTACTGCTCATTATATTTCAGTTCCTGAGCATCTCTAACTTAATTTTGTGCTGAATGGGATGCATTCAGTAGGAATCTTCCTCCTTTGAAAATGTCACCATGACAGATGAAAAGGACAGAGAAGATAAACATCACAAAATGTTATCGGGGTAAATGTAGGGGATATATATTAACTTTGATGTAAGCCTTTTATGGCATACATAAAAATAAATTATCTTAAAAGTTAATACCAATCACCAAGCACATATATGTGAAATCACAAGAGCCATCAGTGAGTTACAGATCTCTATCTGAGTAACAGGACCCACGTGCTATAGCTCTGGATAAATCATATTTACATAATCTGGCTGTGCTCCCTTGCGCATATCTCTGCGAAGCATCATTTCATTATCAAGACCGTTTCTTCCCTGTGAAATGTAAATCTTGCAATAGGGGCCTGCTGAGATGCAGGGCTGAATTCAATGTGACTCCACCATGCTAATTAACTAACAGGCTCAATCTCAAAGTAAATGTCAATCCATGTGATTAGAGAAATTGCTGCACTGGCATTTTCTTTACTGCCTAAAGAAAGCTACTTCAGAGTCATTCTTTACTTTAAATGCCAAACTTCATCACACTCTCTAGTCCTAGGCTACCATTCTTAGTTGTTCTATCATTACTCTGACTTATAAATTTTCTCCTTTTTAAAAGTCAGGTATTACAGGATAACATTATAGTATGTGTACACTTATATAGGTATAATAGGTGACATCATCAAGATGCATAATTTAACACAAGTTTTCCTGAAAATGATACAATTAAATATAAGACAAAAGACGATATTAAAACAAGATACTAGAAAGAAATCACATTGCAACAAAAACAAGCTTCATGAGGAGAACAGAATAACTTAGAGCTCTCTCTGGTGTATGTCAGAAAAAGACACGGCCTAACACAAAGTCAACCACTATTATTATCTATCCCAGGAATGATTTAGGATCATTTTCTTGCAGTTCAAAGAATGCTAGCATGTGGTTTTGAAGCCATCAGCTTGTTCTTTTTTCCCCCTACTGACTGAAAGTATTTTTCACAAATATTTTGTTACCAAACATCTGCAACCTCAGATACTTGCTCCTTCTCTTCACAGGGCAGAGACAAAGAAAGTATAACCTGTAGGTAAATATGTCAGGCCTCAAATTCCCATTCCAGATTCTTTCCACACCAGTTCCATCTTTACATTTGTGTCAGGATCACCACTTCCATGAAGTTCCTGCAGGCAAAGTAGATCAGGCTCAGGAGCCATCATTTAGCATGGGTGGAAATCACTTCTGATAACCAGAAAAGTGGCATTTGGTTTTGTCTGTAGCTCTTCAGGTTACAGACATCAATTCCTATCTGCACGCATGCAGAGGTTCCCAGAAGAAAGCAAGCAGAGCATGCAGGCACAGAGAGAGGTGCTGTGCACTCCTCTGTCCACGTCACCAAGGGCTGAGACGCACAACTCAGACTTTAAAGTACAAGGCCTGGGGCCTGATCATAACTGTGACAGGAAGGGGGAATACAGTCACCCAGAACTTCTTCAAATGCTTTCGTTTAGTTAGGAATGGATGAACATTGTATGGGATGTGCCTTTAATTCAGTGCCTTGCAGAACGACACTTTCATTGACCCTGGCAGATACTGGTTTCAAGTATAGTACCTACCTGAGTTTGTTCCTCCTGAAGGTTTGCTCCAATTTTGTTTTAAAGCCAAACTATTTTTTCATGTTAATTCATGGTTTCAAGTATAGTACCTACCTGAGTTTGTTCCTCCTGAAGGTTTGCTCCAATTTTGTTTTAAAGCCAAACTATTTTTTCACGCTAATTCATAAGTTTTATACCAAAATGGGAAACTCAAAGCAAGATCTGACTGTTTTTACTGATGTGATATTGGATTTTAAGGCTTCAGACCAGTCTAGTTTTTGCATGCTTTGTTGGTTGGTGAGTGAAAGTAGAAAGAAATCATCTCTCCAAAACTTTTGTACTGTACTTCCTCTTTGTCCTTGAAATTTGATCTCACTTAAACCATGCATAATACCACCCTCTTATCTCTCCTTACTGCTGTCATGGTTTAGCCCCAGCCAGCCACCAAGCTCTATGGAAACGACAGCTCACTCCAAGCTCACTTGCTCCCCCACCAGCAGG
>VZSU01000673.1:63615-78323 GCA_013398715.1 Nesospiza acunhae
AAGTATGTCTGTCCTCTGGCTATAAAAGGCCAGTGCAAGACTAGCTGAAACCAACCACTAAAGTTGTCTGTAATTAAACAAAATTAATTCCACATGTACAGTCATAATCATAGAAGAGTTCAGGCCATCTAGTCCAGCCTCCCTGAAATGAGCAAATACATCTCCAACTTGCTCAGAGCCCACTCTGACTTTGAATGTCTCCAGGGATGAGGCATCTACCTCCTCTCTGGGCAATCTGTTCCACCATCACCACTCTCAGTTTAAGAATCAACTTACTTGTATCTGTGCTGAATCTACTCACTGTTAGTTTAACCTTTGCCTCTTGCCCTACCAAATGTGAATGTGGATAAGGTAACACATGGGGCTACCAAGATCCAGGACGCAGATGTACACCCCGTTACTTACATTTATTTATGAAATTTATGCAACTTAGCTCTAGCAAGAACAGGTAGGATGCTTACAGAATAAAAACTAAACCAGGCTATTTCCATTCTTTTCCCTTGCAACATCACACTAAAAAGGCAGCTTAAAGGTTTCTTGCACAAAGCCTCTGCAGAGCCTTTTCCCAGCACTGCTCTGCCCCTTGCCAGTGGCCTTTTCCAGAATAGAGCCTCCAGAAAGAAAGTGAAGCTCTTGTTCCTGGAATACTGAATGCTCCCTTGAAGATGTGAATCTGCTCTAGTTATTCATCCACAGAGCTACAATGAATATTTGCTTCTTAGCAAAATTATTGAACTAATAAAGTGTAATTGTTCCTTTGCAGCTATTGTGGTCAGTAACAAATCCAGCTTGCATGAATGTGCACTCTATTCTTATGCCAAAATTCTCAAATAAACAAAACATTGTGACATTCTTCCCTTAATGTGTGTGTTTAATTACTGATAAAAGAAATGGGAGTTATAAATGTGAACTAAAGAAAAATTCTATGTATTCACCTAAATTCGATGAGGTTATTTCCCTCCCCACAAATTCCTGAAGCCATAAATTTAATTGCTGTTTCCTACAAATATTCAAAATAGGCAGAATTTTCAACCTGTTCAATTCTAGTACCTTTTCTGTTCACTCAAAAATGTTAACAAAAACTTCTGGAAAAAACCCTATGCCTATAATTTGGATCAGTGTCCACAATCAAGATAGAATAAGGTGCAGAACAGCAGAAACCTTCCCCACTCAAACACCAAACTCTTAATGAAAAGGCAATGAACCATGCATTTAATTTTCGAGAATATTCAATCAGAATATTAAAATGCATTCTGATCATAAGATGCAGCTAAAAATCCACATCTGCCTTATATCCATAAAATCTTTAAGTGATTTAATAAGTCAACAGGATTTCCAAATTAAACTTACAAATACTTATGTATAATCAACAAAATCAGCACACACATGTGTATGTATATGCTTGAGCATTTTAAACAGAACAGCTTTTATCTGTAAATAAATTCATTATGAATGATAGTCTTCCAATAGTTATGTTTGCAAGAGCAATAATCATGGTTCTGACTCCACTGTATCAATTTGAAAACCTCCATTTGCTTTTAAAAGGTTCATCTCTCTTCCAAGGGTACTAAACATAAATAAGTTTGGAACTATTAGTATTCTTAGATGAATATAAGAATAAGACCAATGTAAATACAGGCATGGAAGTAAGACCATGAGTGACCTGAGTTTCCATTTCTATCTCCAAACAGTCACCACTTCAGAAAAGGGCAGATCATTGCATGCATCAAATAAATTCTATAAATTATATTACTCTATTGTGAGGCACTATCCCCACGTTATCTGTCCTCTGGTAATGTTTTTCATAGTGCTAAAGAGATATAATAAAGAGATATAGAAAGCATCTGTTAAAGCGTTTCAGTAATCATTTAAATTGAGAAAAATACATGTTTGTTCCAACAGAAGTAAAAGCCTGACATAAGGCTTGGGATTCATTTGGGGTTTTTGAGTTAAGGAGAGTAGCATGATTTTCTTAATCTTGCTGTAGAGATTGAGACTATAAGGGAAAAGGTGTGCTTGGATAGAGTAGAGCATGAAAAACACACCTCTGAGAATTGAGCCTGTTGCACAGAACCACATTACACACATAGCATGCATTCTTTGTAATAAAGATCTACATTTCAAAGAAGCAGTTAAAGCCTTTCCTGAGCAGGTTGCAAATCCCTCTAAGAGTTGCACAAACCGAAGCCACTTTGACCTCTCTGTGATGGATTGCATGTGGAATGTTTTCTAAGGAATTTGAGTGCCAACACCTGTTCCAATGAAAAAGGGGCTCACAGATTCTGGCTCTGGAAATTCAATTTCATAGAAAAGGGTCTTTGACTTTTGGTCTTGAATTGTCATTTTCCACAATTTGACACTAAATGCAATAATCCAGATATGTGAAAAAACCTACTAGAATCTGCACAAAATGCTATTGAGCTAGAGGCTTCCTAATAAAAAATTAGAATTATATTTTCATTCTAAGCCATAGAATGAAAGCATATTTCTGACTTTCCATTGATTTATATATCTCTTTGTAACAAACCCAAAATAGTTATTTATACTGTATCACTAATGGAATCTTACAGCTGTTGCTAAACAACTTGAAAATACAAATAAATAAAATTTCTTTTCAATCTGTTATCATTTACCCCATACTTTTGCCTAGAATATATAGTACAAAACACCATGTGTGATTACTTCTGACCTCTGAAAGCAAAAGAGTTGTTTTCTACCGATGTATCTAATCTCTGTAACCAGTTCAATCTAAAAAATTTTCTCTCACCTCAGTGTCACGTAATTTTTGAAAGACTATAAAAATAGGTAATTAATTAATTTCATTTATAATTTAGAAAGTACTTAATAAGTAGTCTCTTTTTTGTTGTCAAAAAACTGTTGCTTTCAGCAGAAGCGTCCATAGAATTATGCATTTGGTGGGGGTTCATACTTTAGGAAAATGCTAGCAATATACATGTTCTGGCCATCCTACTTAACAATAGACGTACACCATTTCAAGTGTAAGCATTCTCCTTGCTCCTGGCTCCCTAGAAAAGGGGACACAAAACCCCAGTAAATCCCACTGGCAGAAAGAAAAACACTGGGAGGCCATGAAGCGGTGCTCAGCTAGAGCTTTGAAAGGCCCACCATGAGTTTCCTCCACAGCTCTTGGGCTGCTTCCGAAGGCAGGAATTCCCTTTGGCCTTCACTGTTCCCTGCTGTGGACACAGAGACACAGAGAGCAGAGCCCTCCTAGCCCAGCCTCCAAGCCCAGGGCAGGCAGGTCCTGCATAGAGCACAAGTGGTACCAACAAAGGTCCGGCAGTGGAGCATCCTCATGCACCAGCTAGACCAGGGAGCACTTCAGACCACAGGGCACAGGGAGGTGCAGGCCACTTGTGACTCATCATTCAGGTGAAATAAAGCTAAGAAATATGACCATGACTGAAAAGGTAGCAAGAAATTGCCGATGCTTTGAACCCTGTGTTCTCACAGGGTTCTAAAAGCTTCAATATCTGAGAGTAAGTAGCAGACAGGACAGAGAATGGAGAAATTATTTCCTGATCTTGCTGATACCCATTTATTTGAGAGTCCAGAACAAACTCAGATGCTGCTTACTCTTACATTCTGGTTTCCTAATCTTGAATTTCAATATTAAATCTGAAAGTAATACTGATTCAGGAAGGCATTCCAAGGATTATCTGAGAATATACTCCGAGCAGAGCTAATAACTGGAACAGAGTGTGAAAGTTTTAAGTGCTAATAGGAGAAAGACAAATAGTAAGATACTGAAAGCAGCAGCATTAAACCAATCTCAGACAGAAAGCACTTATCTTTAACGAACAAATAGCAGGGACAAAAGGCAGGGCATGCACTAGTCATAACAATTACATCAAGAGTCTCTCTGTCGCTAGCTGTCACAAAGACCAAAGAGGAACAGAGCAGATTTATTGCTAGGCTTGTATAGAGGCTAATCACTAATTCTTGCTGATAGTTTGAAATGTCAGATGGTTGATTTTGTTCTATTACCAGAAAGAAGCCATCAGCCACTACACAGAAAACAAACACTTTGTGGCAGATACAATATTCCTGATCAATTACCAGGCAGCGCAAGGACCTGGCTCAGCTGCTCATCATTTCAGTTATTCACCAGCAGATGGGACTTACAGCATATTAGTGTTTCAATTAGTCACCATCCTTATGTACTTCCTAATAAAAACCCAATAAACTAACTAAAAACATTCAAGAAAGCTCATAATTTTTTTTAACAAATACATTCCAATTCCAAGAGTCAGGTCTGAGTGTCTAAGGGAATGACAAACTGATTCAATAGTTCTTCATTGCTTGAATTTGAGCTGACTTTTGCCATGGCCCATGTTTGGTCCCTTCATCAATTTCTGTTCTGTATGAAATCAGATTCATGCTGTGAGTAGCTATTGAATCAGTTTGTCTTTCACTTAAACTCCTGTAAAATTAACTAATTAACTGATGTTCAACACTCAAAAATCAAACAAAACCAAAAAAAAAAACATACCAACAAGAACAAAAAGAACCGAAAGAACAAAAAAAACCCAAAAAAGGCAAAACAAAACAAACAAAAAGCCCCGTATCAACCAACCAAGAAAAAAAAGCAACCAAAAAAATCATCTTAGTCATACAAGCAGCAGCACAGGCCCCCCAGCCCCCTGCAGCCTCCATGCCTGAGCCCCAGCTAATGATGAGCAAGCAGCTCTGCTCTTTGCCTTTTCATTTCCAGAGAAAAGAGCTTCAAAATGTTCATAACTACATGTTGCACATGAGGCACCAAGCAGGAATCAGTTTATTAGTGTTGTCAATCTACTTTGATAAGTACTGGGAAGTCCACAATGAAAGGCTTTGTTTCTTCACTTTTTATGAGGCACCTAATTGTCATGGCTATTTTTAGTCTCAGTGTCTTACAGTTTGATGTTGAGTACAATCAACCTCCCAGACTCCATATAAGCCCATGCGCATACAATCCCATACTCCCACTATGCCTAAGTGACCGCTCAGGTTCAGATTACTGCCAATTAAAACACAGAAGAAGAGGTCCAGGAAGGAGATCACATTGCACCAAGGTAGGACACAGATTATTCTATTTAAAATGACTGTAGATGTACTTGAGACAAGGAAAGCTGTGAGGTTTACGTTTTAGGAGAAGGAATCAATTATCCCGCTGCTCAAGGAAAATAAGGATTTAAATGAACTCATGTGGCACAGTGGAAGACATCATCTTTCACTGCAGCCAGCATCAGATTATAGGCAGAGCAAGAAAGAAAACCAGCAGGAGAAAGAGACTACAACAAGGAATAAGAGACTATTTTGGCTCCTGGACAACTATTTATTTCTAAAAAAATAAATCAATAGAAAGGAAAAAAAAAACCAAACCAACAAACCAATGTCTACACAGATACTGTTCTTCTTAACCAAAATCTGAAATTTTGATGTAAATTATTTGCAAAATAATTCCACTATGGAAAACCTCTCTTGTGCACACTCTTGATTTAGTAACACAAGGTCTTTATTTTTGCTCAATTTGACCTCAAGCCCTGCAGTCAATTTGTATTTTTTAGTAACAATAGATGCTCTGCTTCTCTGACTGGACTCCATACTTCTATCCACAGGTTTGTTTCCCATGCAGAGAAATACAAGATGCTTTTTCACTAATTTCCTGTTGTATATTTATAACATTACCAAAAAGTCACACAGTTAGGTCTTAACCCCTATTGATACCTTTTTTCTCTTTTCACTAGAGATGTAGTAAAAAATAATAAAAAGCAGGTAGATAATAGCTGTGTTATTGAATTTTGAACATAATTTAGTTGGATTTCAGGTTTTGTTTCTATAAATTCTAGGAAAATTAGAAGGGTTTCAAGAATGCAAAGCATACACTGTCAGAACGTTACAGAAGAGGAGTGAACTGCTTAAAATCCATACACAGCCAATTAACTTATATGGCACACAAATGATTACAGATGTTTCAAAAATGTAACCTTTTCCCCGCTCATGTTTAGAATTCACACTGACAAAATTCCCACCTCAAGTTCCAGCTGCTTTGAGAAGGCTCCTCAAATGGTGTGCACAGATATAACATGCAAATGCTTGCATTAGTTAATTAAGCAATGTTGTGGGGCTGAAGCTGTGAGAATAAGTAGATCATCAGTGTCTCAGGAGTCCTGTGTGACATGCTGAGAATGCTCCCCTGCACAGGCTTTACCCAGGACTGCTGTGTTTTCATTCCCCAGGAAAGTACAGCAACAGTAATCCTGCCGCATCATCCTAATATTTAACAGCTGCAAATTCTAACTCCTTATCTTTCATTTATCTGCATCTTGTTGTTTTGTGGTGGGATTTTTAACCCCCCTCAACAGCCACTGCAGAATTGCATAGCATAGATGGATTTGGGCACAAAGGTCATCTGGGCCAACCTCCAGATGAAAGCAGGAATAATCAAACCTTCTAGGACTGTCATGCCAGAGGCCATACCTTCCAAAGAGAGTTTGTCTCACAGAAGGCTCCCCACTTCTCTGCAAAACAGCATCTCAGTGAGGGGCACGTTTTCTCCATGCCTTGAAAATAACCACAGGGCTGGATTAAGTGATGCTAATGGGAAGTCCCACATCTAATGTGGAGGCGTGGGAGGGAAGATGGAGGAGAAATAAAGCAGAATCCCATTCTGTTTCATCCTGATCCAGTGAACTGAGAGGAGGAAGACAGCAGCCACATGAAGGAGCAAGAAGGAACACAGAAACCAAAAGCCTGTGTGAAGAAACCAATTCCAGCTCCCCAAATCTGGGGTCATCCAGAGTGCAAATATCCTTCAACACAGCACTGCTTGGCCTCCCCTCTCCTCTGCCAGGTCTCAGAGCTGCTTCCCATGTGATGCTGGTGGGAGTGCAGCAGGGTGGGGAGTGCAGCAGGGGCACCCGCTCAAGTCCTGAAATGGCAGAGCCCTGTCAGGAGCACACCTCCACGGGGCTGGGACAGAGTGTGCTGCACTGGAAGCTGCCTGGTGAAGGTAAGGCAGCTGTGGGGCAATACCAACAATGCAGACACTCTGACCACAAGCACTTCTCCCATCTGCACTTTTGTTCTCTTGAGTGGCTTTCATGTCTTTTGTACTGCACAAGGAATGGCAATATTTGACCTAATAATCCATAACTGTTTATCAGAGTCCTTACAAAGACAAAAAATAATTTTCCTCTTTTGTCCTGGTGCTCTTGCTGCCGGCCCATTTTTATTTTAGTTTACAGAAGTAAGCATTGTCTGATGTAATAGAAATGAGACTCATAATATTACTTGCAATGAATAGTTTGAGCTGGAAAAAAACCTCCCACTTCAGCAATAAATTATCTCCAATAATAATTTTCTTTCCTCACACTACAACACTGCCCACTAAATACATTTTCTCTTAAATAAGAGAAATAGTTGAAAGAGAATATTTCTGCAAGATCAGTTCCTCCTGCTTTGAGAAAGAGAAGTCTCAGCTTTCCAGTGACATTTGACATTTTATGAATGTCTCTGTATTTTACTGCTCATAAGTGATCCATTATTTTATACAAAAGCTGTACTGAGCAGGCACCACCTTTTGAATGTCCCACATAACTATGGATAAAAGGTCCTTAAAATTCTCCTTTTGTGCAGTGTGCATTTGATCATGGTAGTTTCCCAAATGCTGAATTCTTAATATGAAGTCAGGTTTGTCTCCCCCTCATTCTCCAGGCAATCTGAGCTATAAATGATTTTCATTATCAGTTGTCAAGTCTTCATACAGAAGAAAAGTCATAAAAAAAAACCCAAGAGAAAACACTTAAAGAGAACTTGTGAATGAGAAAGACCATGATTTATTATTGATAACAGGATGATTTTGACTTTAATATGTGGTTGCCTTCAGCCCCTATGGTCATCTCAAGGGTGCTATTTGGATTCCCAATTAAGTTGGTTTAACAAAGAGAGGCAGAGAAATATCCTTGCAATAATAATAAAAAAAAATGATGGCCCAAGCCAACATTAAGTCTAGTCAGCCTTTTAAAATAATAATATTTTCAGACCTGTCAAAGTGTTTTATTATAAATGGAACTTATATTGAGATATAATTTAAAAAAATAAAAGGAAAAAACCCACAGAGCACTTAAATATCCTTTCATTGTTTTCTTCAGATCATTCTATCAGATGTACCATTTCTGACGTTCTTAAACTGAGTGTAGGCTGTGCAAATCCTGGTGTAGTCTCAGTGGCTCAAACAAGCAGACCCAGCCCACTGTCCCTTCCCCAGGCAATAAGTAACTTCCAATTAAGCTTACATGGGATCCCAAACAGCACTAACACCAGTGTGATGGAAAGAATGGGTTTTAGAGCTCCACAGAGCTCCTGGCTGGTTATGCCCTTTTTTGACCCACAGTCTTGGAGGAAAAGTCCTCTCCTTCTAGCAGAGAAGGTTGTGAAAATCATCCTTTTGAAAAACACTTGTGTTGATATTATTTGTGCTTAGAGAAAGTATCAGATGTGGGCATGGACTTCCCCTTGGGAATCTAACAGCAAAACAAATCCTGAAGACACATTGATCAAGGGAATGAATTCAGTGTGTGCCCTGCATTCTTGGATAATAACAATGTCATGACATTTTGCTTTCTAGAGAAATAACGATCTCTCTCTTCCCTAAGTGACTGAGCCAAAACCAGCATAATCTAAATTATTTCAGGGAAAACTTTCAGTATTTTCTCTTTATATGCACTAAGATTGCAAATCCTAGCCCATGCTTCTTTTTATCTGTAGAAATGTACAACTGAGTCACTTCTAATTTCAGGCAGCAATGCCAGTGCTACACATGTATCCATTCAAAGGAAATTATTTTCTGTAAATTTCAATCTTTTGATGTTTTTATTGTATTGTCAGGAGGCCTAGTAAGACTGGCTAGCAGGCAGAGCATCTTAGTGCTATTGCCTGTTGGACCCTCTTTATTCTGTTTTTGTCTCTAGTCCTGAACCTCTGTTGAATGTCTCTGTATTTCTAAATATTTCTCAAAGGACCTTCCATGGATGGCCTTGCAGAACCTGCTCCCTTTCCATCTTTCTGGCAGGTATGCCCTGAACATTTCTGTGCCTGTCACTCCTTTTCACCACTGTATCACCTACCATGTTCTTCGGGGTCCTTTCCAGCAGTTTTGAGTCAGACTCCACTCTTCTTTCAATTAATGTACAAAATCAGACTCCTTCTGAACCCATGGGTAATCTTCAAGGACTCTGGAAATGAAGGTTTGGTTTCAGGACTCGCCTGATTCACATTCTTCCTTCTTTCTTCCTTGTGTAAATCTGTATATTTGTCTTTGCTTCTGTTATTCATTTCTCCAATTCTTTTAAGCAAATTTAGGCTAAGAACTTTTAAGTTCTCCAGTACTATTTTATACAGATTTTAGCAGCCACTAGCATCTGCCTCTGTGTTTGAATTGTATAGAGCATTTCAGATTAAGCTAGGATGAAAAAAGCTGCAGAAAGTAAAGCATATTGGAAAGATTTGTGTTGGTTTTATACCGTGCTGAACCTCTTCCCTACCACAGCTCAAGAAAAAGGACGCAAATCCAGACAAAAGCTCATTAAATTGTGCCAGGCTGCTTCTTATATTGTATGGACACAAAGTCCATTTCTTTCATTGCTTTTTACATTTTCTAATTTTGTTTACTGCTGTGAATAGAAGTTCCTATTCCATGTGAAGGCTTACAGGAAGGACATTCAAAGTGATAATGAAGCCAGCAAATCTATGATAAATTAACTTGAGAAAACCAAGATGTTGTTGTAGCAAGACAGGGTTTTCAATCAAATGTGATTAAGAAAATAACTACTACCTTACAGCTGAAGTCTAGCATCAGAATCTCTCAGATTTCAGAGAAACATGACAGGTAAAAAAGAATACAGAATGCCTTTTGTTGTTGCTGTTGTTATTAGGGAACCTCTCTTCTCAAAAAATTCTGGGCTTTTTGGTTTTTGGGGTTTTTTTGCATGGTTTTTTCAACAAATTTAATTTAAGACAGGTTAGACAAGGAATGTCAGATCAGGCTCCAAACATTAAAGTGTGAGAAAATATATTTGTCAAAATCAGTTTAATTAGACCAACTGGCATTGCACCCAGAGCCATATGGGAAATACAATTTTATCACCAAGAGCTCCAGAAAAGTAAACCAGGTCTCTGGTTAACATACCTTTCCACCTAAGCAAACCAATAATATGAGCAATTATGGTTTCATTTACCTGTAAAAATAACAAGCATCACACTTAGGTAAAATAAAAACAGACAAGTTAATCTGAAGTTTCACCAATACAGGCTTTTAGAGCTGAAAGCAACCAGCATTTCCAAGCTATTGAGGAGCTCAGTGCCACCCTCCAGCCCTTACACTCCTGGCACCACGCAGGGTCCTCACACATGCATGACATCTGAAAATCACAGCAGGTAACAACAGGGCACAGCCACGCTTGAGTTTAGTCAAGATTATATTAAGAAAACCCCTTTTACCGATGGGAAAAACCCACAAAAATCATAATCCTTGTGTGGTCTAAAAGTTAGTGCAGTTATTGGTTTATAGATGATTTTCCCAGCTAGCAGTTTCTCATTTCAAGTGGATTTATGAAATTCAAATAATATCTGCATACATCTTACTAACCTATAGGCTGAAGTTATTAAATAAGACCTTGAAAAATTGCTTGTAATTGAAACTTAAAGTGGAGTCTTAACTCAAGCTTTGGAAATTCAGTTGAAATTAAACAGTAATGAACCTGTATTTTTACAGAGTTTTTTACTTTCAACCTATAGTTTGCCACATCTGCTTAAATTCTTTTCCAAAGCTATACAAAAGCTGAGCTGTTAATGGTTTATTGTTGTGTAACTGTATTATTAAAGTATGCATTTGTGTTTTTTCTTCACCTAGGAAGTCTATTTTATAGATTTCAACTTTTTTTATTTACATGTTTATTTATATGCATCAGTCATAAAAATAAATTTTATAGTTCATATAAATAACCTGAATACTATTTTAAGGATCACACATATACTCTGTCACCCAAAATGTGGGACTGGGAAGTTGTGTTTCAGCTCACTACCTTTCACACATAATAGGCAGCAGTTCTGGTTACAAAAAATTTACAGTATATTAGAATAGTAAAAAAAGGATGAGGAAAGTGCCTTTATTAGCTTTCCCATGTTATAGATTCAAACCTGAGAAAATTACAGCCTCGGGTGTACAGAGGGCCACCATTTTAGGGACAAAATTATGACCCCGTGAAGTGTGTCCAGCCAGCAGGAAAACTCATTACTCACTTCTGAAAACTGAAGTATTTGGCTCAAAGTCACCCTGAGAGTCAATAATGCAGCCAGGTAGCAATCCATGTTTCCCTCATCCCAGTCCAGCTTGCAGAGTAAAATTATCTTCCCAGTTAAATACAATATTGAACCCCAGTCCCATTTGCTGTTCTTTTTCCTGACTAAGGTTGTTTTCACTGTCCCCTACTACAACCACTGCAGATGCAGCCAAGAGCACTTCCAAAGACCTGTATAGTAAAATATTCACCAGGTGTGCTACTGCTGTTCATTGCCTTGCTAGGGTTGAAAAATCCAGAATGGGTAAATTCCAGTGTTTGCTTAGCATTTTGTTGGGACACAGTGCCTACAGTTATATGAGTGCATTAAATGAGCCTGAGGTTGTTCTCTGGCGCAGGCAAACATGGAATATCTCACATTCACATTGCTAACTTCTTGTGCTCTTTGAAACAGGGTGGCCACAGGCAGGGAATCTCTTGCAGGGATTATCCCTGGCTCACCCTGGTGTCCAAACCACACCTGGGAATAGTTTGCCAGATCAGAATCATGTTCAGGTCCTTCCCCATTAGCAGAGACCAGCCCTGGCCTCCTGCAGGCCCCTTCTTCAGGGGTGAATTTCTATCCAAGCTAAAGAAAGATAATTTCCCTTGATCTCAAATTTATAACAACATTAATGGATCAAATAGCAGCTGCAGCAATGTAATAACTTGATTCCTTCTCAGTCACTAGGAAATCAGGTTTTTTATCCACACTCCTTTCACCATTTCTTGAGAAACAACCAGATCTATAATTTTTGGTGTTTCCAAATTTAAGGAAAGAAAAGAGTTGTTCTGCACCATGGCCATTAATAATGAAAAGAATTTTGCCAAAATGCTTAGCTTCTCAAATCACAGGGACCAAAATTAAATCACCCATAGAAAGGTAAAAATCCTTTGATTTCAGAGTGGGAGGAAAGGCATACATGAGTTTGGATCTCGCTGGCACCTTCCATGTACTTTCTATAACTCTGCATTTCCAGTACTGCTATTCATACAGGCAGGGGGGAATTAAAAACACAGAGAGAGCAAGACCGTTTTCCTCAGTCTGATAAGAACAACATGGAGAGGCTGCTTTTTATAACAAACACACCTCCTAAAAGTTAATTACTCTCCATTTAACACAGGGGGAGTGATAGAGGCACCGCGGAAACACACAGTGCCATCTAATGGAGGAACCGCCTTGTGTAACCTGAGCATCCAAACAGGGAAAAACAAAAAGTCCACACTGGATCTGTGTCAAGCCACAAGCACACCAGGAATTTTTCAACCAATAGGTGATTCCTGACAAAAACGTCGTCTCTAAGTTTAGCATTTTTAAATAATCAGGCTGCATACATGGGTAATTGCAAAACCCAGTGGCTGAGGCTGCATTCTCTTCTTCCTGGGGGTACCCTAGCAGGGTACCAAAGGAAAGCACACCAACACAAGCTGGTGGCACATTCCAAAAGGGACATGTGCCAGACACCTACAGAAGGGGGGAGGAGAAATAATCAAGCTTCAGTGTTGCTCTCCTGTCCCCCAGAACCAGCCCTCCCACGAGGCAGCGATAGCACACAGCACCCTGCCGTGGGCTGCCCTGCCCCGGGCTCTTGCAAGATCCACCATGGACTGTAACTATACATCAGGAAAAAAAAGGTTCCTTCTATAAATACAGTTTGTGGGAATTAAATGGTAATGAAAAGTCCTTATATGGCTTTTCAAACCCAAACTATGTCATAGCTAGGAGGGGATTTGCAGGGGGTGTTAAATTAAACAGTTATTTTTAACTGCTGCTTGTTAAAAAACAAAGAGAAAGAAAATAGAGGTTAAAAAAAAAAAAAAGGAAACAAAGAATGCCTGCATTTTCAATAGATAACACAAATTATAATGGTACTTGAATTCCAAAATCCTCAAGCCTTAGAAAAATATCTTAGGAAGGCAATACAAATTGAAGTTCATTATTTAAATAAAAAGAATGCTGAACATTTGTATGACAGACACAAAAAAAAAGCACAAGAAATAAACTTTTCTCAGTAGAAGATTTATTAAAAATACCCCTATATTAGAATGATACCAGGAGACTAATTTTGAGACAATTTTAATCCTTAATTTTCTAATTATTCTAGTGTTTGAAATTTCAAAGTAGAACTGCATAGGGTAAAATAATTTGGCATTTTAAAAAGTGCATAATATCCTCATGGTAGTTAGCAGAATATTTTGTAAATTCATATGGTGAGATATAAAATGATATCAGCATATATGACTAATTTGTAACTCACACCTGGGCTGCCACATCCTTCTAGAAATTATAAGGAAGCTCTTTATTTCAAAGAGAACCTTAGAGTCCAGTGATAGTATATTTATATGCCACATTTTATTCAAGGCTGATTAAATCTGTTTTTACTTTCAAAACTAAGATCAAAGCACCACAATTACACATTTTGTATGCATACATATACAAAACATTGTCTCACTTTAGTGGTTTCACATCTCTTGTTTATAAAACACGGAAAGTACAAAACTAAATGTTTCACCCTTCTTTTTCTTTTCCTTTACATATATGAAGAAACTAGAATTTAGCAGAAAGAAGCAAGTTTTATGTAAAAAAAAATTATTTCATAAAACATGTAATAGATAAGGATCACAGAATCATTTGGTTGGCTAAAAAAATTCTATGGATTTTATAAATATTTGAGGCCTAAAAATGGCAAGGCAGTTTGAAATAAACTAAAACCAAATGTATAAATGCCTTCAGTGTAACTGTGAATTTAACAGCAAACTATGTTACTATTGACTGAAATAAAACTGTCTTTTTTTACATTAATAAAGGCATATGTTCAACCACGGTAAAGAATGTGTCTTTCTGCATGCCTAATTGTGTTAGAGATAAGATGATGTTAAAGTAATTTAACCAGTCCATGAGGCTTCAGCTCCTGTTTACCCTAAAACTCATCCTCACATCATCCTTCCCACTTGATCAGCACAGGGATTCTCTGCTAATGTGGTTGCCCCTACAAGGGATTTATTTTCTCCCCACTGGTACATGGGATGAATCCATTAGGAACATTTACTTCACTGCTAGCATCACCAGTTGATTTTTTAAATTTATTTTTTTAATCATTCCCAGTACTGGAAGTTCTCCCTTAGTAATCAATACTAGATAGTGTTTTCTTGGGATTTTCCAGGGAGATTTTTGATGGAAGTATGAGAAAAAAAACACAATAACATCAAGTTTCTTGGCATTAGTAGGCTGACCCTGGCTTAACTTCATTTGTGAATTCTCTCTCCTCCCCTCCTGAGGCACAGCACGATGGGGAATGGGTGTTGCAATGAGTTCATCAGGTGTGTCTGACACTCCTTCCTCCTCGGGGGAGGACCCCCCACACT
>VZSU01000673.1:82628-101382 GCA_013398715.1 Nesospiza acunhae
GCTGGGTAATTCACAGGAGGAAAGAAAAGTATTTAAAAAAATAAAAGGATACTTATTTTACTTTCAGGCAGAAAATCCTTTTTACTACTTATTAAGTTTTTATTTTAAATATTTAAATAAAATCCCTCTTTTCTACAGTTTGGGGGATACTTGAACAAGAAATTAGCAATCTAATTAATCAAGTTTATTAGTAAGGATTTACATATTGATTCAGTTACATTTTATTTTTTTATAGTCATCCTCACAGCCTATGGAAACTTACAGTACTTCCTGTTATGATTACTATACAGAAGTTGTAAACGACCAAAGAAGCATGGAAATTTCATTTGTTTCCCTCATTAAGTAAAGATTCAAATTCTGCACTTTATTGTGCATGCACAGCTTCTCTTTCTACTCAGTGGAACTGAGGGCCAAGTCACATCCCTATTTATTCTCAGATCTTATTCAAATATAATTCAAAGCATATCTTTCCTCTACAACTCTGTAAACAATGAAAAGAATTGTCAACTTTGGTTTTCAGTCTTTAAAACAGATCACTGACTTGACAGTCCTTAGAAAGTGTGCTAAAAATGACTAATGTTACAACTTTAAAGAACATACTTTCAGACTCTCCTTGTTGTCTTTCTTGCAATCACACTGCAAAAAGGCTAAAATCAAAGGTGACTACCCAGCAACAAATATTCCTCTTGAATCTCCTTATCTAGATTTTATCTATTAAAATGGCTACAATGTAACTGAGCAAAATGATGTCGTTTAACGACTACAGACATAAGCAAAATCTATCTGCTTTTTTATTTCTGAAAACCCCAAACAGATAAAAATTCAAAGGGTAGAAGGAAAAATATTAAAATATATGGAAGATTCTTGTGGGGCAGCTTTGGACTTAAAGGAATCCAAAGTAAGTTTCATAAATATAGGAGTCTCATTTTCACTTTAAAATAAGACTCTAAAGATGTTTTGCCCTTTGCTGGAGATAGTTATCAAAGTGCTTATGAACAGAAACAACTGCTAATATTAAAATACTGTTTAGTTGGGCTCCACTTCAGCAGTTGCTTTCCTTCTTTCACTGATGCACACACAGACCTGTGTACTCACATCTGCACATACATTTATTTAAGAATGCAAATCAGAAGATTTGGATGCATCAAGACAAGGATGATGCCAGAATATTCTGGGGATGAGTAGCTCAATCCCACAAAGTGTGGCTGTTGTGGATTAACACCAGTGGGCAGGTAAGCACCACACAGTCACTCAGGCACTACCCTCACTGGGACGGGGGAAGAAGAAAGGAAAAAAAAGACAAACCAACATGAAAACACAAGATTGAACAAATAAAAAAATATAATTGAATAAGTGGAAGAAAAGGGGGAGGGAGACTGGAGAAAACAAGCAATGCAAAAGCAATCACTCACCACTTCCTGTGGGTAGACTGATGCCTAGAGAGCTCCTGAGCTAAAGACTGCTAATACCCTGTATCTCCCTATTCTCCCTTTTATTGGGAGGCATGAATTTATATGCCATGGGATATTTCTTTGGTCGGTTAGGTCATCTGCCTGGTTATGGACCTTCACCCTCAATCTATTCACTGGGGTGTCAGAGTGAGAAACAGAGCAGACCTTGATGCTGTACAAACATTGTTCAGCACCAGCTAGAGTATTTACAGTGTTATCAGTTCTATTTCAGTCAAAATTCTGAAACACAGTGCTGTTATGAAAAGAAAAGTCTATTCTATTCTATCCAGGGCCAGTGCAAAGGTATAATTACTTTCATCAATCCTGTGTTATATTCAGAAGAAAAAGAACAAGAAGACATGTCTCCTAAGGCATAACAAATGCTGGCAAGCAGCTGAGCTGTTATGTTTCTTAGTTTTTTGGCAATAGACTGTACCTTTTTCTATTAATTTAAAGGAACCAAAACACCTAACTACTTCTGCAAATGTTCACTTTGATTACACCATTCCCAAACTTTTAAAGGCAACCTGAGTTTGTGTATTTTTCTAGAGCCGTAGTACATAACACTAGGAACTCAAAGAGGGCTTACTTCAAGACAACCTTTCTTATCTGTGAGAAACTTTATAAAGCATATGCCTGCACATTTGGGATATAATTTTGTGGTGTTGCAACTGCCATAGCCCATTCACTGCTCTAATATGCAGGACACTTGTAGAATTAACAGTACCAAAGGCTCCAACCTTTCCCCTGCCAACCTCAGGACAAAAATCATCATGTGCTTACTCAAACTTGAGGCAAGTTTAGAATTTTAAAACTGGCATGAGTTTAAATATGACACTTTCTAGACAGTTACTCCTATTCAACCTCACTGACATATGGAAGATGCTCACTCAGTCTCTGCCAGCATCCCTAGTATCACTGTCTAGCAATGAGAATTAGGTGAGTCAAACTGCTACTTCATGGAGAAGCAGATATATTTGTAAGAGCCCTGCCAAATTTCCCACCTGAGGTCTAAAAGGACATGCTGATGGAAGGTAATCTGGAACCATCTTCCCCTTGCTAATTGGTCAAGAGAAAAGCAGTTGTCACTCATCGCTTTCTTCTTCTGTAAAAGACCCTTGTCTACGAGCCTTCCCTCTTCTTGCCTACAGCTGAGAGAGACCTGCCTGTTTACCTTGGAGAGAACAAAAAGAACATATCCAGCCCTCTCTTACCTATCCTACCACCAGCACGTGTACTTTTCTCCTTGTCTGAAGTATCTCTTAGCTGAATCCAACAGTGGTGATAGATAAAATCTTTCATATGCTACTGCCACAGCTAAGGTGAAGAACAGATGCCTAAAGGAAGGAGCTAAAGGTGATCCCATCAAGTAAATGACAGAGAAGTTCTGGGTTTGAAAATACAGGACAAAAATGAGAAGAAGCAGGGAAATAATGCAACTAATAAATGCTAGGAGGTCCAAGGAGATGGAGCAGTTTTCCCCAGATGGGTACAAAGGAGTTGCTGCCCACAGCAGATTTCTGGAGGAGGCTTGGATTGAAGTAATTTGCACATATCAAGTAACAAATTTCTAAATTGCAAATTTGGCAATGATATTACAGATTTAGAAAGCTGGTCTACCACTAAAAAAGAAAAAAACCCCTTATGCTACATTTGCCTTTTATAAATCATAAAAATATTTATTTGCTGAGATAACAGATATGTTGGTCCAGAAGGAATAAGTACCCTACCCGTTTTACTTGGAGGGCCACAGGAAAGAAAGCTTACCTTTAAACTTATTACTTTGTTGGCACTCACAATTCCTGTTTCAAAAATACATTCCTAGGCACCAGTGGGGGAGTCTTGACAGACTCCCAGAAAAGGCAGAGAGCCAACTTGTAGTTATTTTAAAGAATGCATCAGTTGTCTACAATTTTGCACCCTGGTACAGATCCTGTTTGTCTGAAAAGGATCCAGGCCATGTAAAAACGGTCTGTTGGACAGAGTCCAGAGTTTTACAGACTAAAAGCACATAATTTTACAACATTCCACCTCAAATCTTGCATGAAAATGCTGGTTAGCAAATTGTGATAGGCAAAGGGAGGCAAGCAACTTTTAACATTGTCAAAGCATTTTTGGGTCAATCTCAAGACTGTGTGAAGAGTACTATCAGCATTGTGGGAAGAGCAAAATGGAAAAGTAACATCTATAAATACTTTGTGTTCTAGTCTTTCTGCATCCTTGCAGTGACACTTTACTCCAGTAATATTCTAGAGGTATTACTCTGATATTTTCAGTTTACAATGTATAGGCTCCTTGCCATCTGTTCAAAATTCAGATGAACAAAATCATCCAGCTGCCAGTAGGGTCTGTCAAGCTATTCTGCAATACTATTGAGAATCAAATATGAGGCTTCAGTTCCATGAAGACCTTCTTACATGATTACTTTTATTGCCATGAGCAGACCTACTAACCTACACAGGACTGTGCTATACAGTCAAGTTAAGCAAGTGTGTAAATGTTTGCAAGTTCAGAGCATTAGATCCCTGTTCTGGTCCTCATGACCTAACATAGCAAGTAACATTCACAGTAAAATTGAGTCCTTTTCAATTGTTAAACACTGAAAATTTGTGTGCAAGATATGCAATTTCCTTGCACCACTTAGTTCTGACACTTTAACACTTTTACACTTTAACGCTGTAAAACTGGCCAGTGATATGAATTCATCACAGGGAGCACACTTGCTGTAGGCAGAGCACCCCACTGCAGTGGGAGTGGCATGATACCTTTCTCAGCATGACCATACATGCACACAGCTGAAAAACAACAGGTAAAGTTGCTACATTCAAAGAATCTTGTTCCTAACAGGCTACAAGCCATGCTTAGCCAAAAATCAAGTTTACGAAATAAACAGGCTTTCAGCAAAGAGTGATCAGGTTTATTAAAAGAGGGAATCACAGCCTGAGCAAAAACAACATCTGCCTAAGTGAGGACAAATACTCAGGGCCCCAGACAAGAAGACAGGCTGACAAAGCTGTGGATAAATCAGGATGCCATCCTATTCAAAAGAAAAGATTCAAAAGAGGCATTGGTGCCCTGTTATTAATCCAGTCACTTTTGAGTAGTAGATCATAAGAGTAAAGCTGGCAGTTCACATGGTTAGGGGCCCCCACATTAAAAGCCACTTGAACTTGTTCCAACAGCATTGTATAAGAAGCTGCCAGTTGTACCAGTCTGACATAAAACAAGGTCCCTTCATCTTCCCTTATAGAGCAGTTGCTGCAGAGCTATTTGCCTTATAGGACCACATTTGCCTGCTTCATCATGCCATAATTCCAACAGACCAGGGTATTTTTAAAGTTACTGAATAGAAAGAAGGCACAGGAAAAATGCTTTTTAGACAAAATATTTTATATCAACAAAGTTAAAACTAGACAAAAAGGTTTTCCTTTCAGAAATGCCTCATTATACACCTAGGTAAATTTATGGTGTTCTGAAGCAGAGAAAGACAACAGAAAGGAAGACTCACTCACTTCAGACTCTGATAAAACACCTTAAAAAGTCACTTCAGATGTGTGCTCTGAGTTCTTCTGACAAAAAAAGAACTAAGATGATTATACAAAATACAACATTAGAAGCTGCCAGGAACAGCTCAAAGCAGCCGGAGACTGGGTCATTTATTCAAGACATAACAGACTCAGGGTTAAAATCCCATATCAGAGCAAATTCATATGCACTTTTGAAGGCAGCTTCTCGGTTCCTCCTCCACACCCTCCACTTTAATGGCTGTTCTTAAGATTGAAGAGCCTCTTTATAGTAGAGGTGTTGTCAAAATTAATCAATTCTTTCAAGAAAACATTTTGACCAACTCATGCTTTCAACCAGAAACAGTAGATGAAAAAACTAATAAAACAACACAAATCAGAAATTAACAACTCACAGGGGCTTCAGCAAATATGGAATATGGCTACTTGGCATATTTCTGAGTAAGCTGCTGAGATGTTCTTTACAGGCAAGCTACAAAGCCCACAGTGGGTTCTAATGTCACCCCTTGTAATAGAGGCACCACATCTATCAACCTTTTTTCTCTTTCTCATAACACAGACCAGTAATGTAATTGGTGGGACATTTGCTATTTCAGAGTTTGTTATTTCTTGTGCTTTGAACAGTCATTCCATCCCTAGTTAAACTGCCACACAATTCCCCTGAATCCCAAATGCATACATATTTTCAAATTTCAACAAAAAAATAAACCCCAATCTGAAAATTCTCTAACAAAAGAGTTGGAAGAAGTAGTTCATTTACTCTGGATGCTGTAAATTTGGCACAACCTGGTGCTTCTGCATCAGCACAACTGTCAAAATGCAAGTCAGAATTGAGACATGGAAACTCCACCATGTCATCACATCCACGCCACTGCTCCTCTCAGATCTGCTTTCTGAAGAGCCTTCAAACATTTTGCAGACCTCATTTGCCAACAGTTGAGTACACAGTGCTTCACCACTTCCCTTGAAAGACTACTCCATAAATGGTAGTCGTAAACTGAAGAGGAATTTATAATTGGATACAGATCTCTCCCCAAAATTGTCACACACCATATATTAATTTCTGTGTGCTGATCAGTGCAGTTTGAATGCTTCTGTAATACTCATTCAGCATTCTCTTTGGTACATGATGGGATGAAATACAGTAAATAATTCCTCTTTTGGGCTTTTGAAACCTTTTCAGACAGTCGTATTCCTTATAGCAGATAAAGAGCGCACTACAAAAGCAACACCATACTACCTATTGTTTCAGTTTATGAGCTTCCATCTTAACTCTAGAACAACATATATGATGAATAATCTCTCTTGAAAGAAAGATGTTTTGTCTTTTTTGTGGAAAGGCAGAAGAACAAATGTCTTTATGTTCTATAAGACACATGAACAGTGGGGTTCAGCACAGCAGTATTTTTCACTTGAAGAGTCAAAAGGGAAGTGTACTTACCATTGCAATTTTAAATTAGATTGGAATTATACCTATCTTACATTAGGAAGAAAAAAGAAACATGCTATAGAAGGGGAAAAAATGACAGTCTTAATATTAGATCTCCTATTACTTCAGTCTCCTGCACCTGGGATCTCTTCCTTTAAGAATAAAGTTGGAAGTCACTTTGGAGAGAAGCCAGCTGTCTGGAATCCTTTGTCCAAAGTTAAGTGTGGGCTTCTAACAAGTCATAACAAAAAAAGGCAAGATCCTTTCACTTTTTATAATATCTTAAAAGCTCCTTTCTCCCTGCAGTTTCACAGAAACTTAAAAGACAAATTAAACCAGTGCAATTGAGAACAGAAAAGTTATGCTTCATTTTCAAATGTTCAACATAACCTATAGTAGTTACCACTGTACATAAGAAAAAAGTTCTACCCATCTGAGAGCATGAGAAAAGAAGGGCAGGTAGTAAAAAGTGAATATAAAAAGCAATAGAAAAACTGCCTTCAGCTCTTACATGTATTTGCTACTGTTGATGTATTTTGATAATACAGAGAGATTCCATTAGGCACCTGCAAGTTTTAAAAATGAGGTCAGTCCTACTTTACATGGACTATTCTATTAACTTATGTGTTCAGAGCCTTAAAATCTTGTGGTCCCACGAACACAGGGCTCTCTGCTCCCCATAGTTCATAAGTTAACCCTTTTTTCCTCTAGGAATTGCAGGCAGACTAATATTACTGCTTTGAAAACACTGATCATTCTGAGAAAGGAACCCTTAGCTGCAGCTGATGTATCACCAGGGAAAATACTCCAAGGGATTTAGACATTATGTTTTCAAGGGCACAGAGGAATAGACCTTGGGAACAGGCTCTCCTAGATGGAAATGTGTAACACTGTCACCTTCCCAGCACTCTGCTCAACAGATACATCCCCATCCACCCTCTACTGAAAAACACACAGTGCCTTAAACATGAGGCCTGGGAACCAGGGGAAAACAGCAGTGACTTCTTCAGAGTCTGCACCAAACAATTACAGTGAAAGAATTATTAATTTGGACAAAATTTGTTTTTTAAAAATCCAATAAAAACACAAATCGAGTTCTATGCTTATACAAACATCTCAGTACCTGGTTGCTATCTCTACCTATTCATAATTCAAGAGACCCAAGTTAATGAAAGTGCCAGAAGCCTATGGAGGCACCTACCTTTACATGGAGCTTTTAAGGCTTTTGAAAGCCTGTTTTGATTTAGTCTTAAGTTTTCCGCCTGTCACATTTGCAGCCTCCACATGGGTGGAAAAATTCCTTGATTTTTTGGGTCAACATCCTCATAATGCAAAACATAAGAGTGACATTAGTTATGCCCACAATCCAGGGTAGCTCCTTCCTTTGGTGACAGCTCTCCCTAGAGGACCACAGAGTCCTGGCTTTTGTGACATTGTCCTTTCAGTGACACAGGCACTCCAAGAGGGAATGAGTTTATATTTACACAGATATGTCACCTTATGGACATAGCAATGCCTCCCTAGGAGAGGGAAGGTTTTCGGCACACATCTTGCATTTCCTGAGCAAGTTAGTAAAACCTAAAACATCTCTTTTTGGGCTTATAAAACAATGAACTTTGTCCAGCTGTTGAGAGAATAGTAACTAGCAACCACCCTCTGAAGAAAATTGCAAGCAAACTAAACTATGCACTGGTACTAAAGAAATTAGTGACGTTTCTGGATATCCGAGGAGGGCAGCCCATCACCCCCTGTAATGGGGATGTTGTAGGTCTTGGTCTGGGATAGTGACTACAACAGGCACAGCTGTCAAGGCTTAACATCACACCTTACACACCTTGAAGTCTAGCAAAACCTGGTTGCAGCACACATCTTTCTCAATCTCATGTTAAATTATTTCAGAGGAGGAAAAAAAACTGAGACACAGTTCTTTAGAAAGTACAGAATGTTTTTTATTGAATATTGGTTCCATACTTGCACATTATTATCCAGATTTTCTTTTTCAGAATATAAAACCATGAAAAACCAAGGACCCAGTCCTGATGTAGGAGAAATATTGAACCTTGCTCAGAAGAATGTCATCTTTCAAACAAGGTTTAGCTTTAGATGTAGTCTGTCCAAACATTTTAAAGAGTATTCTCCTCTAGGCAAGACGTCAAAGGCTGGGTTGGAATAGACATATGGCTATACAGTTGGCTAAAATTACTGAATATTTTAGTAGCCTGGTTCAATTTAATTTTTGCAAATTATTTTTAGATGGAAAACTTCTAAACCTCAGAAAGAGAGTCGTATAGTGTTGTTGCCTATGAATATGAAATAATACACTTCTCTCCCAAAATCACAGTAATTAATGGTTGTAGTAATTATTGCCATCACAAACCAAGTATTTTTCCTAACAGTTACACATTGGCTGCCTGAGACAACGTTCCTTTCCTCTGTGCTCAGAATAAGGATTGAATTAAGACAGAAACCACTATGGAAGACAGTAAATTTCCAACAGGAATGAGCAGAATGCATTATGGCATCCCTTCTGCAAGATGGAGTCCCCAGTAAACCACAGTCTTTGCCCAGAGAGCTGTGAAATTCACAGTGACTTCCTCGCCATTCTGCCTAAATACTGGCCTGGAGAAGAGTTCTAAAGAACAGCCCCAGCTATGAAGTGGAGTGAAGCATATTCAGGCTTTGCCACTGAGAGATGTCTTTGAACAGTGTGGTAGAAAGCACATTACTGCACCCACTACTATCCCCATTACTGGGCAGAAACCCACCACTACTGCAAATTGCCTTTTGTTCTGTGAGCAGACACCTCTGCTGTAACACCTTTGCACCCTCCAAATCAGAGTAGAGTATTCAAAGACAAGTAAAGAGATGGACTGATTCAAATGAATGACTGTGATAGTAAAAAGGTTTACTGCTAATAAAAATATTCACCTATATTTTAAAATCACTGTATGTGATAGCTTTCCAGTTTTGGGAAGGTCAACAGTTCAGCATTTGCCATTTCATGAATTAGACACTAACAAGTAATTTAACCATCATTAAGGAACTCATTTAGTAAACCAACCTTGTGAATCCTGATCTCACAAAGCAGCTAACCTCAGAAATGCTGAGTCATGAGAAGGCTATGGGAAGTATCAAGTAGAAGAAATTAATCTCACTGGCATTTCCCCGTTTTTCTATTTTTACATTCTCCTTTTCCTGGATCATTGCCTTTAATCTGAGACCTTATTGATCGAATGCTATGCCTTGTACTCTCACAGAGGAATTAATGGATCTAGCACTGCTGTGAACAGCATCGATCGACCGTAATCAATGACTCAGCACTGCCACACAAACGGGGGAGACAGACTCAGCTGTGGCCTGTAGCACATCAATAACACATTTTACACAACAAACCAAATTTGTTCTCCAAGAAGAACCTTGCCATGTAACTATCCAATCTACCTCCTACTTAGATTCAGCGCTGAGGAGAACAGCCTCCTCTCCTCCGCTAACATAATCCCCACTTTTATTTACAGTAGTTATGTTCTTGCTTACTTTACATCAACAGAGATTGTGCTGTTCCAGTTTTCATGGCTACATCACATTATATATATAGTAAGAGAAAAAGAAGTGTATTTCATAGAGTAAATGGCAGTGGTTTAAGGCATCATTTCCACATGTGTTAGTATTCACACTTTTACCATGATTTTATTAGGTTTTGTATTCATTCATGTAATCTCTGTATTTGTTGTTACTAAATGCTAATGTTAAATAATGAGTCTTGGCAATAACTCTTGAGACTGATAACTGGGTGGAAGCTAAAGTAACATAGTCATTCAGAGTTCCCAAACTCTAAAGCAGTGAGTCTATGGTACTGGAATCCAGAAAGAGAGTAGCAGTGGCTCCCACTCTGAGGCTGAACCAGCTCTTCTTTACAGGAAGGGCCAGCTGTGAGACACCAGTCTCACTGCTGATCTCCTGATTGGAGTATGGAAACTGGAGGCATAAAGACTTGAAAGGGAAATGCAGGCCCAGCTTAAGCACTGCTATGGTGATGGGACATGGACATGAGACAGGCTGGGGTCTGAAACTGGAAAGTATTTCCAGATTTCATGCTAGAGACACAGCCAAAGTCATAGCAAGCAACCACAGCTGTAAGTCTGAAAAGTCTTTGTGGAGTCCTGCTCACCATGTGGATCAACTGCACTTAGATCCTTCACAAAAAATATTTTGTTCAGTCTGAAAAATCTCCAAAGACTGACCTGGCAGCTTCTTTGGTTAACCCATCACAGTGCCTAAATACCAGCTGTAGAGTTCTTCCTAGAATCTAATGAAACCCACCATTAATGCAAATTGCCTTTTGTTCCATCCTCAGAGATGAACAATTAATTACTGTCACATTTACAACCATGTCTGTGTTATTTATTCTCTTTTCTAGACAGCAATTTACCAAGCTGAGCTCATGCAAGGAAAAGCAATGAGTTGCCAGATTTGGGGGTGGCTGCTGCAACTGGATGTGTTCACCTTTTGTTCTCTCGTGAAGGCAGCAGTGGGCAGCAGGAAAAGCTCAGCTCCTCCCTGGGCCTCTGGGGGAAGGCAGATGGACAGAACACTGGTTCATGAGATGCTTGTACAGGACAGACTGGGAAGCCAGATTTTCAATAAAACACACTCAGTTCATGCAATCTATGTCACATTTCCTTAGTGCAATTTTTGGTTTGCTTTCCCATTAGTCTTTCTCCAGTTTATTTCTGTATTTCTTAAAGTATCATATATAAAACTGGGTGAACAATTCAGGATGGCATTTATCACAACAGAACAGGGCAAAATGTTTACTTCTCATCCTCTTGTTGATAATACCTTCAGTAATGACTCCCAGAATGGCTTTCCCATTTCAGCCTTTTGCCTCATCAGTGACTTGCATTCATTTTCTAATTTGTGGTAGCCCACAGATACTCCTGCTGACTGAATTATTCCCCATTTTCTATAAATAAATTGTATTTTCTTCTCTGACTATAAAAAGTCATAGCTTCTTTTGATTCCATTATATCTTCTTGATTTCAGACCAGCTTGCCAGCTAGTGAAATAACTTTCAAATTTAGTTCTACCTCCCTCAGCCGGGGTGTTGTACTGGAAACTTGGCAGATGACGCTGACTCCATCAATTAAACTTTTTGGTTTTGCAAGCCCTTTCTAGAGAGCTTTTTGTTTTAATTTTTATTATATTATAGCAATTCTGCGTACCAACTTTAAAATGTCTGTGGGGGAATAAAGGACTTTCAGCTGATGGTTCTGCTCAACTGTAATCTTCCATTTTCTCCTTGTGTTTTGTTGCTTTAGTTCTCATGTGGCAGAGGAAATGCCCAAATTGAACTCCTCATGGTACAGAAACATATGAATTAAACCTTCAAGGCACATTAGCTTAACCTCCAAAATTAAAATGCAAGCTAACAACTGTAAGTCATTTAACTCACTTTCATTAATTCAAACCAAAGTAATCTGCTTGTGCATTCCAGCAATGTGGAATGATACATGCTAGAACCAACATGGCAGGTCTCTGAAACATCAATGTACCTATGGGGTATTGCTGAAAAATTGCTGAAATTAACAGCTAAAACTATTTCCAAATCCAGGTAACCTTTTTCATTAAAGAGAGCAGTCGAGAGCATATATAGATATATCAAAATGCATGTTTTTTCTTACACATATTCCATTCATGCCATAAATGTGGTGAGATTCCAGAATGAAGGATATCAAGCTTTAATAATTTTGTATTCTATCAGGTGGATTTCTCTGTTCTCATCATCATAGTCTGCCATATGGATGCATATAATCCTTCCTTTTGTATTGACATTTATGTGACTCTCTCCAAACCATTGAAAACACACTCAAATATGGATACTCACAAGTCTAGATGTGAACTTGTCACTTTTCTGTGTATACCATATATATCATTCTTTAGGACATGCACTTTATTATAAACACAACTTAAGTTTTATTTATTAAACCAATCATACATGCTCGCTGAGTCCAGTGATTCACATCATGTACAAACTGAACATATTAAGCAACACACGTGCAATAAAAGCAAACAGATCTTTGCAGTCTAAGCTTGCATTAATGGTGGTGGCACGGCAACATATCAAAGGCAAAATGCAACATGGCCAGAATTTCCCACTGGAGTGTTAAGCACAGCTGCATAACTTTGAACCCACAACCAATAGGATATCCCAAACCACCCTGAGTACATTGCTGTACTTAAGGTAAGAATTCATTACTAACTGCTAACGCTTAAACTCCCCTGCTAAAATTGGATGGAATTTCCCATGAAGGAAGCAACTAAGAGATGAAGAGTGTAGTAAAACAACTACTCATTTTAAAGAATTAACACAGCAGGAACATTAATGTTGTTTCATACATAGTGAAATTAAATTTGTCCAAAAAAAAAAAAAATCCACCTCAGGAGGCTGGATCTGAGGTTTTATATGGAATTTTCCAGGCTAGGCAGCTACAAAACAGAAATATTAGGAACTCAGCAGCAGGAGAACAGACATCTCTGGAGGAGCACAGCAGACACATCATGGCACTTACAAAGTGACACTGAGCACTCTGCAATCCAGTGTGTCACCAAGCAGAGCCCTCTCAGCCATTGCAATGCCTGGAACTGTGCAAGAGGGGTCAAAACTGGCCTTTCTTCCATAACACTGAATGCGAATATTATGAATGCTAAATGAAGCTGAACTCAATATAATGATGTCTAATAAAAGCAACTGTTTTTTTTAATATGCCATCTCCCTAAATCCAGCTTTCAGAGGACCAATACAAAACCAGCATTGAGTGAAACTACTAAAGAAAAGAGAGAGTGCCACTTAACTTCTACTCCCTAATGAACCCTTAAATGGAAGATCTTAATTTGTTCACGGAAAATCCTGAGTATTACCTAAAGCAAGTACTAATTATTCCAGTCTTTGTGCAGACAATCACATGAAAATAGTAACTTTACTAAAAAAAATCAGCAGTGATTTTAGATGCAAAAGAAATTGAACATGTGTTATAATCATAGATATAGATAGATTAGGAAACAAGCCTTTGTACAGACTTTTAGACTCAAATATATTTCTAGAGATCTTGTTGAGCAAAAATATATTTAATGTGAAAAAAATATTAAAATATGGAATCACACAAAATTTGCAATGAAATATTGTCTTCCCTTGATTACTTGCTACACCATCAAAATCTAGATTTCATAATAATATTTTTAATGAAATTTAAAAAAAAGAAAACAGCAGGGAAATACATCCTAAGCAGCTGGTAAACTCGACCCTAACACAGGTTGCATATTTTTAATATCTTGCCCTTATGAGTCTCAAAGCCATGTGTACTCCAAAGCTCTAACCCTGATAAATGGTTTTGAAACACAACTTGGAATTAACACAGAAAAAAAATAGATTTAAAGGGTAAACTTTCATAAATAAGACTACTTGCAGGATAACACAGGACTAGCGAATTTGTAGAGACTTAATTTTCAGCCCAGTCATTTTCTCAACTTTTTGGAATGAATAAACACACAGGAAGATAGGATAAAAACTTCACATCTTCATCACAGATTTTTCATGCTTCACATTTCCCAACCCTTTTAAATAAAATACTTGCATTTTTCCTGTCCTAAACAATTACATTACACAATAGTGAACAAATATACAGATGTCACAGACTTCTAATCCAGAGCACAGTTTCATGTTCTCTCATCTAAGAAAATGCCTTTTAAGCCATTCCTCAGCTTCACACTGTCCAGCTTTTTGACGCCTTCATTTTCATGACTCTTAGGCACTCGTGCTCACAGGAGCTGTAATGAATGCAATCCTAGGCCAGAGGTTTCTCGGGGGAACACCCCATATCATTTTTAGGTTGTGATTGCAGACTGCAATCATCATAGCTGTATCCTGAAAGTGGCACACCAGAGCCAAGCAAGGCTCCGCATATGAGGACAGCTGCTGGACTAAAAAGCCCAGCCCAGATTTGGAATGATGTTTTTAACTTTAAATTCCAAATACCTTTACCAAAGGCTGAACAAGGAGAGACAAGTTTTAAAAAAAGGTTAAAAAAAATTAGGCAACACACACTTGTTGCGGATCACATGATGTCTAGAGAGCAGCATTAGGCAGATGAACTGGGCAGACAGATAAAGATGCCCTTCTCTTAATTCCTTATCATTCATCTTCGAAGCAAGTATTTCACTTCATGCAATACAGTGAATTCTACAGAAAAAGTGATTTTGCCTTGCTCTCTAGACACCCATCTCCACCTTGAGTTATTCTTAGAGCTTTGCTTAGAGCTCTTCAACTGCAGATGGCAATTTTCAATTAGGTATGTGCTTCAGGGGAAATAAGGAATTTACTAAGGTCACTTAAGGGCAATGAAATCGCACATGCCATATAAAATGCTTACACTACAAAATGATAGCATAATGGAATGGTAAAGCCTTTAACAAAATCGTAAAGGGAGCATGCAACTACAGCATGTTCCTTTATTATTACAAGCTCTCCAGTTGCACCTTTGAAAGGTTAGTCTTTTTTTTAAATTTTATTGAATATGTGTAAAGACACCAGGAAAAAACATGATGTACCAAACTGCCTCCTGACAATGTGTAAGGGCACTCAGCTTCAAATTATATGCAAATCAGAAATTGAAAGCAAAAATGGGGTGATGGCTGCAAGTCAAGCAACCCTATAAAAGTGTCCTAACTTTGTTTTAATGATGGGCAGATTTCTAAACATGGAAAAACATTGAAGACATTAAGTATAGTCTTTAATTTCTAAATAAAAATTTTATGATACTGTATGCTAAATACATAAAGCACTTTCTGATTTAAAAGTGACAAATTAACAACAGTTCTCATTAATTAACCCATCAGTAACATAACAAGAAGGCAGAAGATAATTTTGGTTCATTATCAGCACTATCAAGTCCAAGTATTTCTGCTCTCCTTCAGTGTTGTCTCAGTTACACAAGTAAAGCTGGCACCACGGGTGTGTGCACAGACTTGATGTGCTCATTGCCTTCACCTGGGTTCAATACATTCAGCCTCAGAATATACAGTCCAACCATTACTGCACTCTGAACACAGTTCTGCCATTAAGATGAGTACAAAGGAATCCTTGAATGAATGAAAAAAAAAAATCTTTAACTTTTTTCTTTAATCAGTGAATAAAGCTCATCACCTATTAACATGGGTTAGAGACCCATGCCTAGGGTAGCAGGCTGACTCGCAGGAGCTCAGGCCAGAGAATGGTCCATCCCGTTATTATTACTTTTAATTATCCCACATTTTAAATGGGATAAAAATATTTTTATTTACTTTGAAATTCTTTTCACACCATAAACGAGGATAAAATTTCCCTGGGGGATATCTCCCAGGCATCAGTTTTGGCCTGAAAAGAATTTGCTTTTTGTGCATCCAGGTTAATGGAAACTTGTGCCACACCACAGGCACAGCACCAAGCAGAGGTAAAACCCTGGGGCAGACACTGGTTTTAGGCAGGTCCCCCTGATGCTGCAAGCTCTGAAGCCACATCACTGCACATCTCCTGTGTGTGGCAGAGGCAGGCACTGTGGCTGGAAGGAGTGAGAACCAACTGCTCCCCTTGTGTCCCTCGCAAGGGTCACAGCCACAAAGCTCACCAAGGGGCGGGCAGGGCCAGCATGGCCACACAGATCTGCTCACAGCCTGGGACACAGCAAGCTCATGCCAACCCCAAATACACTGCAGAGACTTTGAACCACATTTCTACCTGGCTTGGCACTGGGAAATCAAAGTACCATTAATGATTGCAACATAGCCAGACAAACTGATGGGGGCAATGCAATTTCCTGCAGAGACATGAAAAAGGTGATTTAAGAGCAGGGTTCCCTGGAGTCTGCTCTTGCCCTTTAAATTTACGCTTTACTAACAGCTCTGTTAAAAGTCCTTTCTCTGTACTCCTTTTCAATTCAAAATAATAAACATATTCCACAAAACCACCAGGATGAGAAATGCAACAAGTGAAATTTATGGTTCTGGTCCACCAGCCTTGCTTTCTTTGTGGCTTCACCACAACCAAAGATGATTCATCACAATAAACCCATTACCTTCAGCCCTGAAATAAGTATTTAGGAACTTGCTATGTACTTTGTGGTGTTGAAGCACCTATAAAAGTTTCTACTGAAGCTACTACAGCTATCCTGTTTCATTCCCATTAAAATCTCACTCAAGATTCAAAGTCAGGAGTTAACAAAAATCTTACACAGAAATGAATGAGAATCTCTATGAACACAAGTGACTTTTAATTCTTTCTTTATTCTGAATTAATTTTAAGCAGGTAATACGATATTACTAATCTCAGGGAGAAATTAATTCATAAAAGTCACAGCTATTTAGAAGGAAGAGGGTTTTTAAATAATAATCATCTTCATTTTAAGCTTCTAACCTCCTAGGACTTTTACTTTCCCAGTAGGAAAGATGTAGCTACATCTCCCATAATGAGTGCATTCACATGCCTGTGCACACATAAATATGAATAACCAAGAAAACAAGAGGAATGCAATCACATATCTATCAGTCTCTAATGTCAAAAAATCAAAAATCACCCTGAAAATGCACTCTGACTAGTGCTCTGCAACTTTTTTCCTTAGAAGATACTACAAGAGATCAACTGAAAATATTTTTCCCTTCCTATGTAATACACCATAATGGCAGAAAACTTAAATAAAGTTCCACAATGAACGTGCTGCTACTTAACAGTAACTGTCCTGATGGACTGCAGACCAGTATTCTTACAGCTAGAGACCTATCGGAAAATAGTTTTCAACTTTGTTTTTAATTATGCCCTGACTAAAATCCACAGGGAAAATTTTCTCCCTTTTTGTGAGGATTTTACTGAAAACCTGTTTCAAAAATGTTATCATATTGTGCAAATACTTCCTAAGAAATACAAATCCTTGTTTTGAACTGGGTAATCCCCATTGTAGTAGAACCTGTTTAGCTTACATTTCCTACAACAGTACCTGAAGTTTATTTTTTAACTCACTGCAAAATCTTTATTGCTACAGGAACTCCCTGTATTGTAACGAACACATTCCAGCTATGCTGATTTAGCTGCATTCACACACGTCCAAATAAAATACACCAAAACCCTAAACATGCTAAAGGAGTGCACCTTTTGCAAAATGTACAGTTTAAAATTTAAAAAATACCAAATAATAAACACGTCAAGAACTTATTTCCCCAGATATACTAGGATGATAACATCATGGATTTGCAGCGCTTCAGCCAACAGACCAAAGCATCTCAGCTTTATTTCCAGTCTCGGCTCCCATCGGTGTTCCAGCACAGCTAAGAAAGTTTGAGAATCTCTCAGTAAAACGAAGGTGCATCCACTGAGGAGCACACGGAACGTCAGACGAGTTGCGGGAGCTGCCCCGCAGCACCGCCCGCTATGCCCCGCAGCCCGCACGGAGCTCCCCGGCCGTTCCACAGGGAACAACATTTGGAAGCGCAAACCTCGCTCCGACCCTCTCCGCACCCCGGCTCCGCCACCCCGCAGCTGCGAGGATCCGCCTGACATACCTGCTCCTCCATTTTTCCCCCTGGCAGATTTTTTCTCTTTTCCCGAGGCCGGAGAAGAGGGGGGCAGTCCCCGCCTGGCAGCGCTGCGCTCGCTGGGGCTGCGCTCGGGCCGCTCTGCCCCGCTCCGCTCTGCCCCGCCCGCCACAGCGCAGCGCAGCGCTCGCCCCTCTGCCGGCGCACACCGCCCTGCCCCAGAGCTCCCCCAGGTCCGACAGGTTTCCTTATATAGGTAAACACAAATTGCATTCCTGGTGACAGAGGCTAACTGGAAGTAAGCTTAATTTAGTTAACTCCACAGATACCAAAGGGGTCCGAGCGCCTGAAGTTTGCTTAGTGCAGCGTGGAGAAGGGACTTCAGAAGGGAGAACAGTTTCCTTGCAGTAGTTCTGTAAAATCGTCAAGTATTTAATGTAATGAGAACTAGTACACAGTATTGCTATGGCTTTAAGCAATGGGTGCGTAGTAGCACCTATGCAGTTATCCCATTACTTAAAGCCATAGCAATACCAAGTACTAGTTCACATTAGATTAAACACTAGACGATTTTACACAACACTGAGCCTGCATTTTCATCCTAGAAAAGTGGAGGTGACAAAGGTATGTATGTACTACAAGGTGACAAAGGTTTGTGCACACACCTTCTGAAAATGTTAATTCCCACAATATTGAAGTTTTCATATAAAGACTATCGTATTTCAAGTGTTATGTGAAAAGGTTAGAAAATTAGGATTGCATTACTGATATCAATGGAAAGGTGCAGTGTAGGG
>VZSU01000673.1:101436-115811 GCA_013398715.1 Nesospiza acunhae
ATGGTTAAGTATTTGGTGACAGATCTGTCTTTGTCAGAGATGTGTGGTTACAATAGATTAACAGACACACCCCTACCTAAACAGGGAAACAGAAATAGAGGAAGTACCAAGAACAAGCCTATGCTGCACTCTACAGAGCAATGACATCTGTATTTCACATATTTTTTTCATCACCTTGAATGCTCACAGCTTGCTAACCCTTTTCTGCAAATACAACTTGTTTGTCCAGAAGAACTTCAGCAGGCAATTAATTAATTAATTAATTAAATGGAAAATTATGTAATATGTGTCACTTTATTATATTCAGGCAAGATTCACTATTAGTTATGGCTTTTTGACAAGCTAAAGCACTGCTGATATGCAGGGGGAATTAGCAAAAAGCATGAGGCTAGGAAAAAAGCAATAAAAAATGATGGAGGAACACAAAAATATACGTGAAAATGAGATTTGATAAGATTATGAGAAGCTGACTTAAAAAAATACAATGAGCTCTAAAATAAACAATTATTTTTCATTCTCTCCCCCGGATATATCGTCTATAAGTCAAAATGCACAAGAGACACAAATTTGGCCTCCTGGTGACCCATGAAGTGTTAGAAACCCCAGTGTACTACCCAAAAGCTGGAAATCATAATTATCCAGTGGACTACAGCATTTTTTATTGCTGCCCAATATAGGACTTGAAGATCATTAAATAATATACTGCACAGAAAAGCTATTCCTAATGTCCAGTCCTAATGGTTTCAATACTTCTTTAGTTATAATTTTCCTCTTAACATTGAGCCTCATGATACTGAAGGAGCTTGACTTAGAAGTTGAGAAAAATGAAAAACAATACCAATAAAAGTTGTAAGACACTCAATAAATACATCTAAAATAGTCTCTCTATACAGTGTATAGGGAATCAGGAATATGTGGCCAGGGGCTTGGTGTAATGACCTTCATTTAGTTCTTTTGGGACAGATAACTCACTTGTGGCTCCACTGCATAAGAAGAAGATCTTGGCCTTGCCAAGTTCATGCTCCTGTGACAAAGCATTTGCACTGGACTACACCGCCAAGTATTCCCTTACCACCATGATCTCATGACCAGTTCCTGAATGAGTATCAGGTTTTTTGCATGAGTCAAGCCAATTAAAATTCATCAGATTCCCAAAACTGCAACAACAAAGGAATTTTAAGAGGGCTACTAGGCTAATAGTAGATTAGATAGTAGATATTACTTCAAGTGTGGTTGACAGTCTATCCTTAGGCCAGCACTTTTTCTGTTAGTCAGCCCAGACCGCAATAAACATCACATTCATTTATCTAAAATACTCCCTCAATTAAGGATTTTCCCACCATTTCTTCAGTGCCCATAAAGGAGCTTTACTTACCCTAGTCTCAAGCTGAAAACTCAACTAACTTTCATACTCTATATCTGGCATACCCCTTAACCTCCTGACATACCTGTTTACCTCCATCTCTTTACCCAAACTTCATATTGAGAATCAGTCAGGGGATCTAGGCTCTTACAGCCAAGCATGAAATCTCTTTCTTTACTTCCTGGCCCTCAAGCTGTGATTTCATTAGAATGCTGGCAAAAGCATGACAAGTTTCCCCAAGTCCTGCATATGCTATCTTTGTAAGAGAGAATCTCTTTGCTTAAACAATGCTTGTAATAAAATAATTTCTTCCTCAAATATAAATCAGAATGAAATTTATTTTTATTTTCACTGCATGTCTCTGCTAAAGCATCAACAGCAGTTAATCACAATAGATGTCACAGTCAGATCTTTTTTTATTTCTGAGTTCTTTATTTTTTTAAGAAAACTCTATATAATTCTCAAGCAATTCAGCTAATTCTTGAAACTGAGAGTAGTTTAGACATATTACCCCCATTTACCGTGCTGTCACATAAACATATCCTCATATAATGCTAAGACTAATTATGCTGAAACCGTCCTCTGCTTTTCTCCAGGAAGAGGTCTGTACAATACAGAATACAAGCAAATTTGAGCTTGTATTCTACATCAGAGGGTATAAGAAAAGATCTGAGCAGACCTCTAGGACATTTTGGGTTTAATGCTAGGAATTAAAAGTTCATTAGAAATTAATGCAATTGATGACAAAGAGTTATTTACTTCACTGCTGTGCTCCAAGCTGCCCCCAGCAAAAGCCCAGCATTAAGCAGACACTCATTCTGTGTGTCATTAGCTTGTTTCCTGTGCACAATCCATACAAACAGTTTATTGGTGTTATTTTAGTCCCCGCTGTTAAAATAGTAACTGTTTGTAAGCCAAATGACCTTTGTCCAGCAGAGCCAAGAATCACAGTCCTGGGCAGAACCTTGGTTATAGATCAGTGTGTTACTGCCTTTCTCTTTACTTCCATTTGCATGCCCTACTAGCCATACTTGCTACATCTCAAAAAGTGGTTTATAAGAAATACTTTCTCTTATGAAAAGACTGATGGATTTTCCCTCTTCCACTTCTGCCCACTTTTTAAATACACAGTCATGTCACTCTTTGTGTTTTTGTACCAGAAATGGAAACCTAGTGTAAATTTTCATGGTAAATTTCGATTGAATGGAATAGGTGAGAGCAGTACACCAAGAAATGTATATGAAACAAATAATGTTAGTTTCCTATCATCTTGCCATGAGTCTCTAAATATCCGCCTTCAACTTTTTCCCTATTAAATGCTCAGGGTGGAACACAGTAGGTTTAGTCTCCTCTCACTGAATTCTTACTCAGTAACAAGGTTTGCTTCTGTAGTTCTTTGGAGGCTGAAATTGTCCACACTTGAGTGGCTAAATAAATTGGCTCAATTTAGCCAGGTAAGTATAAAGCAACAGAGATCTCTCAGGTTTCACTGCACAGTGCACAGTGCTGCACATTTTCCAGAATCAAGCTGTTCATGCATTCTCGAAGTTCTAATTTCTTCCATGCAATGGCAACACTTCCTTTCACTTTGATACAGGCAAGATTTCAAACCTTATCTTGGTATCTGCATCTTTACATCTTCAGTTTCCCTCAGAGATGTGCATCACTGACATCCCACAATGTCTGTTCTGTTTGTGGGGTGCAACAAGATCATTCATTCAATAGTTTATTGTTTGTTCTCAGCTACATTACCCAGCCCTCAAATCAGGTAACGTGCTCAGCTAGAATGGCAGCAGTGAGTACCTGACAAATGAGGTAGATTCAGTTCTAACAGCCTTTATTTCACATACAAGTCTCTCCAAAGATATGCAATATCATAGGGCATCTCTCTTTCTACATCAAATGGTTTTTAGCTTAAAAACCTAAACCCCTGAATACATTTCTGTGTACAAGTCCGCAAGTGCTTTTTCTTTACTGCCATTAAATAATTTATACATGCAGAATGCTAATATTGCATTTTAAGATACTGTTTCAGTATACAGATACACACATACATAGATTCACTCAGACTTTTAGTTTTCAACCTGAAAAAAACTATGAACAAAATGCCCTGGTGCTGAGTGCAGCCTTCCCCAAGCAAGCTAACTGCTGGAGAAACCCATCTGAGTGGATTTGTCTGGGATAGAGTTAACTTTCTTCTGAGGGGCCAGTATGGTTCTGTGTTTTGGCTTTGTGGCTTAAACTGTGTTGATAAAGTACTTTTGTCTGGCTGTTACTGAAGAGTGCTTGCACCACCTCAACACACAAAGTTGCGCTTTTTTCCCCCAGTGTCCCACTCCAGTAAGAAGGTCAGGAGTGGGCAAGGAAACGAGACTGGACACTAGCAGTAACTACAGCTGACCCACACTGGCCAAAGAGATGTTTCATACCCTCTAAAAACTATTTATAAAAACCCAAGATTGACTAAGAAGAAGGGGAGTGTCTTCCTGAGGTAACCATTGTTTGGAGAAAAAACTGCCTGGACATACGTTGTGTTACTTTGCTGTGCTTTCCACCATACTCACGTATTAACTGTATTTGTCTTGGCCCATGAATTTTCTGACTTCTGTTTTTGCTATTTTCTTCCCATATCTCACTGGGGTGGGGGTGAGAAAGTGAACTGTCCAGTCCAGACACTAACAGCAGAGAAGTTTTGGAAATTTTTCTTTACTACTCCTCATCACTTATTTGCTTTTGCCTCGCAGAAGATATTTCAGAATAGGTTGTATAAATGCTTCCATCCCATTTCATGGAAAGGTAAAAATCTGTCATTCTACATTGCCCTCTGCAGTAGCCCACTGAAGTCATTTGACCTCACCTTGAAATGCCCTAGAGGCACATAAATGACAGTCACACATCCAAGAAACAGCTGAGGCTGTTGTCTCTTAGCCACAAATTCCTTGGCTATAACCATGAGGACACAGGAACTTCAGGGAAAACCCCAAGGTTTCCAGGTCAGCAGGTACCCTGGCCACAGACTGGGGCCTGAGAGCTATGTAGCCACAAACTGTAATTTATTCACTCAGCTAACAGAAGGCACAGGGTTTGCTTTTCTTCCAGCAAAGGCAAACTAAAAATTATTGTAGGAACCTGCATTTGTTCAACATTCAGGCTGAAAATGAAAGTAGTCAAAAAAGAAGAAACTAAAAGGTTAAGTTATTCAGAAGCAGTAACTCTACTGTGGGCAGCTGAGCATGTACCTTATCTGGCGAACACTCACTGTACGAATCAGTTAACTTTATGATACAACCCTTGCTTTTTATTATTTCCTGATCTGGTGTTCAATTTTACAGCCTTAATGCAAGTACTTCGTTAATAAAGCATTACTTATAAAATTTGACCACATTACTTAACCTTTACACAGAAACAAAGATGTCAAAACAAGTTAAGGCCAATGACTGAGGGTATTATTTTTACCCTTGGGAAATGAATTGAGCTTTCTTCCTCACCACTTTTTCAAAATGCATCATTAAATCAATGTAACACAACAAGTTGCTATCTTTACCCTTGTACCACGTGTTCTTCAGGTTTCAGTAACACACACTAAACAAGAGCTTTATGATTTCATTAAATACATTTTAAACTCAGGGTTGTGGTATTAGATGAAGCCATTAGCACACAATCCAGCAAAAAAGCTATTTGCTTCTGTAGAATTTAAACACTTTATCTGGAAAAGTTAATGAAGTAATTATAATGTTGTTATTAATGAAGATTAGAGATGGATTTAAATGGCATTTGGAAAATAAACCAGACAATTAAACAGGCTTTCAGACTGTGTAAATTCCTTAGGGTCCGGGGAAAAACTCTCAGAATACCTACACTAAGAAGGACATTTGGAAAACACTTAGTTCTTAATGCCATAGAATTCCAGACAGCAGAAATTATCTTCATGTCAACATCAACACTGGGGACTTCAAGCACTGTGATGCTTAATGCTGACCAGCTGTGCTTGAAGCTTTGTTTTAAAGTCCTCTCATGATGTCTTTAACTGCAGCACCTTCCATATTAAGCATACTTTTCTGATGATGGGGTAGTAGAAATGTCATTAATGTTTGAACTGACACAACTATCAGATTAGTTAAATCAGTAACACAATTTTACATGGAGGAGAAGGATGATGCTGCAAATGAAAGAGTCATTGGCAGATGAGTTTTTTATATTTTATCCCATGTAATACTGCAGAAAGTGGAAGAAAGCATGTGTAATGGAAAATCCTGGAAAATGAGCCCAGAGAGGTGCTCCAGAGCAGGAGTGGGCAGGAAGGGCAGCGCAGGGCTGCAGGTTCCCTTGCTGGCCACGAGGGCAGCATCAAACCCACAGTTTGTTGACACACTTTCCCTGGTGCTTTTGGAGGACTCACAGCTTGGCAACTGCATGAATTCACTTTACCTGACTACAAAGGTGAAGTGCTGAAAATTGGAGCCCAGCCACCATAAGCTCTGCTGTGGTTTCTGGAAGAAAAATATTGCTGTTTCTCAGACCGTGAATAAGTGGATCACCTGAGAGAGGTGCACCTCTCTTAATCCTTCAGAGGGTGACCACACTCACGGCTTAGAGTGCCAGTTACATTCCTTAAATTGGGAGATATGACTGCTGGCCAAAGACCATGTAAAATGAGCCACGTGACAAAGAAAATCTTGAATAAAATGGATAGTAAGCAGATTATTATGACTCAAACAGCGCTATTCCTTGGTAGAACACATGGACTAGTTTGATCCTTAGTTTTAAACAGTCCATATCTTTAAGCCTAACTCTGTGTATAACAACATCAAAACTTACAGAAAGACAGTAAAGGCCAGAGAAAAATTTGCATTCTGGGACATTGGAGTATTTAAAGGAAGTGTGGATTTTTTTATTTACAGGCCTTTGTTATGTGGAAATCCTGAAACACTGGTCAAAAGCAAGTTTTGTCATGGAGCTCCCAGATGAGGAAAAGGAAGGAAACCGTTCAACAGCATACAAGGAGAAATGTGTGTGTATTGCAAAACCAAAGGTTTTTATTAAAAAAGTGGTCTGTCCCAGCCACTACTTAAGGTAAACAGTGAACACTTTTGTTCCAAAACTTATTGAAAATAGTCAAAATGCATTTTTAGATTTTGTGTCTAAACAAACAAAAATCAGAGATGATACTCTGATCTGTTCTGAAAGAACACATATTCCAAGAACTGTACTTAAGAGTAGGGGGGTAATAAATCATGTATACACATGACAGCTGAGGCCTCACTTAGGATATCCTTTGACCTTCTCACTGTGAAGATGAGAGAGCAGCAAAGATGAAGAACATTAAGAAAGCTGCAAGCTATAAGGAACAAGATGGAAAGGACATGTAGTTTAAACAAAATATAGAACTTTTGAGAAGTTTTTGAGAGAAACAAGATAAAAGAGAGAGACTTGATCGTGATTGTTCAAGGAAAACGTTCACCTAAAATACAACAAATTTAGATTAGATGTGAGGACAAATCTCCAAATAAGAGTTATTCATCAATAGAAAAGTCTGCCAAGAGAAACTTCTGGCATATCAGAAGAGGAAATGCTTAAAGGGAGATTAGATAGTATACTCAAAATAGTGAAGTAGATAAACCTGTAAAATATGCAAAAGACTGGAGTGGATAGCTTCTTTCAGCCTATACTGACTTCTTTCAGCCTGTGCCTCAGAGTCTTTGTTTAGGACTTTACATATAAAAATTCTTTTACAGTATTTGGCTTGTGAGAGGAGTAAAGATCCAGTTCTGCAAAGTCTTAAGCATTTTAAAATTTCCTAGCTATGCAAGCAGCCTCTTAGAATTCAGTTTATTTCAACTTATTTCATATTATTATATACATATAATATAGAGTGACCAGAAATACTCCCTAACTAGAAATACTCCCTAACTACCTTAATAAAAACTATTTTGAAAGCAAGCAAAGAATTGTAGCTGAAGACTGGCAGATAGGAAAAACAGAGGTAAATTTTCATCTACTCTAAAGAAAAGATGTTTCCTCCATTATTCCATTGTCTCCTGCTACCCAAGGCTTGCTGGCGAGTGACACTTGGACCTCCTTAAACTGGTGTCTTCTTCCCTAGGATTTCATTACTTTTACCCATAAACACTCTTCTGATGTAGATTTAAATGTTACTAAATAACAAGTTCAGGAGATCCTCAGGAAATAAAAGGGGGAGGCTTTATCATGCCAGACAATTCCATTGTTATTCTGCTCTTTTGGCACTGCCACACAGCATCTACACTGCCACAAACCAGGCAAAGGGAAACCATTGTCCTGATGCCTCAGGTTTTAGCTTTTATATTTTTCAGATTCTGTACTGCTTTAGTGTGTAGTTCTGAGCTTCATATTAGAGGATGGTAAGCTCTCTTTACACAGTAGGTAGACAAAACAATTCCTTTCCTAGCTTGCGACCGAGGACAATGGATCTAAGTCTCAGGCCCAAGAGCATAAACAATGTGGACTGAAGAGAGAAAAACAAAAAGGATGGGACTTCATGACCTAAAGCTATAATTGGACAATTAACTCCAATATGCAAACGGACCAGAATTTATAAAAGTGAGAGACCTCGTGACTGGTCGTCCATTTTGTGACTGTTATGGATTCATCTTGGGTGTAGGCCTGGCTGGGCTCTTGTGCTACCCAAGGTGTATCCATTGAGGCCTTTTAATAAATACCTACTTTAACTCCTTCTAGGTTCTGTTCTAGGTCAGTCTTCACAAGGCTTCACCCTGCCAAGCTGCTTGATCTCTCAAGCAGCATTAACACCTGGTGCCGAATGCTGGGATGGGCAGTAATTAAGCTTTAACTCACTTGTCAAGGCAGCTCTCAGGTGTTGCACATGGCACAATAATCAGCTCTGTGTATGTGGAGGCCACCTAACCCTACAGCAGCATCTTCTGTAATCAGATTCCTGCCATGGGAAAGGTCTTCCCAGATCCATAATACAGCTGCCTCCACTTCTGAGCTATGGGCTGTTGCTGTATTTGAAGTCAGCACTTCCAGGGCTTGGTTTAGCTCAGCTATTTTAGGCATCTGCTTTAGGAATTATGCCCTCTAAGTGCCTATTTTTCTCTGGGGACTGTAAAGTGAATATTGATCGTTGGCTCAGACACTTTGTCAGCTGGTTCCCACCTCTAGATATTTATTTTCCTGTAAAATTTGGCATCACCTTACCAACTATGGCAAGAAGTCAGGCAGTAGAAAAGTAGTAGAAAAGTAGCAGATCTGTCACTGGAGGAATAGAAGCAAATCATCAAATAACCTCTAACCAGTCATCTTCACTGCCAGGATCCCTGGAGACATTATGTTCAATAAAGAAAGTTTAGCTATTTGTTCTTGTAACTAAATATAATCACATCTGTAAGTATTTGGTGGGTAGAAGCTGGCTGGTTAGATTACTTTTTAGGTTTTTAATATTTTTTTTGTTTAACTTCACAGGAGTGCTGACTGTTCTCTTTTTAGTAGAGAGAAGCAATAAGCTAGCATTGTTTTTCTTGTCTTTTTCAAAGCCCTCCTGAAACACACTGCACTCTTCTAAGTAGGAAACTAACAGGTCTGTGAATGTTGTTTCAGACCCACAGTTTGACCAATTCTAAAAGGAATTGGAGCTGCATGAATAACTTAAAATTATTTCTCTGTTAAAAAATCTACAGACTATTGCACAAAGATGTTGGCCCAACCCATGTTAATCACAAAGGTGAGGAATAAATGCTCAATTAATGGCAGAAACAGAAAAAGAAGTTTAATTAAATCTAACTGCTAAGAAACTTAGTCTGTGAGCTGATCTATAGCTAGGAAAATGTAGTCACTGTCCTTGGGGCTCCATAATCCTGGCAACAACATCTACTTTTTCCCTATTTCCTCTGTTGCTTAAACACCTCTTGTTACTCTCTCTTCCAGTAATATTGAAGGTGTAATTGAAGGAAGAAGTGGACAAAATTGTTCAGCCCATTATGGAAAATGCTGCACATTTTTTAAATTAAGTTGGAAATACTACCAGTTGTGTCTAAAAACTGAAGGTAGTAAGATCTTGTTTTCAATCCAGGAGGTTTGAGTTCAAAACAGTGTTAGAGTGACAGCCTTCCTGGAATCAAAAAACAATTTTGCTTACTTTGGGAGCTCATAGGTCAGGGAAAATGGGAGAGTTTAAAGAAGTATCTGTTTTTTATGGCTAGAGATAGCAGAACAACCTAAAGTGCTCAGAAATCTCCATGAGCAAGACCAAAATCTCTGTGAGAAGTGAAGGCAACTTGCATTCCCTGAAAAGTTCACTCTTCTATATTGCAATATAAGCTTTCTGCACGCTTTGTCTCCAAACTTGATTGAAAAAAAAAACCTGACAGGACCTGTTGTGGTTTGAAACATACACTCCAAAGAGAAGCATCAGAATTTACATAAAATATTTAAATACTGATTTCATTTTGCATAAAAAATTATTTATTCCACTGTTGAAGTAATTCAATGTACTTCAGTAAACACACTGCGAAATGATATTGAGTAACACTTGCCCTTCTTTAAGAAGCCATGTATCAATGGCCTCTCTCCTCCTGTTCAAAAGGCAGGTGCTTGAAGGTGACTTGCACTTTAAAAAAGGAAAAAATATTGCTCATTCTTCGTGGTGTTGAAAGTCTGAAATAGGAAGGATGCTAATAGGAGATACTTTGACATTTTCATTGGTCATAGGCTTAGAAGAAGCTAAGTCTTATAGGTACTTGGACCAATACCTATGGATTTTTATATGAAACACTATTATTTGGGGTCATTCAATAATGAAGAAATGATAGGGTGATATTGGAAACAAGGTATTTTGGAGCAGAAAGGGAGTCAAAGCTTTAGCTGTTTATTGAGTACTACTACTTATAATAATTTCATAAGGTTTGCAATATTAACAGTTATCTCAAGTGAATTTCCAGTTCAGTTAAATCTGCTCCATTCATGGCATTTTCTTCGCCTTCCAGTTCTTTGCCTGAGCAACTTTTTGTAATAGCCACGTCCAATAAAATCCACAGCAGACTTCTATAAAGTGAAAATCAGCCGGAGAGTCACCCATCAACATTTGAAAATGAGATCTTGTATCAGAATTATTCAAAAAGTTCAGTTGATTTTCAGACCACAAGAAAGCTTAGCAGCTTGCTATCTTCCAGGCCCATAACATCTCCAAGAAAGTATTCCCAGCACCCCTCTCCTCCTGACTCCTTTTCCCAGCACAAGGAGTAGAGCAGTATGTGCCTTTCTCCTGAGCAGCCTCAGTACAACAGCCCAAATGGTTTCAGCAGGTGATGTGCTCCCTTAGCAGCTGGAGCTGCTGTTTGTCTGTATGGCTGGGGATGTGTATACAGGCTCAAGATTCCTATTGATCCTAGGTGGGAAGGCAGCTCCTTCCCCTTGCCTTTTCATGTATCTGCATCATATTTCTGGTTTGCCAGAAACTGGAAGAACCAGTCACCCATTACTGCTGGGTGGGAGTGCTGGTAGATGGGATGACCCCGCTGTTTGTTTGTTGAGAGGCTGAGCTATTTAGAAAGGAGGTGATACTGCTGACATTGGCTTCACCTCTTCAGGGTTCAGCTGGCACATGTATGGTACATTATGGCTTCCTGTAGAACCTAAAAAAACACATCTAAAATTAAAAAATTAGCAGGGGGACCACTTTTTTTTTTTTTTCTGTCTACAGCAGCGTATGAATAGCAGCAGCAATGGGGAAATTCTGCACTAGAGTAACAGGTTGCAGAATGGCTTTTTATGAAAGTTAAATGGATTAACCTGAGAACACTTTCCAATATTCATCTTACTTACATATTAAACAATTCCTTGGCTCAACCCACCTTGTCATATTTGCTCCCAAGCTATGGAAGTAACAGATTATTAAGCTCAAGAACTGTTCAGGCTCAAGGTTTATCCCCAGACAATGCCTTCAGGAAAGATGGGAGAAGGAAGAACTTTCTCTGCTTTCGGAGAATGGCGATGCTAACATGCAGGAAAAAGAAGAGTGTTACAGTGTTTTGTAGAGAAGACAGCTTTTGAGATGTAATTCCACTGTTAAAACCCAGGGGAGAGAGTTCAGGTGGTAAACTGTGATGTCTCTATAGTAATCCACAGTGTACATTTCCTTGAGGTCCTGCAGTAGGTTGTGCATATATTTACAAACCATGTGTCTGATTTTTTCCTTTCTTGTAAGTATGAGCTATATGATACATGTGACAAGCCAGCATGACAGCAAGGTGCCCCAGTGTGTTTGAGACCACAGTTTTAAGGCATGGATGACAGTAAGGGGCTAGTAAATAGATAACAAAGCTAATAATTTTCTGCTTCACTTTAATTTGGGACAGTGAGGACTTTAGAGTTAGTTAGGAAATTTTTTTTCCCCCTTCTTTCTGTGGTTCTGTGGTATGAAGTATGCATCCCTTGGAATTCTTTTTCAGAAACATGTCAGCTTGAGGTTTCTTCTATTTCCAGTGAACAAGAAGATAATTGAAACCCTTCCTGAGTTACAGTTATGTTTCCTGCTGGAGACAGTGACAGATCCAGCCAAGCAGAGAAAACGCTGAAATGCAAAAGAACATTTGCTGTTTTATTCCCTTCATACTTTTAACATATACAGGAATTCCCTGGATCAGAATACAGGTTCTAAGAGGCAAATAGCAAGAGATGCCTGAAAAACAGACAGGAGCAGAAATCTCTTAATTTTTCTGCAGCCTGTGAAATCTCCAAACCCATCATCTACAACAGACCACAGCAGCCTGGCTGCTGAGGGGCAAGGAAGGAGGCAGAGCCAGTGGCCATTCATCACCTGCTTTCTCTGCTGAAAGCCATCACAGTTACCTGCCCTTTGCAGCAGTGGAGGGTTTGTGCCAGGAACACCTGCCTGGGATGAGCGGTGTGGTTATCTCCTCTGTGGGGATTGCCGGGCTTTCCAGCTGCTTCTCTGAGAATCTGAGGTCTTCTCTACTTTATTCTGGGACCTTTGTTTCCCCTTGTATCTGCGCCCACAGACTAGGAGAATACAATGTAAAGCCCACCTGTGAGACATGGCAGCTACAGAAATCTGATGTGACCATAGGGTACAATAGGTTTTTGTCTGATGTGATGGGACACTCAGACTGTGCTGGTAGCAACTAGCTAGGCTGGATTTTGTTTCTTCATCACAAATGGAAATGTTTATATTTCTAAGAACCAAAAAAATTCCACTTAAAGAAAAAAAAATATGTTGGAAAGTGTTTTTCCCAGACTCCAGACGGACTATTCTGTCAAAGGAAAAAAACAGCTGCTGGGTGGGGAATACAGAACTGTCAAATCTGTATCCATATTATGCCCATCGTGCACTCCTCTGAAAAGGAAACTGTTGGCAAGAACAAATTTGCTGCCCCCCTGGGGTGTCCAGCAGAGAGCAGGGCAGCCAGAGCAGCAGTGCTGTGCTGAACAGGAGTGCACTCTGTGGGAGCTGGCATGGTGTGCTTGAGCTCAGCTAGGAGCTTCCACAGCCTGACCTTGGACATAGGATGCATCTCTTAAAGTGATTGGACACCTATCTTTTTATAAGAGTTGGATATGTAAAATTTAAACCAATGCAAATTTTGAAAAACCTACCTTTGGATTCTCTACCACATTCATGCACAGGCTATCCTAAATACAACTAAGATTTCTCTATGATTGCAACACACAAAATACTGGTATCTGTATTTCACATGATGATAAAAGTGCACTTCCCCCCCCCATTTTGATATTGAAAAAGAAAGATCATATTGTTTCTGTCTTTCAGTGGAATTATATTCAAATATTTGTGAACAAATAAAGCATCATTATTCAATTCTTTAAGCTGTTTACAAAATTATTCAAGATTTTGTAATGTTTCTTTTACATTTACCCTGCAGAAAGTCTCATGAAATAAAAACAAGGAAAAAGAGTATTGCCAAATTACTTTGATATTTTTACAAAAATAAAGACTGTACTCTGCTACGAGCTGGGAACACAAGAGATGTAGCTTTCACTGTCTCAGACTAGACACTGAGTCCCTCTTTTTAGCTTCTGTTTAAAAACTCTAATTGATTAGAAGACAAAGATGGAAAGAAAAGATTTCTTAATTTAACACACCAGTGTAAAATCAGATTTTGATTACAAATATAGCACTTGCATTTCCTAAATGTATGTTATTTTTAGCATAAGTTCTGTTACTAAATGCAAAGCCTAATGTGTAGGGGTGTGAGTGGATAACACAATAGGAGCAAATTTGAAAACATAACATAAAAAGTAAAAGAGGGAGACAGGCCTGCACATAATTTATATCCTCAAAAATGTATTCTATTTTTTTCATAAAATAGATGGGGGGAAGAGAAGGGCAAATTTTCTTTACATTTTCTTCCAAAAATAATAAAATACTTGGAGCTTTTTCTGACTCTAATGAAGCAACTTACTGGGTGGTGGAAGTAGAGAAGGGAAGCATCAGCTGTTTTTAAGAAACTTATTGGTCTCAGTTGAGACAGTGTCTGAACACTTACAAAGCCACTTCCTGACAGGACACATTTAGCAAGGAAAAACTCTGTGGGAGTCACCCAGTCAGTAACAGGACAGTTATATCTGTCCACAGCAGAAGCAAGACAGTGCTTTGAGTGATGTGCTAGTGCAGAAACATCATTTCTGTATTTCAGAATTACAGGCCAATAATTACAGACCATATTAGAGTGAGCTGAGAGAATAAATAGTCCTTGGCACCAGTAAATGCAGTCTCAGGGCTGGGACTTAATTCTCATGATTGGTCTTTGTAGTCCAGTTTTTAGTCCTGTAGGATCACACATTTGGTAAATTTGAAGCAGAACTGCTCTCTTGGGGATGTCTACCTTTAACCAAGTTGGCTCAGGTGTGCAAGGTGTGCATCAAGCAATATCTAGGTGAGCTTCTCAGTTACCAGACTTTTTTGGTGAACTCTGTAATCCATGAGTTTGATAATGTCATAATGCCTTCATATTTGCATACTGCTAGCTCAGTATTCCTG
>VZSU01000673.1:115863-127115 GCA_013398715.1 Nesospiza acunhae
TACATACTGTTTCCAGCCTGTCCTTTGTAGTATCCCCTTTTTAATGACCTGGTGGTTCATAGTTCACACTTTCAAACACATATCAGCTAGATAATGAATCAGCCTGCTTGTTCACTTCAAAAAGCAGCAATGTTCCCATGGAGTGCAACTGCAGAATCCTGGTCTCCCACTAGCACAATAGCCTGGAGTGTAATATTAGAGCTTAATTTGTTTTACATATGGAAGACTTTATAAATGTACCATACATATTTCCATGCTGTGGTTGGATTTTATGGAAAGACTGCAGAACTAGACGATAAAAAATATAATGTAATTCCTGAGCAATTCACTATAAACTGAATCTTGGAGAAAGGACTTTGCATAAACAAGAGCACGAATAATGCTCACAGACTGACTGTAGGGGCACAGAAATCAAATAGAAGCAAGAGAAAAAGTCCCAGGAGGAGAAATGCTGCATTTTATAATGAAAAAGTCATCTCAGCATGCTGTGCAATAGGCAGCACAGTAATAAACCACTGTCATTTAGATGCCACTGAAAGAATTGTTTCCATCATCAGTACTGGTTCACCTTCACTGCACCTCTTTGCCCACTGTTCTGCTGCCTTCAAATCTCATCCAATAGAGCCAAGACCATCTCAGACTGCAGTGCACAAAGCAGGCTCATTTACCTGTGAGCAGGGACTGGCATCTCTGGAATACGCATACAGAAACCTGCTGCTGCCCCAGCCTCCCGTCACACAGAGCTACTCAGAGGTCTTTAAACGTGTTAATGTAGTACTTCCTGACTGTCCACTGGTTACTACTTTAATTTCTCCACTAAATTACTTCACAGACTACACATATGTTATTGGAATTTACACCTTGGTAGAAAGCATGCCTAGGGAGGCCAAGAGAGGCCATTTATTTACACTTGCTTTCTATTTTAATCAGCCTGCTCTTTCCTCATTTTGTCTCAAACTTCTTTTTTTACATCCATTTTCTGCTTCTCTCACCTGTTTACAGCAGGAAGGAGAAAGGCCACAATGAGATTATTAGCTTTAAATTGCCCCACCCCATTTGATGTTGCAAGGACCTTTCTCTGGGACTCAGCTGTATTTATTTTTCACCACCTGCAGCAGCAGTAATGCTGTTTCTCTCAGATTTAGTTTACATGTCCCTGGCTGCCCTGGAAAGCTGTGTCCCTGTCAGTCACAGCCAGAATGATGCTTGGCTTCTTTGGGATGATGCCACCGTGGTAACAGGTGGTGGGGCAGCAACAGTTAACTGAGCCTCCAAAGATCATGGGTGAAGCCCCAGGTAGCAGCTTGGAGAAGGACACGGATGATGTCCTTGCAGAAGGATGATATGAAATCCTGCTCCTCTTCCACAGCTACTCCCCTTCCCCTTATTGGTTCTCACGGATGGGGAGCCCAGGACCTCCATGCTGCCCCACACATTAAAAACAAGCTCTGCACCTGACCTTTGCCTCCCTCCTGTCTCCATGGGGCAATTATTCATGATTTTCTGAAATGTTTTTGGTGGATCAATATTTTATTCCATTATTATGAAAAGCAAAACAAGCATATTGCCATCAAATATTTTGTTTCCCAGGAGAGCTCACTCTCTTTTCATGCTTCTAATTAATCTTAGAGATGCTAACAGGAACATCCTTGGCCTTGCAACAACACCCATCTCTTAGCAGAGCAGCTGCCTCTTTTCACTTGGAGTTTGTGGCTCTCACTGCCTTTTTCAGTGTCATTGCTGCCAGACCTTAGGCTTGTAAACATCATTCTAATTTTCCCTGTCTCTTTATTTGTTACTTATAACAAGTATTATTGCAAGGTCTTCTTCTCATACAGAACTTCATAAATTTGTCTTAGTACTGCTGGATTAAACATTTCAGCAAATGTGAATTATAAACTTTCCTGTACATACAAAGTCAGCTGTAGTTCCAGTCAGGTTTTCCACATGGACCTCTCTTAAAATTTATTTATTAAAAGCTAATGTGGTATTTGTTTCATATGGTTTTGGGATGAGAGTTTTCATATGACACCTTCATGCTCTGTACCTTGCAGTACAATATGTACTAGGCTACCTTTGCTTTAGGGAGCCAAACCATCAATTTTTCACTCTTGTCCTTCTGACTGAGTAATTTGCCAGATGCAACAAAGAGAACCCAGAGGTGTATAACTAGCCTGAAAGAAAATTAGATTATCCATTTCTGGTGTAATCTCTCTCTCTCTTATTCTGGAGCATTTCAAACAGAAAAAAAACCCACTCCATTTCAATTTGCAAAGCTTGTATGCCATCCCTAACACTGTCCACAACAGCTTTCATCCCTTGGAAGCCAACTTCTGCTCAGGAAATAAAACTATCAACCTCAAGAGGAACAGGGGTGCAAAATGCAATCAGTGGATAAGTAAACCATGGGTTTGGAAATCCCACACATAGGGAAGAAGAGCACAGCAAAACATGACAATGACAAGGAGAACAGCAAAGCCAAATGTGAGTAGCTACTGAGGTGTTTCAAGGCTGAGATCCAGCACGAGTTGCAGCTCTGCCATGAAGAGGCAAGAGCTGCCCCTGTGCTTCCCCTCCACCAGAGCTGGAGCCCAAACAGCTCCTGCAATGGGACATTTTCTCCCTTTCTTCAGGGAAGCATTTGAGTTGGAAGACAATGCTCCTGGGTGAATTTGCTTTACAAAGAACTGTTCCTTGACCTTCCTTCACTCTGGAGCATCACATAAGCTACCAATAAAAGAGATGAAGTGGAAATAAGGATTGTGCACCCTTCTTTTAATAGCTGTGGGGATTTATCCTATGGTAAATGATGGCACAAACCAGTAATTGGCCTGAATTTTTAAAAATTCTTTCTTTCTTTGTAAAATTTGATACCAGACAGAGAGAAAATAGGCAGACAAACATATACATAGTTCTGGATATTTACACATAATATTATATTAATGTTATAGACATCAAAAATCCAGGTATTTTAATTTTATCATACTTCATCTTTAACTCATGTGAATCCTCAGAAATAGGTACCAACTTTCAGCTCCAAATTCCTTTTTCAATCACTCAACTTGTGCAACCACTTTACATTAGTCTTTGTAGACTTGGTTTTCCATAATGAATTTTACATAGTATGAAACTTTTTTGTTCTCTTGCTTTTCTTTAGGCTTTGTGCTGGTAAATAAATTACAACTAACAGTGAAGACGTAACTTAAGACGTCAAAATATTACTTCTATAATCTGCTCATACAAACTATTCTGAAGCCAAGAGCAAACGTGTCTTACTTGTGGGTCCCACTTCTGCTGGTCCATGACTACCCTTGCAGGAGGACAGGATGACTGCAGAGACAGCCCAGTGTGTAGGGGCAGCCAGGCAGGGAGCTGGCTCAGGTGCCACAAGCACAGTCAGTGCCATCTCCTCAGCCAAACTGGCACGCCAGGCAAGAGGAGTGTGAGCAACAGGAGCAGAGCTGCACCCCAGCCTGCGCAGCTGCTCATGCGGGACTCTCTACAGGCAGGAACACTGACATCTAAGTTCACCTTTTGCTTGCATCCTACCAGTTTAAGACACCCAGATTGCTTAACTTGGCTACTCGGTTCTCAATACTTTGACATGTTTATATCATCCATAAGTTTTGTTCACACTGCTTTTATATTTACTTTTTCAGTTTTTATAAAAACAGTATTTCATAGTCTTGACCTATAACTCATCTCTGCAAAATCCTATTTGAAATACTCCTATTCAATGATAAATCTTCCATGACACCACTTTGATGTATAATAGCTACCAAGTGTCTAAATCCATTTAATTTGCACTTAATCAATATCAGATAGTGTTGACTTCTAATCACAATAACATGCAGTTCAGGGCTTTATGAAAGGCAGTTTCTATGGTATGAAACAATTGCTTTAATGAAGCAAACTTATCTCATCAGAGGAATGAAACCAGATCCACAAGCCATAAAGGCAGGTTGACTCATATTCCCATCTTTTGAGTTGTAAATAATTAAATCCCATATCAGCATTCTGATGTTCACCCTGCTGTCTAGGACTGATGACAGCCTGGTTGGTCTAATAGCTTCAGTTATTCTGCCTGCCCTTTTCAGCTACTTGTATTACTTTAGCACACACCCTCCTACCTGGAGCCTCTTTGCCCTCAGGTAGATAACTCAGGGGTTTTATTTGAATCATATGATGTTAATAGATTCATTCATTTTCATAGTTATAATGAAAAGCATAGGCTTTTCCATATCCTTCACAAAATCTTTTTCTGAATACCTGTTTTATTAATTGAAATAACATCATGAAGGCAGAAATTGCTATGGCTCTGGCACATACAAAAATTCTAATGTAGCATGACTATTCAAAATCATAGCCTCATAAATATTTTATTCAAGGTACAGTAGTATAAGTATTAATAGCTGGTTTTGCAAACAACCACTCTCAACTTCAAAATGGATGGAATTTAAATACTAAAAAGTATATGACTTACAAACAATTTTTTCTAAGTTGTTTTTGCCATAACCACAAAAGTACAATTATGCAGAAAGGCTAGTTTCCAGCTTAACATACTAGAGGGCACAAGCAAAAAAAAAGAAGCTCTTAGAGTGACAGACAGAAAGTTAATGCCTCCCATCTGTAGGCATGCAACTCCACAGCAGTATCAGAAAACAATTCATGATGTTAGCGCTTCATTTTCAGCTGCCATTTAAAAAGACTGAGTCCATTTAGTCTACCTGACCCTCAGTTATGTCAGATGCATTCAGCTTTGTTTGGAAAGATCCTCTGTACATTTTTCTTTAAGGGCACAGGAAGCCTAAGAAGAAAAAGTTCAAAACATCTGACAAATGTTTCTGTCATTTGATTTTCTCTGAAGACAGATGCAATGGTTAAAATTTAGCCACATCATATTTTGGTATTAGCTATAGCATTTTGAATTAACTGCAACCTATTCAAAATCTGGTATTTTCAATTAACTGGAGCTTATTCACATCTGGCAAGCCAGCAAACAGAGCGGGAGAGTGTTACAGCAGCTTAGCAGAAGCCTGCCATGAATACACATTTGGACTGCCTGGGAGAGCATCAATGTCATTCTGGGAATGTTCCTGGCATGGTGAAAGAAAAACATCAAAGACATTACTGATTTAAAACTGCCTCCGAGACTGCAATCTGTAGTGACAGGAAATGGAAAAATTAGTCTCAAAGGGACTGTCAAGAAAGAGCTAGTCCAGCATGATAGTGGGTTCCACACATACAGCTTATGTTTTGTCACAAAAGCAAAATAATGCGGTTTCTTTTGGCTGAAACTCAGAAATAAGTCTTCAGGGCAGCCCAGAAACTGCAGGAACCAAACCAAGTTTGGAAGGGACAGCTCAAAAAGGAAGCCTTGTCATCTGCATGGTACATCTAATATTTTAAAAGGCTACTGTAGCCTAGATACCAGCATTTAAAAAACAACAAAAGACTAATAAGGTCTGAAGATGGAACTCTAAAGAGCTATGAGAAGGAAAAAAGGTTGAGCAGAATAACTATCTGTGAACTCTGCCTGAGACTACTCCAAACATGCCAAAATAGTACTTGTGGTAACCCAGCAGTGCCTTTTCGAAGTTGACATTGCCTTGGTGTGATTGATGGAATCAAAAGCTTCCAATAAACACAGGGAAGAACAAGGACACAACTTTGATCCCAGGGCAGGCTGAGGACTATTATAGTCCATGGAATTACTATGCATAATTCCCCTGCCTAAGGCACAAATGCAAATTCTCAAGAAGTATACGTTATTAAGGTTTAATTGGAAGAATTAATTGACAGAGGGTTTTGCAGTAGGAAAATCTATTTATAAGATGTGTTTTTGTAAACCATGGAAACAGTCTCTTAAGTTCCTCTAGCAGTTTTCAAGCTGAACAACCTAGCTGCTGCTAAAATGTATTTTGGGGAAACAGTCTAAGTATTCAGGGACAATATACAGAGTAAATTTCTTGTTACAGCCTGAATCCAATCACTATACAGTGCCCTGTAAAAGCACTTCAGTACAACATATCATGCTGTTTACTCTTTCGCATTTGAATATTGCTCCACAAAAATTAACTTTCTATAGGGAAGACGGGACATTGGTTACACTCCAACTTGGCTCCTCACTTCTGGGGCATTCCCCTTTGTCCTAGGCCACCCAGAGATTAAGCCCTTGAAAAAAATTGAAGGGGACTCACTACACTAAACTTTGTGAGCTTCAATGCACTCTTCCAACCTGTAGGGACTGTGAGAATGGTGTAAAAGAGTTGTAGTAAGGCTGAATTTTTGATCTACCACTCCTTGATGATTCACATGATTATTTAGTTTCCCATAGAAACTAAATAATATGTATACACAGTCAGTTCGTGTATTCCTGTTATGTTTTGGAGGTATCGACACAGAAAGCAACAACCAAGAGTTTTGGGAGGAAAACTGATTTTCATATATATTTCCTTGGGACATAGGTACTTATTTTTATAGCTCACCAAAAAAACTGTAGATCATTGGGGTGGTTTTGGCTATGTCTTGGATTTGTCTGCCAAATTTATAATCACTCTTAGGTTTCCCATGTGTCCAAAAGATAATTCCAAACAGCTGCAGTATTTGACCCAGGGGGCCTGTACGACCACATCAAGAAACTCTGAGGAAGAAGAGCATATGCTACAAGATGGCAGTGGTTGAGAAGTGTGCATTTGGGATGCAGACAGCCTGGAAAAGCCAAGGGCATCATTCTTGCTGAGAGTCAGTCTGTGCCAATGACCAAGCCAAATGCAGTCTGAATGGCAGAGGGGAGGATGGGCTGTGTTAAGGGACGTGGGACACTGAACCACATCTTGCACTTAATTCCACTTGGAAAGTCCAAGGCAGCCAAGGAAGGAGCATGATTTAGAAACAGTACATGCATGTGTGACTACTAAATGGCCTGGGTAGACAAATTACATGTTTAAAAAAATAAATCTGGACAAAACCAAATGTTTGCACATGTGCTGAGTAACATTAGCAAATTTCTTCATCATTTAGATCTCTTGAGCAAATGGGTACCTAACAATATCTCCAGTCACAAAAAGGTCAGAGGACACAAGAGGTAATATTAAAAGAAAGACAAAATTACCTGGTTTCCACCAGAAAATCTGTACCTATGACCACAATATCTTCCTTTTTTTTGATATCCTGAAGCAAGAAGAGGAAAACAGAAGTTACTGAGAGCAAATTGTACAATAGATATGCTTTTTAACAGCATTGCCCTTGCAGTTGCCAGGGCAGAGATGCTGTACTTTGCATTAAAAATCCTTCTTTTTCTCACAGTACAAATAATACAAAATTCTGGGCCACGGTGCAAATGAAGCCAAGCATATTTGACTCTGACTCATGTTAAGTCAGGTTTTTTTCTAGTCAAACTGATTGGCAGTAAAGTCCAAGTTTCCTAATTGTTTTAGGCAACCTTCTCAAGATTAGCTGCTGTGTTTTACCTGTTATTTACCTAAACCAAGCATAGATTTCAATTCCCTGACCTTTTAAAAAAAGATTTGTACATGAATCTAATTCAGTTATGCAATGACATTTTTTCCTCCCCAGTGGGGAGTTTTTATATCATGTTGGGACATTTAACATTGAATTACATAGAAAGTGTTGCCTGAACATGATACTGTACTAGATCTTCAGACAATGAAAACATTATGAAACCTTTATGGGCATCATTCCCACCAAAAAATACTTTCCATATTAAATGTTGCCATGATTTTACTCCAAAGTGCAATCAATATTTTAAACAAAAAGTAAATATAAACATATTTTCCAAACAGTTGATAAGAATAGACAGGTGTGTTACACATATATGACTCTAAAACAAAGAGCTACATGAGTCTTCGGATTTTAATTATGTTTTGCTATATTGTGCTTAAAAAAGCATTCCACCACCACAAAATTGAGAGGAAATCAATTCAGCTGGAAGAATTTTTGAGATCACAAGGACCAAAGATACTAAAACAGGCAGAGACATAAACAGCTATAATATAATTAGTATGTAAATATTGATATATTGCCATTTTTAGACCATCATAATAAATTTTAAAGAGTCTTAATCAGGGTAAATGAATTGTTGATGATATGCAATAAAATATAAAGTAAACTGCTGCTCAGGCTATCCAAAAACATCTCCTCCCCTCATCAGTCCCATGCCCTGACCTTGCTTACATTCCTGTATGCATTAGCAGACTAGATTTTGGATTAAGAGATTCAGACCAAATTGAAACATGGCAGGTCCTTAGACTTTGGGTTATGCTCTAACTTGTACCTTCATGCTTACAGAACTGCATGCTAAGAGTGTCTTCATTCACCTTTAAGCCTGCCCTCAACCACGCTGATTGAGCAGAGTCTTTTTTGCCTCTTCATAGGCAAGCTCCAGGGACACAGCCAAGAAATGGGGAAACCCACTGGGCTCTAGTTCAGCACATTGTTTCTGTTGCTGTCTCCAAAGTAAGCATTTGAAGAGAATCAAAATATACAAGTGGTAAATAGCAGAAACAGTGGTAGCAGCAGGACATCTGAAACACTGCTGCTTCTAAACTTACTGAGAACCCTCAGTTCCTGATAATTGTCCCAAGGCCTCAAAAAGTGTTCTCAGAACATTCTTCAGAACCTGTTCCAGTAAAATACTGAAACAAGTTGCCCACAGAGGTGATGGATGCCTGATACTTGAAAACATTCAGCATGAGGTTGGATGGGATTCTGAACAACTTGGTTTAGTTGAAGAAGTCCCTGCTCATTGCTGTCCCTACTAGTCTTGGACCAGGTGACTTTTTAAAAATCCCTTCCAACTATTCTATGATTCTATAAACATACAAAGATGAATGTAGGAGTTAATTTTTTAATAGAAGGAGCTGTTGTTGTAAACATCTGAGTCAAGGTACTGTTTTCTTTAGCTCACATGGGCTTTTGTCCCCATTATTTTAACATGAGAGCTGTGCCTTTCTTTAAAATGTAACTTAAAAGATTTTCAGCAGGTGAGATAATTTGTGTACATTTGATATAACTAATTACTCTATGTTTTTAAACAGACACTATAGGTACACTTTTTGCTAAGCAAACCTGAAAAACCAGTAATATGAAATAGCAATACCAGAAGTGGATCATTTGAGAGAAAAATGAAAATTTTCTTAAGTAATTCTAGCAAATTCCAGTCACAAAGAGGAAAAAAATCTTTCATATGTAACAGTGACTTTCTACTGTAACATAATCTTGAGAAAATAGGGAAAACTCATTAGTAATTTAAAAATAATATTAAGGAATAGCTCATTTCAGTTGTCTGAAAAGGCACTCCATCTTCCCTGCTGCATTAAATTTTCACTATTGCACAAAAGTAACACACTAAAAATGTTATGAAGACTAAACTTTACTTTCAGTATTGATTCTTTCAGGAAAGAGATGAATTTAACAGATTATGGAGAAGAATCTTATTATACTATTTTCTAGGCATGAGATGGAAAATTTTTGTCCCATTTATGCACTAGTCTAAGTTCCTTTTTAAACATTATGTCTATATATATAGTTATATAGATAAAGATACAGAATCCGTGGTTTCATAATATTTTCCCTTCTTTACCTCATATGGAAGAGAAACTGAGACACAACTCACTGAACAGGGCAGATGATCAGATTCAGGCATGGGACATAAAACAAAACTTGCCAACAGTTACCAATGTTTCAGCTTTTTAACCTATCTCCAGCAAAGGGAATGCAGCAGAAGTTGAGGGCAGATGAGGACAATGTGGCCCAAGTAATTTGCTGCATTAAGCAGACATGGTGACTCCAAGCTGAGGGAGGCTGAGTGGCAGACATTGCATGACAAAACACCGATTTTCTCATATGACTCAAACACAAAAAACTTAAAACTGGCAAGAACTTGAGAATATTTTTGCAGCTTCGAAAATGAGGAACATAAAGGGAGTAGATGTTGCCATTGTTGTAAACTGAAGGTACCAGGAGATACAGGAGTTAACCCCTTTGCCAACTCCACCACCTTGTCCCAGGTTTCTTTAAGCTTTTCTTTCCCCTAGTTCATGAAGCTGAATACTGGCAACATGAAACCACATGGTTACATCCCTGGTGGTTGCAGAATTGTAGATGTGGGCACATTTAAAAAGTTGGAGGCAAGGCACTGTTGGCATCACTGTCACCTAGATGTCAATATTCCAGCAATGTATAGCTGGATTGCAGCACATCCCATCACATCTGCATGCTAAGAGTGAGCAATCTTTTTAAGAGCTTAACCTGCACAAACAAGGATCTATTTTATTAGTCATATTATTAAAAAATTATGTGCCTTCCTAAGCAGTTTGAGATGGAAATCCCAAATACATCAACACGTGAGAATCTGATGAGTAATCAAGTACTAATACAGAAACATTTGCCTCCACCCAAAATTGTTAAATACTGTGGGTCTTCTTGTAATAGTACCATAGTACAGAATTTTAGAATTATGCTTCTTTAAGTTACTATTTCTGTGGTGAGAGGACTGCTAATTCTTGTCAGCCATCCTGGTTCTTATTGCTTTTATAGTTAGAAGTCAATAAGAGTTTACTCAATAAATTAGTAGTTAATTTTAACTCCATTTTCTGCAAGTTTGGGGTCAGCAAACACATGTAATTTTATTTGCTTCCACAGATTGCTTTCACTTTTGTTGTGCTTCAATAAAATGTCTTGGTACAGTTCTGCATATTTGCTCAGTTGTAATGAATTAAGTGATTGAACACAGGATTTTAATTAAACCTACAAAAAGAACAGCAGAAAACTTCATAGTGGTGCTCCACTAACTTCTAATAAAAATACACACTTAATTTCTGTCCAAGCTGATACCTGTGAACACCACAATGCATCTTTAAAGAACTAAAAAACAGCCCCAAAACTTTTGAATGGACAACATCAACAATAGCATTTGCCACCTGGTGTTTCCCTCACTTCTTCCCTCTTTTTCTGTGTCTTCTTGTGCATTTGACATGCCAAACCGAGAGGATGACCTCCTCAACTGACATGGCTCCCTGAACTGCCCAAGGGCAGGGAAACCCTGACAAATCCATTCCCGGACTGATGGGAGAGTTAGAGCAACATAACAGAGTATGGTGGGGTTCCCCTTGGCTGCATTTCTTGCCTTGCACTTTTCAGTTTATGCAAGACATTGCACAACGTCAAAATTTGTTGAACAGCAAATAAACCTGCTTTCTGGTAAATTATATAAAATATGATCCACAGCA
>VZSU01000673.1:127176-182050 GCA_013398715.1 Nesospiza acunhae
ACTTGGGAACTCTAATACCACACTATTTCTAAACCCTTGATAATTGCAGATTTTCTATCATTTACATAACATATTCAGTAGATTGTTTTATAAATCCTCTTGAACTCAATTGCAGTTTTAGAACTGCAAAATAAAATTTACAAATACTCAGCATAAAGTATCCAGTATAGCTGAATTATCATCTGTCTGTATATTGGAAATTTAGCAGAGTAACTCTGTGTGCAGTTGCAGTTGTGACTGCTAGGGTCAGGGCTGTTCTGAGGTGCAGGATGTGATGCATCTCAGAAGGCAAGTAGATGCCACAAAATAGGAAGATTCAGTCTTGTCTCAGCCATAGGAGTGCTTGAGCTCAGTAAACCAATGATTCCAAGCTACACTTTCACACCTTAGAATTATAAAGCATAAGACACCCAGATGTGAACCTCATTGTTAATATGAAACTACAAAACGCTAAAATGGCAGAGCTGAAATTCATGAGGAAAAGGTCAATTAAAGGACTGCATCCCTGTGAAGAGCCCGTATTTGACCTATTTCTAGATCTCCTCACAGATGTCAGTAAAACCAAAGCTTAGTTGCTACATTTCTTTCCAGCTACCATTGACAGTAATTTGACTCTGAAAAATATTTTAGAGGATTGAATTGACCAAGAAGCTCACTCAACATTGCTATGCTTGGGATAATTATACAAAAGTAGGTCACAACATCATTACAGGTGAAAACTGTTCTGAACTGATGAGATCTATAAGGGAAATGGAAACTTGCAGAAATCAGTTGAAACATGTATGCTAGACAAAAAAGCTACACAACTTCATATAGAAGTCCTACTAGATATAAACCTATTAAATCACTTCTGTGACTTTTCTACCATGAATACTTTGATATGGATAGCCACAATATCTTCATATCATATCAATCTCTAAATTAAATGCTGAGAAACTCCATAGCTGATATTCTCGGTAGAACCATACTGTTGTTACCAATTGCTTTAAACACACTATAAAAGTTCAGTAGAAATCAAGCCCTATTTATACTCCATTAACTGCTTTGGTAGACACTGCCTTTGCTCAGAACTCAAGCTCAGCAGGAGAGCAGAATAGGATTCTTAAGTAATTTTTTCAGTATATATCTAAATATGGTATTCTTTAGGCATCATGACCACCTGGTAATATAATGACACAAGGTTGCTGAAATGATATAATTACAACTTTTTACTCACACATATAGTTTGCTTTATAACAGATTTGAATTTATTTTTTTTTAACACTTCATGCAGTTACGAACATTTTTTCATCTCAATGTACTTTTAAAAGACTACAGCTTAGGATCTACTCATGTAAAATTTCAGCTCATCTTTTACAATTACTGCAACAAAGCTGCACAATTTCCCCACATTAGCCACAGAATGAAACAAAGCAACTCGAGTGCTGCAAGCATCCTTTTGCAAACAGCTTGACAACGCTACACACTAGTTGAAAGTTAGTGGAGTACAGTTTATTTTTAGGACAACTTCAGTTTTCCTTATTGGAATTCCATTTCTTACAGTCTAAAGAATACAATTCTGATCACTGCAACCAATTAGTAACTGAAAGTAAACAGAAAAAGAAAGACAGCAGTTTTTAACTTTATTTGCATGACTAGAGGAGGAAAGAATTACCTAAGGCTTCATCCATTTTTCCATTAAGGCCTAATTTAACACATTGACTCATAAATACATTTTAGGAGAACAATTTACAAGTAGAAATGAGTCTCCTAATGCTTCAAAAATAAGTCAATTGCAACAACAAATTACTGAATACCCAAAGGATGTCTAATTCCCTTATTAGCCACCACCTACCATTGCAATTCATACTCAAGGGGATGACACAGATACATTACCTACAACACTGCATTTTTTGTTTTTTTCTGCGTTTACAAAGTTATATTCATTCACATAAGACTAACAGACAACCTCACAGATGGATGAATTACAAAAGTGGGTTATTTCAGCAGAATGTAGACAATATTTTCTTAAGTTACACCACCAAAACCCAGCCTTAATTCTGAAGGTACATCGAGGACAGGTCTCACCTACTCAGTCCCCTTCAATGTCTCAGTTTTCCCTAATTTAATATTAAAGGGTGCCCAAAATGTTGCACTACGTTGTTTGGTTTTAAGCTTGAACAAAAGTAGGAAAAAATGCAGAGATTTTTGCACACTGGAATATTGTGAAAGTACTACTTTTTATGATCTGCCAGGTAAATGCAGGCAAAATGTGGATTAAAGACTCTCACCCCAGTTTAGCCTCTGGCCTGAATATTCAGTCAAAATCAAACAGGCAACTGAATAAGCATATCAAGGAAAATTAACTTTCAATTTTCTATAGTGGGCTAAGCATGAGTGCAGATTGTTTAAGCATTTGACAAGCAGAGTGTCCTCTTTCATCATTTCACTTGGGAAAAAACAAAAATATCTTTAAGATGTCATACAGCCAGATATTTGACAAATTGAAATTAAGATGGTTGATTCTGACCCTGGAGAAGTCTGAATTCCACTGTATTATCAATTTACATGAAGAGAAATTGCAAAATGTCATCTCTAGACCAGGGATCAGGACAACATTCTTCAATCAAAAGAGAAAACATGTCAGCTTCTGAAATGTTAATATCGAAACAATCTTGCACATTGATTTTTGCAGCTACAAAGAAAACACTATCTCTTCCATAAGACAAACAGCAAAATTTTAACCTTTGCAAAGGCATCTGTGATTCTTTGTTAGATTGTAGATGGGTTAAGCAACCTCTTCACATAGATTCCAAACTTATTTAAATGTTTCCCAATTAAGATATGAAATTTGAACAAAGTTTATGATCCTTAGCATCCTTCTTAGGTTATGAGATCAAAACAAAGCATGTAGAAAACTGAGAAATAATCAGGGATGTACTCCTACCTCTCTTAAGTCATAACTTTAAATTACTTGCATTTAAAAGTTTAGAGAGAGGTTATTTTAAATGCTCAAAAAGTTAAAAAGTATGCATACCTTCTACCTGCCTAACCAAAAAGGAATGAAGTTAACAATCTTATATTTAATGCTGTACTTCTTTACTGGAATGCTTCCACCATACTTTACAAACAGTATTGAAAATGTACCAAGTAACACTCCAGAGACTCAGCAAAAATGACTTGCACAGTAGAGGTTCTTTTCTCATAAAGCTGGAGAGGATCTCAACTCTGCCTTATACCTGGAGACATTTCAGAATATTCTCCCCATAACAGGAGAAAGCCTAAAATGGTTTTATAAATTTCAATTATTATGCTCATACATCCTTATCTGTGTCTATAGTTGTGTCTAGACATACAGATACACATTTAGTCTGCATATGTAATATATGGTAATATACATACTCCTCGTGGATTTGTAGACATATCACACACATTCTCACAAACACCTGGCATTTTAATATCTTCACTCATAACTCAGCATGGTGCATAACTTGCTTAACCATTTCATTTTGTCTTTTTAAATACACGAAGAAAAGCATGAAGTAACAACATCAAAATGATCTCGTGGAAAAATAATCTTTTAGTTGTAAAAAAGAGAGTGCAGGAGATCATCATTTTTCCATATTCTTGCTCTCCAAGGCTGCACACATTCTCTCTACCAGAGGTTTCTTCCTAATTTTAACCCTTGCACAGACATCTGTGATTTTTTGTTAGATGGGTTAAGCAACCTCTTCACATAGATTCCAAATTTATTTGAATGTTTCCCAATTAAGATGTCAAATTAAGATCTCTGTTTCAAAGTGAGGTTATGCTTCAGCAGCATTTTCACTACTCAGCAAGTACTAGCAACCAGCCTTCTTACCAAACTTCTTTGTCTCCATTTTTCCTCTATTGACCAGCTTCATTTGGCATGATCAATGCAGTCAGTATTATCTTGCTTCATCACTACTGTCACCTTTGAAGCTGTTTTTCTTTCCTTTCTACCAGCACCTTTTGCCTCACCATCTCCAGGTATTCCTTCTCTTGTTCATAGCTTTAAAGTTGTGCCTCCTGAGGTGCATACACAGCTTTCAAAGTCACCTCCTGTCCCTGGCATTCACTCTCAGATCCACCTGTCAGCAGAGAGTTCCTCAGAGACCAGCACTCACCCTTCCTTCAAGCCATTCTCTCCTCCAGCACTCCTGGTCTGCTCCCCTGTCCCCCGGGGTGATGCAGTACTGCATGCCACCGATTGCAGTTTCCATGCCTGCTTCCCCAGTGATTACAGAGTTTGGCACCTTGAGATAGACAAGACACCTTGAGACAGGCACCTGCCATGCAGGTGCTTAACTATGAGCTCTTTCCACCTAGACCTCATGGCCCTGAATTCTCAATTCCGTAGTTGAAGATAACTTCCCCTCCTCCCTTAACAATTAAGAGACTGCATTGCTAATATTTGTGGAAGGGTGCTGCCTCTCCAGTGATGAAACTGATTGGGAATAAAGAGCACACTTCTTCTCCAGACAGGAGAAACAATGGACTTGCTGTTGTACCCCTGTGTACTACTTACCATCTCCAGTGCCCACCTTAAGATTTCACTGCATTTTGCTTATATTAGGTTTACTTTTCTTATTGCTTGGTTTGCTATTCTTATTCCTTTGTAACTGATTAAAGTGATTTTATGAAATATTTCTGGCAAATACACTCACACCTCCCATGATACCTCTGCCCACCCAGGCTGGCAAAGCATAGGCGTGAATGGTGACAGACAGATCTGATGCAAAATTCATTGATGGCTACTCTCATTTGTTCTAATGGACTTATGCTCAGGATTATTTGGCTCATTAGAACAAGTGATAATCTGTCACAGTATCCCTAATCTCTGTTAGCAGATGTCTGTCTTTGGACCATATGTTGGGTGTAATCACTTTCAGTTGCCATTTCTACTTCATGGTGAGCAATTTGGCAACTACTTCCTCTCATATGAGAGGCATCTGGCACAGACAAAAGCAAACCCTGTGGATTTCTCTACCAAACAGAAAGATATTGAAAACAAATTATGAATATCAAAGACTGTATCTGGAATGGGCAGATAGTGCTTCCACAGCTATTTGCATATTTGTCTTCAGTTATTCAGTTTTCTGTATGCATAAAATTCATTACTATAGAAAATTCATGAAATACAGAAACATTGTGATGTGTGACTGCACAGAAAGTGAACAATTTCATCATGATTTTCATGAAAGCACTGGTACTTATGTTGTTCTGGGTTTCAAGACATTCCCCCACCTGCCATACAGTGACATTGTAATTCGTGACAACAATTTGCACTTCACTATCACCAGAGTGTTCTGGTCTTTCTGTATCTCTTCTGTATCTTTTGATTATGAGCACTAAATAAGTAAATCTTGTAGAAAATTAGTAATTAAGGCTATGGAATAAAGTCAGCTCTGTGAAGTGTTAAATGTTTGTGATGAAATACATGAGGACAGTGAAACTGCTCATAAATATTCCTCCCAGTTTCTTTTGACAAATTTCAAATATTTCTCCGAATTCAGACTTAATGTCTTTCATTCTTGACAAAATCATTTGATGGATGAACATAAACCATACACAGTGTTATTCACACTGCTTCCTCCTACTTGGTCCTCATGTTCCATGTCAGGTGTTACCATTGCTACTAGACTATAAAAACACTGATATTTCATCCAGCAATGAGTAGTAGCAAGTTGCCCTTTAGTGTTTCTTTTTGTTTTAAGGTGCTTTGTTGCTAGAGGAATGTTTCTTTGGGACACAATATACAAATTCATTTTGATGCCCCATAAGGCAAATAGCATTTGTAGCATTTATAACATTTAAAATAAATAATAAATTATTAAATTAATAGATTTTATAGCATTTGAAATAAATCTTCCCATTCTGTCACTCAATAAAAACCTGCTGTGTTACTGGCATAGCTGCGAGTACCTTAGGGACTTGTGCCAACTCATCTATGCCAGTGGTACAATTTACTTCATCACCTCTTTGACCAATATGATTGCTACTCTTTCGGAAGAAATGTGGTCTGTGGGATCAACTTCTGCTCAAGAGTTTGATCTCCTAATTGCAGCTCAAATTTCAATTTCCAAGCACAGTGACATAAACCCAGTGTAATATCAAACACCAGGATGATTCCACATCCCACACCTATAGAGGAAAGTCGCTTGGTAGATTGCACACAAATGAAAATGAGAACAGAATCTGAACTGCTGATGAGAGAGCATCACAAAGATTCATTTGTCCAAAACCTCACAAATCGCAGGCAGACTTTACTCAGCATGTGTAAAGGTGGCAGACATATGCCAACATTTAGAACAAACACATGCGCTGATGTTTTAATCAAATCTTGGTTCAAGTTTAATTGAAATAAGCTTAAGAATTCTCAACATCATTAATTGTTCAGCTCTGTGTGTACAGCATGGATGGAAGGAAAGAGACACATGCTGATGAGGGCATATTAGGGAAAGCATCCAAGGAGCTTGTTTCCTTAGCAATTTACAAAGCAAATGAAGGTAATGTGAAACTTCAAATCTTACAATATCTGCTTTATTAAACTTTAGTTTCTTGTTACTCTTTTCTCATTAGAAGACTCTTTTAAACACTAAAGCCTCTATATAACTCCTCCACCTCTTTCAAATCCCTTGCTCTAAACTCTAAGTCATGTAGTAGGCTTCAAGCTTGGTACATGAATTAGTTCCTTGTGATACTGTCCCACAGAGGGTATTTTACTGATCTAATAAAACCACAATGAAATTACTGTACACAGCCTAATACCGAGGCCAAGTTATTGATTTTTAGGGCTTCATTTCCAACACTAAAGTGGCAGCATTCTTGAAATCCATGCAACTATATGTGTCTTTGGCAAAGAACCAGCCAGCCATAGCAACACACCATTCAAGCATTACATTTTCACCACTGCTCCAAGGGCCAGGAAATCATGTGTGCCTGTGGGTACATATAGTATAGATGTCACTCAACCATACTACACCTCTCCAATTATTTTTTTATTGAACTGTTTTTTTTTCAAACATTGAGATGCCAGGACAGTAACAAGAGTGATAGTGCCTCAGTGGGCACATGAGAAAAAAGTAATTTAGTACAATAATTTGATGTCAATGCTAAAGTGTCATTTATTCAGATTGAGGGGCTTGAGAGGAAGATTAAGTATCTGATAAAAAAATAACACAACCCAGCTGGTCTTGTCTGTGCTACTACTAATTTCCACATTCACTTTGCTTCAATATAAGGAAATGTTGGAAATTTTGCCTGTGAATATTTGTTCATGAGGGATTTTATACCATAGTGACTGCATCCATGACTGATCCAAAAAATTGCCTTAATTTCAATAAACTTGAAATGAAAGTGCAATAGTTCATTCATACAACTAATTGGTGGAAAATTTTGTAATATACTATTAGAGGAAGATTTCAATGTTCACATATCTTATAAAGCTTTCAGAGAACATAAAATAGTAAAATGGAAACTATGCATAGGAAAAATAAGGTCAAGAACTCATATCCCATCCTGAAATGTATTCCTAAAGGAATAGTTTAAGTGCTGTATGACACTGAACTACATACTTCCCTTTTCTTTTAACCCTCCAAAAATATGAGAAGAGAAGGAATTAGTGGCAAAGTGTGTAGTACAAAGTTAAATAAAAGAAACAAAGTAAAGTGAAGAGAATAGACAACAGTTGAACTTTTGTGGAACTTGGAGCTCTAATGTAATTTTCCTAATTTAGTTTTCTTGTTCATTTAAATCCTCTTATTTCCAGGAAACCATTGAAAAATATTTGATTTTATATTTTTCCAATCAGTCTTTCACTCACAACAACATATTAATGTCTCTAAGGAGTCTTAGTTTTTACACAAAAACAAGATTTTGACCTGGATGGATTAATAGAGAAGGTCTCAATTTGTACAAAAATTACATACACATATCAAACAAGGTCATCTACCTTCTTGCTACCGAGACACAGATTAGCCACTATTACTTGTCAGCATTAAAGAAGCAGCTGAACTGCCTATGCAGTACTCAAGATATGGGAAAAAAAAAAGTGTATAAAATGAATACATAAAGAGTGTCTCAGAGGTATTAATGGGAGTAGAAAAAAAAGCTAGCAGAAGACATTTTGCACAAGTTTTTAGAAGCCACCAGTAGTGAAACAAACCATTCTGTCCTTAGGGTACGCAGCCTAAAGGCATGCCTCCAGGGTATTCATTGAATTATGGTGATGGTTGACATAAAGTTAAAAGTGTCACTTGGTCTCTTTTGCTTATAGAAGAACTCGCTTGCCAAAAATATTGAAGCACCAGAATCAAGTTTGGACAAAAAAGTGGGAGCTGTAAGGGCTCATCATGGGAAGAAGCAGTGAGTTATGCTATCATCTTCTAGCAAATCTCTCCATCTTTGCTTAGTGCATCTGTTTGGTTTTAAGGCATGACTTTTTTTGTCTTCTAAGTACAAGAGCAGTCCGCAAACGTCTCAAAATATTTTTCGTAATGGTCCCATCACACTGTATATTATGTAAATATTTTCCCTTTCTCCAATACTAGAGCCTGTGCTGTTGTTTCAATCAGATGTTTACCTTTCCCTATGGGGGGAAAAGATTAGGGAAAACTGAAGTCATATCTCAAGTGCTTGTTCTCCCACTGTCACTCAATATTATGTACAAATCAAAGCAAAGTGGATTTTGAGTCTGGAAACTCCCATATATAATTTTTTTAAGACTGAAAGTCAGACATTCAGAAATTATCTCCAGTTCAAAGCTCCCTTTATTTTCTAGTGCTTGCAACATTTCTTCATTACTTATAAGGAAATCAACTGAAGATCAGCTATGTAAAATTGGAAACCATAATCTTTTGATGGAGAATCAGAGCCCAGTAGTCTGTCTTCCATAGGCAACAGTAATCTCAGTCCATTCAATCTGAAGATTTACAACAGCAAGAGTGGATTAACAGTATTCTAATTCTAGAAATTACCTCTCAATTTCACTTAATTAGAGTCTGAATTCAATATACAATTCCATGTTGAGCAAGCAAAAATAAGCTAACAAATATGCAGCCTGTCAGTTCCAGCGAACCCAGACTGCAGAGAGCTGACAGCATACAGTCTCTCATATAGCTATGAAAATTACAGATTGTAGCATGAAAGAGTATATTTGTTAAGCAGTGTCAAACCACGTTGGCAGTTCTCACATGTCAAATGTGTAATTACATAAGGATTATTTGCTAGAAAAGCACAAGATCTGGGTGATTTGAGCTGAGTGCCAACTCAGCCATTCATTGAAAACACTTAGGGTATATATATGTAGTTTGGATTAAAAACCCACTGTGATTCAATGCATTTGATTTTTCTTTGGCTGATTCTTACAACGTAACACTGATGTCATATTGCCATCCCTAAAGGAGACTCCTCCAACCTGAATGCATCATCCTGTGAATATCTGAGTTTGAAGGCATGCGCACACAGGAGCTCACAGATTCTGGGGTGCTACACCAGCACCCATACACCAGCATGAAACAAATCAGTCCTTACTTGCAATTTTCTTGCCTTTGTCAGTACAAAGCAGAGTTAAAATTCTATTTTGAATAGGATGCTCATATTTATGATTTTTCAGTGGTGCTATGAAAGACTACTACCCACATCCAAGTACCACAGGTACGGCAAAATAATGAAGGGTGGAGAAATGAAAAAGAACTTTGTAGAGAGATGCAGTTGGACCAGCTGGGGATCAGGAGGAGAAATGAAACCTGTCATAAGGCTAAGTTTCATAAAAATGGCTGAGCTGGCAGACAGACCTCACTGCCACCCACGCTGGTATATTTCTGGTCTTGTGGCTAAATGTGAGTTTACAGGGGCCTGTGAATAGGTGACCTCTAGCTGAATTTTAAGTGTCACTTGCTATAAGCAGAAGTTATTAACTTTTTATTCAATTTAAAAACTTGTATTATCCCAAGAACTTTGTTCTAAGTACATAAGTTATAGATGTTGTTTTTTGGGCAAATAAATGGCTATTTCTTCACAGGACAAACATCATTACATCAATCAGAACTTAAAACTGATGAAGCAGAACTTGAATCTTCACAGGTGTTACAATTAGAGAAAAAAAGGAAAATCAGAACCCAAACAACAAGTAGAATATTTTCTTGGGAAAATTCTCATTTCTCTCCAACCAGGATTTTCAAGGCTATTTAGGCAGGGCTGGATGCTGAATCTAAGTTAACATCAGAATTTTTAGGCTTCTTCCTTGGAGACTGGTATCTTGGAAGTGCAGACAATGGACTGCCATCACCTGCCTTCTCCCACTCCTGCCTTCACTCCAGGATGTCTCATCAAGAGCAGTGGCAGGTGCTACTCAAGCCAGAGGAATCAGTCTCCATCTCCAAAACAGACTTACTTTGTGGGCGTGCCAAGGGAGGTCTCTTCTTTCTTTTTTCAAGATATAGCTGGCAACAATTCTCACTTCAAGGCCAGTTTTCTGGGAAGGCAGGTTACAATTTTCCCTGAACTCCCCTGATGATGTGAATTTGTTGTTTTGCACTGTACTAGTGAGCTGTTCCAGCAAAGCACAGCTTCTGAGCTGCACTCCTAGGCAATGGTCTGGGACATGGTCTGAATGAAGATTGCCAAGAGCTTGGCTCAGTCACTCCCAAAGTGTCGAGTACCATCTGTGAGGGCACATACCCTAGGGGATATATCCCCTCTTTCAACTGCTGTCCCAAATTACAAGGATCTGCCACAGTCTCATACATCCTGTGTAATATCTGTCAACTACATAAGGCTCTGAATATATTAGGGAGCCCCATAGTGTGTAGGAAAACTAATTATACCCAAATTGATCATTTGTATCCAGCATTGTCAAGATATCTCACCAAATCATCCTATTTTCCAAAAATCATGGAACCAGATTTACCCCTTAAAATATTTGCTTTCATTAGAAGAGCTCATTGAAGTGTAAGTAGAACTTATCTCCCTAGCTGAATTTTGTTATTAGAAAGATATTTTCTGTATTGGCAGGGCAGCCATGAGCAGCCTTGTCTCAGACTATTTTTCCTATGATGAGGATCTCCTAGTAGCTATCACTTGGGGTATTCAGGGCCATATGTGAGAACAGTGTTTGAACACCCCTGCACAAAGGACTCATATCCCTTACCAGCCTGCTCCAGGCTTTTATCAGTCAGTATCTCTGGGACTGGTGTTTCGTGAAGTTTCCAGGCAGTCTGTTAAGGTGTTTACCTACTGCCAGGATAAAAATTCATACTATCATAATCAAGATTTCCCACATTCTAACCTTGTGTTGACTTCCTCTTCTATCAGTGAAGCCACTGGTAGAAATTTGGTCATGTAGCAGTAAAATTAATTTTTTTTCCTAAAGCCATCCACATTTAGATATCAATGCTCTTAGGAAAGCAGTTATTTTGGTGATGTTTTTAAGTCATGCATAAACCATAATGAGTACCACTAAATTCCTATTTCTCCATAATATTGATAAGAATTTTACAAATATTTGGCATTTTATATTGGTTAACTCAAATTCATTTTTTGGTCTGTGCTAGAGTGCATAGAAGTCTATATATTTATGCTTATAAGGTTATTTGACTAAATGAGGTCTAATATTTTCTGCATCTTACTTGAAGTCTGCTTTGCAGTAAAAAGAAGCCTTTTTCTACATTGCATGTTTGGTCTAAGTTCACAGAAGGAGAACATGAAATGCTCCAGAGAGAATTTAGATGTAAACTAATAGGAAACCAAACAGTAAGACTTAACAGAAATTATCTGGTATTCTCATCTTTTTTTTTCCAGGATTATGATGTACTTCAGTGAGTAGCTATACATAGCCCACCAAAAAAAAAAAAAAAAAAAAAAAAAAAAAAAAAAAAATCCATTCTAAGGCTTCTTTAGAACTCATACCAGACAGCATTACATTACAAAGGCCCTACTATCATCATACAGCAAAGGTTCTAGATTGCTAGAGTTTCATACCTCCTTGATGTTTCTCATAGGCAGCTCCTCCAAGCACTGACTCTTCCTTCTTCTCACAGCAGCCAACTGACTCTAATATCCCCCTCAATCAACCAATCCACTCTTTTATAGCACTTTTTTTCTTATTGACTACAGCTGCGGCATGATAAAGTCAGGCCTGTTCCTAATCTCTAGTAATTGGCTCAGCTGCAACTCCTTAAGGGGTAAAATTACTTTCTATACTACCTCTGTTTTCTTATATTGTATCACCCAACAGGCATTGGTCTTAAAATGAAAAGTGGAGAAGGTGTAACCAGTGTGCCTGGCAGATGGACAGAAGCTCAGGGAGGAAACACCAGATACTGAAGCAGCAGACCCAAAACACGTAGGGCCAGTGCTGTGCATGGTCCTCTGGTGCTGCCCCTTATGCCACCAGACCCTTTTGCCTTTCTCTCTAGCTGAACTCTTGCTGGGTGCACCAAACCACTGTGACCTCATGGACACCTGTGTGCCCAGGGCAAGGGACGAGCCTTGGGCCATGGTGTCATTCCAGTGACACCACAGCAGTCCTACCCCCAGTCAGGAGCTTGCCTTCTAGTGCATCCTCAAATTTGTAAATCCTCAGCCTAAAGAATTTATGACAAATTACCTGGCACTTTTACACCCTTGATTTGCCAGAAAGATGCCTTAAATATCAATATTTGATATGATTCTATGTAGAGGCCATTTCCAACAGGCTTGCAAATGGTGACTTGTCTCAGGATCATAGTTTGGGGATCACTACCTTAATACTGAAATTCTTAGGTAAACATAGTTAATAAATAACATGGTTATGTTCCCATGATGTTTGTCAAACTACTGCTCTGTTCAGTCTGCTCATCAGCCACATTCCTCTTTTTTCCACTGCTCTGAGTATGAGCCACTTTTAGCGGAGGATTTCTTACTCAGTATTTATAGCTCATATAAACCCCCTATTGTTCCTATATGCATGATAAAAATATTTAAGGATTGGCAATTACATGCAGTTTAATGGGTATCCTCAACAGCCATTGTGATTTGATAGAGAAAATAATTGTCCTGTACTTCTAGCCCAAGCTTGCCTGTCTTTTGCAAAGATCAACTCTCATTACCTTGTAATTCCATAAGCTTCTGTAAGTCCTTGATGGAACTTTCTTTAATAAAGACCCTTTCAAAACTCAACACTTCTTTTCAAAAGCTTTAGAGTTGACAGACTTCAAGAAGTCAAGAACAAATATAACAAATATAGCAAAATTCCAGCTGCAGGCTGTAATAAAGAATTAAGGAATTACAACAACTACTGACTCCCATAAAACCAGCTCAAGTCTTCACATATTCACGTATTTCCAATCTTGCTATTAAAAAAACAAAGGCTGATTAATAGTTTAAACATAGAGTTCTGTCAACAAACTGAAATAACACTTAAATAAAAACAAACAAAAAAATTAACCTTTTAGAAATTATTTGCATAGTTTGTGATATTTAGGTTCACCAAGGTTTCTGGGGATAAGTTTTCATCTTGACCCTCACAAAACAGTTTCTGTAAGTTTATAGGCTCAGGAATTTTCCTGAGTATCCAGATGTCTCAGAGCATCAGATTTATAAAGCCTTAAAGGGAAACAACATTCATATAAAACTGCTTTGTTCTGTTGGAAAAATAAAAAAGCTTCTAATGCGTGTCTTATGTGCAACAATCAATACAGCTTAATATTTGCAAATTGGAACTGTTGGAAGTTCATTTAATATTAGTGTCATTTTGATATTTGCTTATTAATTTACTAGTTGTTTTCAAATTCTTTGTTACTTGTCCCTCATGTGCTTTGTAGCATACTGAGTTACTTTCTGTTCATAAATAACAAATGTATTTGTGTTCTGCAGGGATGTGGGACCCTCATGGAAGCAACTCTGCTATGCATCAGAGAGACAGGAGAACTTGCAGACAGTAGTTCATATCACTGACTTTAAACCTCTATGTTCAAGTCCTTACTTGAACATAGAGGTTACTTACAGAGTGTATTTAAATGCATGGTTCAGACTATTTTTATTGACCAAAAGTGTAAATGATAGGGGATTCCAGATATTCAGTGTTCCTGACCTTTTTTTGCCTTGAATATTTGTTGGTTTTTCCTACAAGCTTGTTAGCAAACCGTCCACAAACAATATGTATCTCAGCTAAAGAATTTTTCAGTCTTACTAGAGTGCAGATTTCTTCACAAATTATTTTTTCTAAATCTGTTCCAGTACACTAATACCAATTAATACAGTCTTTACTTCCTTTGGTATTCCCAGTACAGCACAAGAAACTTTGAATTACATCTCTATGAAACCAATGTTACTTTGATAAACGAAGCATTTTCTCATTAGCAAAAAGTACTCATGCATATGATAAAATCTCCAGCAGGGTTAGCAGCTGTTTATTAATGGCTGTTGGCTTGTTGATACAGACATTTATGTTTAAACATGAGCCAACACATTACTGCAATGGGTATATCTGCTCCTGTGTTTTCCATTTCACCCAGGCATATCAGATCATATTCCTGTTTCTTTTACCATTTGAGTCATTGCAGACTGGGAGCTACTCCTATTAAACTCAAGCAACCACACCAGTGTAACACTAGATAAAAATGAGAGAACAGACAAAGCCCATATTTTTCATGCACAGGCATTTGCCATACATTATGGGTGCTTTATGCTATTTCTGTTCATTTTCTACATATATTTTCTGAGATCTGATACACTAAAGTATTCAAAATTATATTGATGAATTATTCAACAACTCTCTTAACTATGATTTATCTGAAAGCAGAAAGAATTCATCACCAGCAGAGCAAAAATAAACACACTCTTATGACTCTAAGATGAAATAACTGATATAAACAGAATCTGAAATTCCTTCATACAATGCTCTACATGAACATCAGCAGAGAAAGGAATATTTTCTTGTAGGGGCTGCAAGAGTGCAGAGACCATTTCTTAGCAAAGATAATACTTCTTTCACAAGGATAGAAGAAGAACTATGTATCTAAATATTTCCTCCAGTTGTATTTCTCGCAATAAATGGTGACAAAAATGGGAATTTACAGGTAGTGCTAAAGGTTTCATATAAAGCAGTTAATATAAAGTGCAGTTTACCAACGTTTGCTCGATGCCAGTTTTCAGCAATGAGTAAAATCTGTAGCATACAAGAGTTATATATTTTTTTATTTAACTTTACCTGGTGTGCTTTTAATTGGCCCCTGAGGAACAAGTTACAACCAGTGAATCCAGACGTCCCCTGGGTCCTGTAACCAGGGGTACACAGTTCAGCTTTAGTTCTATGCTTCATAATTAGGCATCCATGATGAATACACACCCAAGATTGAAACACAGGATTCCATTGTGCTTTCACTTATTTGCAAACCTGAAAAGTTTATTTTTAAGCTCAGCATTGTATAGAGGGTCTTTTCTTTCCCTTCTGTCACATGAAATGCCAGAGAGGGATGGTTATTCTGGAAGGCCTTTTTTGTTAAATGGGAACAGCAAAGAAATTAAATCTCAGGCCAAACATTTTAGGACTTGAAAAAGGAAAAAAAAATAGAAAGACAAAAACAAAACAAAATTATTTTTCTGCATTAGGAGTTTTAAAGAAATTAATGTAATTCTACTGACTTTCTTCATACTTATAATAGCATAAGAAAGTGTAGGACTGGTGGATTTACAGTGCATTGCCCTGGATTTGTGCTCTTCTTTATGTTTTTGTACATTTTCCTGTCTGTTTCAAGAAATTCTCACAGCTCCACATATATCTGTCAGATCTAGGTCTGACTTTCAGGCATGTGAGCTGTTTAAATCCAAGGCCTGAATTAAGTCAAACATCTAGTGACTGGTGAAAAGTTATTATCATTAAATATAAACTTGTTGTCTTTTTCAAAAAATATTTTTTTCTCAGTTATCTTTCCAAAGTTTTCATAATATTTGTCAAAGTTTAATTTATCAAAACACAGCTGCTGGTGGAAAAGACAAATACGTATTTTTAGTGTCATTTGAAAATATTAGAACTTTAAAAGCAACTCTCTAGGATGTCATGTTTGGCTACAAGTAGATATTCTGACAAAATACTTTTTAAAGTACATTTTTAATCTAAAAGGTTGATATCTCAACTACTTCATCTCTGCTATATTCCTCACCTACTTGCTGGAATAACCATATCCACATGACTGCTTTCATCTTGTCTCAACTCTTCTCAAATTCCTTCACCCTATAAATTTGCACAGCCTTTAACAATGGCACTTCTATCTGGGATATTATTTTAGATATGACTGAGATACTCATCATAATAGCAGTAAGAACTGTAAGCCTTTAAAAATCTTGCACAAAATCCTGCTCTTTCAATTTAAGATATTACTCCATTACCTCTTTCACAACCTTCCTCTCCAGAGCTTAGCCTTGGGACATATGAGAAATACTTACTCACTTGAAGTGTTAGATTGGCACATTTCCTAGAACACAAAATAAAACCTTCAGCTTCTGAAATAAACAAAAAAGAGCAAGCAACAAGCTGTGTGTTTTAGATGTTGTGAAATCCTGGATTTTATGTGACCCTTCTCCTCTTCTGGAGTGCACACTGGGGCACAAATTCTCCTTCCTGATGAAGCACAAATTGCTATACAGCAGAGGGTTTCAGAAGCAATGAAAAGCAATTTTTATTATATTAGCTCCTACAATAGTATGCCTCCCAAGGAAATATTTTCCTTTAAAGTTATTACTGCAAAATATTAAATGCATGTTTAACTTTATATTAATTAGTAGTCCCATTGTCTTCAAGTGCAGTTTCTTTAAAATTACAACTTACAATTCTTTTCTCTTGTTACACACAGATGCTTCTCCTCAGTACCAGAAGAAGACATCAGGAAAGAAAAATGAAATTTCTCTCTAAATGAGTATGTTAAAATGTAATGTCTGAATTGACAGGACCTTCTGTGCTTTAGAATTAAGAAATGGAGAAAGTGTACTTACAAAAGATAAGTTCAGCAAAATGTATCCCCAAACTTATAATCCTGGTTAGTACAGATGTGCGGCAACCTTTTTTCCTAGAAAGATGAGGGTTTATTTCTGGTTTAAGGTTTTTAAATTATTTTTCATGAACTCTCAAATGTCAGTTTATGTTAAATAATATTCCAACCTTCAAAAGTTCCCTCTGGTATTGGAAGAACAAAACACAGGAGAAAGTAAATTCTCAATATGCAAGCAAATATAATAAAATCAGACCTCTATTATGCACATCGACATTTTCAAATACATTTTTATACTAACACATAAAATTTTCATCCTTATAATCTCTAAGAAAAAATAATTTCAAAGATGGCAAGAGACACCTTCTGGAATTGAGTGTAAAACATTGAGGTTTTCCAGATATTTTGCTGACTTTCAACTCTTAGCATTTAAAAAAAAAAAAAAGAAAAATTAATCCAAATTGGGTTTTTCTATTTTTGCAAGACCATGATAAGAAAGAAAGAAGAAAACAACAATAACCATAAAACCATCAACTTGACCATAAAGTATTTTTGCCTTACTTTATCAAAATTTCTGAAATCCATAGAAGTCTTAACCTGCTAGTCTTAATCTTTAGATTTGGACCTAGTTCAGAGCTTTACTAATGGACTTCATTGTTCCTCTTAAAATTTAAATTTAAAAGAAGGGGAGAAAGAATTTAAATAAAGAGTTTTCCAAAGAGATGTCTAAGGGTATTTTTTAATTTATTACCCTGTGGCAAGAAAATAATTCCAGAGGAAAACAAACCAAATTCTCCAACAGAAAGAAACTGTGTAAAACAAATTAGTATTCAGGTATTTTGTCATTCACATTTTCTTGAAACAAATTTATGTCACATTTTCTTAAGCTGGGTTTATTTATTTCAGAGTAAATTAGCAAGCCTTGAAGCCTGTGGCTTGTACTTTATTTTTCTCTCCTAATAGCAGTTACACAAGGTAACATCATTTTAAAATGCCCTCTTCCCAAAGCCTATTTGGGCTGACATTTATCATTTGCATATATAACAAAATTTTAGAACACCAAAGTACTGTATTTTTTGATGAAAAACTGGAAAGTTTGTTTTAGGAGCCTCTGAACAAGCATTCAGTTTGAATCGGAAGCTTTCAGAATTCTTGTTGTCTCTGTTAAATCATCTGCTCTGGAGTCACTGTTCAACAGCTGTGATAGGGATTCACAGTGGCTAAACCATTATTTAGGGGAAATGTGAGTCTCACTGTAAGTCATACATTAGAGTGAAAAGCATGAAACATCCATTTATAAAAATCTATTTTGACATAAATCTATTTATAAATTAAAACATCCATTTATAAAAATCTATTGTGACAGAAGTAAACCAAAACTCAAGAGTATATGTAACAGCTGTGATGCATTTAATGCACTGTTCTATCATCGTTAAACCTCTTTTGAAATAATGTGTGAGAGGTTATTAGTGGAATTGGTATAAAGAGGGTTTTGACTGAAAAATATTTCCTTTACAGAGTGATGAGGTAAAAAACTAGAACTACATTCCTATGTTAAACACTGCTACCTTACTATGTTAAACAAAGTAAGTCATACCACTGGGAAGGCATCATTTACTTTTTTTCTTGTTCCTAAAGGTTATTCCTAATTATATTGAATGAAAGAGAACTATATTTTTGACACAAGCACAACTGCAGAAGTTTGATAGTCTTAATTAACAAGAGCTAATTAAAACACTATGAAAGACTGTAGCAGAATGGTATTTTTGTTCCATTCAGTTCAAATATCTGCTGATTTAGAAGACAGTTTGATTCCTTGCTTGCATTCTTTAGCTAGGATTTGTGCAAGCAAATATGAATAATAGAGGAATACTATTACTGCAGGTTTGGAAGACAGCTGAAAGCCAAAAACACTACAAATGAAGCAGTGCAGATCAGATTTCTGAAATAATTGTTTTTCTAAGCATGGCTGAAGAATTAACATTGAAAAAAAATGTTAAAAGCTTTGAACAGTTGTTTGTCTTTACCTGGGTTAGATTATACCATTGTAAATTGAAAATTAGTCAAATAAATTAATCCTGTGTACCTAAGCACCACTGAAAACAGAATTAAAAGAATTGAAATATATTTATTTTTTTTAAATGAAGTATTTACATTTAAGATATTATTGACACTATTTCAAGATAGTCCTGAAACTTTGCTAAGACTAATTTGGAGAAATAATATTTGCCCAATTTTGCCCAGACAATCATGTTGCACATTTTCATCACTGAAATGTACAATATTATAGGGGAAGGTTTACTTCAGTTTATTTGGGCCTGCTCATGTACCCTGGGCTTCTGGAAAGAGAATTTTGAAGGAAGTAAGTCCTAACAGGCTGGGTTAGTAATAAACAGCATCTCTCAGGATACTACAGAGTGGCTTCAATAGAAAGTATAACCCAGTAAACTGCTTTTGTGTCTACCACTTAGTTGCTGCAGAGCTCTAACCTCTCAGGAATTCATCTCCAGTAAGTCAATGAAAGTCCAAAGCTAGAACATGGGCTGCCCCTGGCCTTAAAGAATCCTGGGACAAAAGGATACCAGAGGCTGAGACAAAAATGGACCATTTTGTGTAACAAGCCACCCATATATACCGAAGCAAATTGATGACCATAAAATATTTCTGAACCAGCCTTGTTGAGGACATAAACTTTATCCTTACAGTCTATGCACAGAGGCCAAGACCATTTTGAATAAGAGAGGCCAGATACCAAAGGCAGGAGAGGTGCGCAGTTAACCTGTCATAACAGCCTCTTTTCCCTCTTCTGCCTCCAAGAAAATAGTTCTGAGCAAGATCTGAGTCTCCTACTCCTGAAAGAGTCACCATGGCTGCTCAGCAGCAGAGGCAGAGCTGGCTTTCTGTGCCTGCCCACGACTTCCCATTCAGCCCCAGGTTATCCCCAAGAGAGGATCCATAGTTTGGATACTGCATTGGCAGAGGCAGGACTCCAGAGCACAAAGTCTAACCACTGCCTGAAAGAGGCATTGTCCACCCAGTCAGCATAGTGTTCAAAAGTTGGCTACAACTGTAATTTTTGTGCAGTGCTCCACCCACGCGGCAGCAGCAAGAGATTCTTCTAAAGCACTTGGGAGCCATCAGGTGCCACGTAGCTTAGGATTTTAAGGTTCCGTATTTTAAGCAGGATTAGGTATGAAAGACTTAATGGCATTTCTCAGGGGAAGACAGCAAGAGAAAACGTGCATCACATTTAGGCTTAAGATAGACTAGCAGGTACTGGATGGGGATTTTTCACAGATTATGCTTCAATTGTCCACCAAGATTCATCTGAAACTCTGCTTAGCAAGTGAGAGCAAGAGGCATCTGAATTATTGGTTCAATTGAAGCACCTGAAATGTAAGATAATCCAACAGGAGTGGAGACTCTCCATGCAAGTCAGCATGTGTTGGCTGACAGACAGCTAGAAAGGAGTAAGACAACTAGTGGTCTTGTAGACTGCAGTAGTCTCACAGGTCATAGGGACACTGTAAGATGAAGACTTCAGGGTACAAATTTATAGCTTAAATTAGTCAATAGGATGTATGGTTGTAAGGGTGGGATGATGACTTACCACTTTGGGCATGCAAAATCAGATGAACTGTCTGCTGACCTCTTTAGCTACTTGGGACTTAGCAGAATTATGCTCCCCTGGTGGTCTTCTCATGTTCTATACCATGTAAGCTTAAGTTACACTACACACAATTCTCACTTTTTGATTCCAGCTGTATAGTAAATTTGACAAATTTTTTTCACAAGAAATAAATTCACAGATGTCACAGAGAACTTCTGCTCATTTTAAATCACAGAATCATCCAGGATTTCCCTCACTGTAAAAAGCTATGCACAACAGCAAAAATGGAAAAGAATCTTTCGGTGGAAGTATCAAAATAATGTATTTTATATAATATACACTCCTACTGGAAGCATGTCAGAGTTTATGTATCTCACACCAGAGGAAAGGCAATTAAATTCTCATTCTAGATTCATGCTAGAGCCTGTTCCAAATAATTCAGCTTTAATGGGAACTTACTGATTTGAGTCGAGAGGTTGAGGGCCATGTGATCTTTGGCATGACATTTCTCTGTAAACCATGCTGCGTTGTAAAACCATAATCTATTCTGAGCTACAAAAATTGGCACAACTTTTCAACCCTGGCCTAAGAGGCTCAAAAAATTCAGGTGACTGTTTGATTCCCAGCAAGACAGGACAGGCAGTAGAGCTGTAAGTGCAGTGAATAACTGTGCCCTTTTTGTAATGCCTGCAGTAACATTAAGGACATTGTCTTCTTCACAGGCAGGGGATTCTGGCCTTTTGGAAAACTTTACAAGAACATTTAATCTACTGTTTCGATTCAGCCTATTTACATCATAATTTTTATTAAAATTACCAATGTTTTATGAGAGAACAGACATGAGTTAGATATGCCACATGACTTAGAAGCTAGAAAAGCAGCTTTGGTTTAATTTTATTTCATTTCAAAGTAACATGACATGTAAGAAGCTATGATCTCTTCAGTCACTTAAATATGAAAAACAGTAGGCAATTTGGGTAATTTGAAGGAACTACTATCTCAGGATTTCTAACAATGCACAAAAAACATGTCAGACAGTATAATCCACTGCTGCCCATTAATTACCTCATGTCAATGAGTTGTATTTGTACATGAGAAATACTTGCTCTTACAGGTGAGGTCTCAGGTTGTATCTGATCAGGAAACTTGAGAATGTTTCCCTGCATTACATTTGTCTCCCTGGCCCAGACTATTTCTTATAAGGATAGAACCCAAATACACAACATCATCCCCCACTTTCCACAGAAAGCAAACCCAAATATAGGGGTCAGACAAGATGCAAGTGATGCATGGACCAGAACCACAGGGCATGTGTGGTATGCTCCAGCAGAAAAGTTAGACACAGCTTTGAAATATTAGTAGGAAACTAACTGAAGAAAACTCATTTGGTTTGTAATGTCTGAAGTGCCCATCAAAAGTGAGTTTCCCCAATATCAGCTTGTCACAAAACCCAGACTGTCAGAATGGGGCTCTGCAGGAAGAAACCTCACTCAGGCAGAGATTTGGCTATCAACATTTGAAAAATTCTTCTATATCCACTTTCTAGTCAATGAAAAAGTAAGCTAGAAAAACTTGCAGCACTGGCATCATGATAGGTACATCCTTCAATTCAGGGAGCTAAGCTAATTTAATTTTATCCCTTCTTTAATGTATCAAGTGAAGGAATCCCCTAATCAGTGAAATATAATATTAAAGCAAAATAGAGGCTTCAATATTAACCCAGTGTAGCATATACAAAACTTCACAAACCACAGTTCTGGGTCCCCAGGTTTTCCGAATTCAAAACCACATGGGTTTCAACTTTCAAATCATAATATTATTTCATTATGCTGAAATATTTAAGATGTTACTACATTTCCTCTTCAGTTTTGGAGACAGATGGAAGAAAAAAAGGAGAAACTACCAAAGAGATGAGTGGGGATTATTATAGCGCTGCACAACAAATAATACCATCACCATTTAAAAGTGGCTCTTTTCTGTGCATGCCAAATGAGACAAGGCTTTCAAACTTCAAAATTAGAGTTTCTATTGGCAGTTTCATTTCATTTTTCTTCCTCGCTTTTGTCCCCGTGTCACTGTAACCCTATTACATCTGAAGTTACTAACAGATTCACATCAACGCATGAAGGAGAAAAATACTCTTTTCTTTTTGTCTGGCCTCTGAAAGAGTTTTTAATGCCTCCCTCATCTATATGCATTGTTTATAAATATGCATTGTTCAGTACCTGATTTGGATGGTGATGGACCAAAAGAATTTGCATGGATCACATTCATAGCAGCTCAGAGAAAATTACTTTGTCAGAGACACCACTAACACTATCACTGAAGAAGTTATTTGTACTAAGAAATGGGTAAAAAACCTCAAAGACATCTGCTTAAAATACCTATGTGTGTATTAGAATAAAACTAACAGAAATATAGAAATTGTTTCCTTAGAAATTTAAGGCAGATTTAGTGAGCTTTAGTCAAATCAATATTGTTGCCAGAACAAATATTCTGGATACACTGGTTTAGGGATTTGTTTTGCTGCAAAGTTCCACTGGAAGATTCCCAGCTACAGACTACCCCAATTATTTGCAGGACTATGTGCAGGAATATCAGTTTTTCCCATGCTAAATTACAACAGCAGAGAGGAAAGGTCTTTACATTCAGAAGAATATTCAGCATAAACTGCTGCAAGAAGTCTTCCTTTGAAACTTTATTTCACTTTTGTTTAATTCGTTTTGGCCGATATGAAATTTGAATAAAGACTTGAAAGCCTTACGGGAAAATCTGTGGTGCTTCTAGTCTGTAAATGACAGTTTTAAGCCTCTTATTTTTCTTTTTTATTCCCTTTGTTACCATTCTATTGTCAAAAGCACTGGGGAATGGATCCATCCCCTAAAACCCGAAGGAATCTTAGCTATTTGCTGAGCACACACAGCCGTTCACAGTCAGCACTTGTCTTGTGCAGTGCAGAGCTGCCTTTCTTCACAAATGCAGAAATATACTTTATGTCTACAAACATCTACACAAACATCTAGACTACAAAGGTCTTTGATAACTTCAACAAAGTGCCCAAGATGTGATGAGACAGATTGCCAATATGTCTTCTAACGCAGTGACCCATTGTAACCAGCAAACGTGGCTCTGTGCACTTTTTTCCATTAAGGAGCTCACCGCCGCAGCATTAACTAAATCAGCTCCATCCTGATGCTTTACTTCACTTCTGACCTGGACTTTCAGTGAATTTTGGTGTGGATCTCTGCTATTTCAGTCCAAGTTCGGGCTCAACAGAGTGACTAAGCATGGTGGTTATCCTGAAAGGATTAGTACCTAAAGGTTGTGCAGTGGGTTATGATGCAGGAACCCCTAGTCCAGAATCAACCCAGCTTGTTTCAAATCAGAAACAATACACTCAGCAGTGAATTTGGCTGCTTTGCTCCTGAAATGAAGACTGGCCATCTTCCAAGGAATCCTGCAGTCCTAAGGAGATCTGCTACTCCGCTGTGAGTCATGGGGACTCATGATTTTCCCTATACATAATGTCCTATGGCCCTGTCTCTGTGTGAGCACAGGAAAATGCCAATAATTAATTTAGTACTAAATAGTTGACCCAGTTTTTTAGTTTTTAAGTTGACTCTCTGCCTTCCTCCAGGGGCTCCATGAAGTCCAGCATCGTCTTTGTCAGACAGCCATACAGATGGGGCAGCCAAACAGTGGTTATGGTTTGAGAGAGTGGTGAAAAGGGAAAGCCACCCCCTTCCTGTTAAGATTTCACTTTTTGGTGACAAGGCATAAAGTTGGCTTGAGACTTTGCAGTGTAATGCAAACTGAACAAAATTACTAGATCTTGGAAGGGCTGAAAGGTACTTACAACCATCTCTCCTTCCAGTAAAGGTCTCAGTCTTTATCTTCAACAAACTGGACCAAGCTGGTGACAGTGACTCAGGGGAGATGGTGAGAATGCCTGTCATGGGAGGCACAACTCACATACCTGTGGATAAGACAAAAGATGCTGGAGGTAACAGTGCTGGCAGGCGTGATGCCACCCTGACAACACACTGAGAGAAACGGATCTCCAGGAAAGGCTGACAGTGAGCACTGCACACATTCTCAGGCTCCATCCCTGGGGATGCACAACACCACAAACTGTGGATGGCTCATCTGCACTCACGGGAGGCAAAATGCTGATTAGCAGCTTCAGCTTTTTCAGTCTGGATCTCAACTGGGATAGTGTTCAAAGGCAGAAATACGACAGGCTAAAAATAGCTGTCAAAAGCAGAAGTTGGAATCTGGTATATAGTGTCTGGGGTTATTCAGGCTTGTGAATGTGTGATGAGCGTCTAGGGAATTACAGAGACCTAACTCTCTTAAGGCATTCCTCCTAAGGCAAACAGTAAAACTCCTGTGATAGGAAATTAAAACATCAAATTGGAGCCTAATCATCTCAGTAGTTTGAGAAAAGAGCTTAATACCTTGACTTTCATGTTATAATTTGCTCTTGATTAAAAAGAGGACAAATTACACATCTGTGTGACTAGATTTTGTTCAGACAGTATAGGAAAGGAAGAAAAAAGTCAGTTTTGTGGATTTTTTAAAATCTAAATTTATTTCCTTCCTTATTTACAGTGACAAACGGATTACATTACAAAAGCAAAGGCTGATATGCTTAGTTTTAGTACCATAGTGACATATTTTCCTCAGTTCACATATCAGCTTTTCTACAGCAACACTTTATAGAAGAGACTGCAGCACACCAGAAAATATTGCTGGCTGAAGTGCACCCTGCTAACAACCACCTCTCTACTTCACACTAGAAGAATTGAGAAATTAAAGATCTTTGCCTCTTCCCATTAGAGAAGATGTCCAAAGTAAACCACGAGTTGCCAGCAGCTTTCCTTTTAGGGTTTAAGCCACACTCATCCAAAGCCCCCAGTGTTTGCCCTCCTTTTGCTTTATTAACCTATCAAAGTCTCAGAGAACACATCTGTGCACAAGCTTGAACTGGCCAGGGATGTGCTGACAACTTATCCCGTGGCCAAACATAGCATTAGCTCTTCATTTTGCAGTGCTCCCAGCCTCCCCCACACAGCCATGGATGCAGCTCTCTGGAGGAGCACAAGCCCCAGCTCCCACTGCTGCCCTTCCCATTTGAGATGGTATTTGGTGTAACTAACTCCATCCTGTCTGCTGTCCTAAAACAGTTTTTGTCTTCAGACATTCTGTGTTCAAGCATCAGCAAACTTTTTAGGAGCCACTGTTGAAGCTGTGGAAACAAACAAGGAGCTCTTTAAAAGGTCTGACTTATCATGTTGCTATTAAATGTGGACTGACCACTATTAATCCACAGAAAAATTGTACAAATCTTTTTCAATAAGAAAATAGGTGTGGAGGAAATAGCAGCTTTGCAAAATTGAAACCTGTGTTTAATTTTCTAACGGGCAAGTTTATGAACCTGATTCCTATAATTAATGCCTATACACAGAGTTCCCTGTCCTGAGTTCCATCCAATACAAACACTGGGTTTCCAGCAGAGGAGAAAGCTGTGATACGAGCTGCAGCAAGAAGGCCAAGCACAAGGGAAGAGTGCACACTGCCCATATGGTGCAGAATGTACAAGACAACCTTGCTGCCTCTCCCATAAAAGATATGCTTACTTTTACTAAGTAGGTTTTGATCTAGGAAAAGAACAGGCAAACAATGGTATATTGCCCAGATACAGCCTGGAAATTAATTTCATTTAGCCTCTGATGTCTTTCTCTTCTGACTTAGACTGTGCTTATGAAAAGAGTATGCATAAGATATATAGATAGATAGATATAAATATATATATATGGATATATATATATATGGATAGATACAGTTTTCCAGTTGATTTAGGTTTGTTCCTTTCTACCCAACAATTGCTGCTGTTATTCCTTCATCTTTCTCCTCTGCTCTCATTACTCCTTTCCATCACATTTGTCCTCTTGCCATTTTCATTCTAAACTGGATGCAAAGCCAAAAACATATATTCTCAATGCATTAAAAGCATTAAAAATGTTCATGAAAAGTAAATTCTCACCAACACATAGCAGCTTGCTATGTATAACTCTAATCACTGCATATAAAGACTATCTTTAAAAAGTTCTAAAAACAGTGGGGTTTTCCCACAACTTTCATTTGTCATTGACATTAGCCCTGCTACAAAAAGCAAAGTAACTATAAATAAACTAGTCAATATCTTAAAAGGGAAAACTATTAGAGCTAGATATGGAGTGTTTGGGTTTTCACTCCTCAGGCTATACAGCAGTAAGCCCCCTATTAAAGTTGTGTTTTCTGAGATCCCAGTGAACTGTATGAAATTCCAAAGATGTAACCCATGGCTTGCTTTTTTAATACTTTATGTACTTGTTTGTATGTAAATAGAAAAGGCCCCTTTCATCTTTTGCAGTCTGGCTCTCAGAGAGGAAGATCACCAAAATCTTTCCCATAGAGGCAAATATTTTATAACATCAGTCAATGAGCAACTGGGTCTAGGTGCAAGGGACATCAGATAATGAATCTAAAGGTCTGAGATTTGCCAATAGCTTTTTAGTTTGTGACTTTGGGCAAAATATTTCACTATGTTTTTTACTTTATGACTTTGGGCAGAACATCTCACTATTCTTATGTACATACGTAGAGTCATTTGTGACTGCCTGCTACCAGAATTTAACTGATAACATATGAAATATTTAAATCATGTTTAGTGTAACAAACTTGATTCTAAGATTTCAAAAGCTGAGATCAGAGTCAAACTAAATTCGCTTTTCAGCTATGAAAAAAAAGAAATTTTATTGTATGCTGAACAACACACCATCACTTTGCATGTTGAAAGACTGTCTCCTTAGCACTATGATTTAGTTAAAAAGGAAGCAAATTTTCTGGATAAGCAACCCACTCTTCATAAATATGAGCAGAATTAACTATCAGGCAAGATAAATCCATGGTGCTGTAAGTGAACCTTACTGTAAGGTCAAAGCATCTCTCTGGCTATTGCTTGAAAAATGTGCAAGACAGAGAATTGTCCACATTTATTTTTTCTACTCTATTTCTCTCTCTCTGTCTTTTTAACTTATTTGACCACCCTGGGCTCAAAGCCTGCATTTGCAGATGAGTGTACTTTCCAGGTGGCTTCCCCCAGCCTTTCTAATGGGAGAAATTTTCTCTTTAAAGTGTATACAAACCATCACTTAAGTCCAAAGAAAAACATTGGCTGAGTGATGTCAGTTTTACGATGCTGTTTATTACCAGCTATATAATCCCAGTTTGGGCAAGGATTACTCAGCATTTACAGATAATCCACTCAGATCACTGCTATACCAAATGAGGACAGCACAAGGTTATACCAATTTAATCACTTTAGTTTCAAAAATCATTTCACAGAAGAAAACTACAAAGTGACACTAACATATGACTTTAATAAAAATAATAAGTTTCTTTTAGCTCTCATGTTGAAAGCCACAAGGTGAAAGGTAGAGAACACAAAGCTCATTCAGAAGTACAAGGAAATTGGCAATACCAAGCATCTCCTGTGTTTCTCCAGCCTCTGCAGAATTAGGGTCACTTCACACATCAGCCTCCCAGCAAATCAGATCAAGGAAACTGAAACTGAGTATTAATGAAAATTCAGAAATAATGTCATATAGTGAAATTTGCTCAGCCACATTAAGCACATTTTGAGAAGCCATGTCTAACTAGATGTGACAGAAATAGTGTCTTAATTGCTGAATTTACAATCTAAATTCTCACATGATTTAGGAAGTAAAGGACCTAATATGTTAGGACACAAATATACTGAATGCCTTTCCCTAGGTTTCAGGCTTATATTATTCTAAACAGGTCACACACCATCCCTTGTCTCCCCAGGCAGTATCACTGAGCTCATCACGGCTTGTGGGTTGTGAACATCTGCCTAATTCATGACCTGAGCAATGGAAAAGAGTCAAAAGCCAAGCAAAAAAGTTTTACAAATATTCCCACAAAAGCTGCAATACATGAATCACCAGAAGACTGAACTTGCAAGTGACAAAGAAAGAGCAATTTGGCAAATGAAAATAGGGCATGTTGAAAAAGATAAAGAAAAACCTCCAGGTGGGACTGGGGAGACAGGCATGAACTGCTGATAAAATCCTTCTCCTACCCAACTTCATATAAGAAGTACAATATAACAAGTTATTCCTACCTCTACAATATCTCTTTCACAAAAAAGTTTGTTTTCTTTAATAGCTGGGATAAATTCATTGCTTACAAGAGTCACTAGCATGCTCTCCTATCCCTGGCTCTGCTGTGCAAGCAGACAGCTAGCACTGAATAATTTAGGGGGGGTAACTTGGAGAAGCAGGATGGGGGAAGGTAAAGAAAACTAATAACTCCAGCAGTCCCCCTCAATCATCTCCTAAAAAGGGTCAAAGTGCATCTGCCCTGAAAAATCCAGGCCACGTCTTGCCTGAATTCCTGGCATTTGCAGAATTCCAGACACGATTAAGAGAGCATTAATGACAGGGAAAAGCACGGACCATGTGCAATACAAACAGCAATTATGAAAACCATTGCCAAGTTTATGTCCCAGGGATGCACACTTTGTTCAGTGAAATGGTTCTGATGAGCAAAGTATGGCAGCTAAGGAAAAGCAAAGCATGGCAAAAGAGTTATTTGGTGAGCTCTCTCCCTTGGGCTGCCAGGAGGTGCAGGAGATTCCACAAGGTTGAAGTCATCTGAGCTCAGAGAAGGTCCTCAGCATGGGAATGACACTCCTTCATTATCACCAGTCTCCAGCTTGAGAGGAAACCACCCTACCAGCCAGGGAGTTATCTGTACCTTCTCCTAAGCTTTTCTCCTCTTCTCTTACTCCTTCAGTAAATCATGTTATCAATGAAAACACAAACAAAACCCAATTTAGACCAGAAGAATCTTTCTTTTTTCTTTTTTTTTTCCCCTTATTCTTCAAAAGAGAGCCAGCAGAATTTCATACATCTTATGACTGGCGATGAGAACATGAAGAGAACATTTCACAGTATGTGGCAAACATAAATTTTTAATTTAAAACATGTAGCTGCTCAATGAAAAAAAAATTCCTTCTGGCATAGGCTAAAATGGTTACAGAATCCTGAAAACCAGTTCCAGCCATATACATACTGATGTGACAGGAGGCACACTGTCACCAGCTTGAAGGCAGTGACTGGATCCATAATCTTAAATTAATGTGTATGGGGATAATTCATTTAAGGCATTCAACTTTTATATGATATATCAAAGAACCTATTTTCTTAATTGCCATAACTGCCAGGAGGCACAGAGTAACACATTAAAATGCCAGCTACAATCCACAGTTTGCACCTCTGAAAGACTATTGAAAACACTGTGAAAGGTACAAAAGAAAGGATTTGAGGCAGAGAGAATATCTTCAAGAGGCAGACATAGAGACTGAGCTTAACAGGGAGAAGATTGACAGACGACATGGCTGCATGCAGTTATGTCGTAGAGAAAAACAGCAGGCTCATTAATTGAAGAGCATAATCCTCACTGGTCAGAAGCTGATGCCAGATAAAGTTAAATTAAAAGTAATCACTTGTTTGGACTTTGTCAATCATCAACAAAAAGCTATCAAAGCAAACCTTCCCTAATTTCAGATCAAAACCGGATGCCTTTGGGAAGGCATGTTTAAGTTAAACAGGAAGCAATGTGTTCAACATGGATAACAGGATAAAGTGTAGCAGCCTGTGAGATACAGAGAGCAGACCACACTATTGCCTTCCAGCTTAGGCTTCGTGGATCCCCAAGTTTTTTTTGGTGGACTTGGTCAGACGCTGCCATCAACCATTTCTGTGCATTTCACAAGCCTGGCTCGACCTCCACGTACACCCTGGGCTGTGCTGTGCATTCTCTGCCTGAACCTTTCCTCAGCCTGTGTCAGAGGCAACTTGTTAGTTCGCTAAAAATTCATTTGAACAAATTTAACACAAATAAAGACAAATAAATAATCTCTGAAACCTGTGGCTGAGAAGCTAATTTTCAAAATCTGTGTAAGTTGGTGACATGAGAATCAATTTCCTCTGGAACGTGCTTCTCCTCAGCAAGGGCTATTTCAATGCCAATGTGCTCTCTCACATAATCTGGTTCGGCTGTGATGCTATTAAATGGAAGTGGAAATGGCTAAAAATGCTAATTTTCTGGTGTGACTGAGCAGGGTTTAAGGTCTAGGAGGGTTTAATAGCCTTAATATACGTATTTGGAAGAAACAAGGCCTGAAATTTTCAGTGTTAAAACCAGGGAATATTAGATTACAGTGATTGAGAAAAGCAGTTGGGAGAAGATTCTGAGACTTGAAAACATACTATGCTAAAGCTGTAAGTGCAATTCTGAGAAGTGATAAACCAACCAACAAAATAACCAAAACAACCAAATATCAATGGAGTTGCAAGGAACGGGGCAGAGGGAAATCAAACCTCAGGGCAGCACAACACAAAACATCCCTTTCCCTCAGGGCAGGCAGAAGGAGCACATGGGGAAAAGCAGCAGCAAAAGCCCAGAGAGGCTGGGAGCTCCCAGAGCTGACACTGTCTGCTCCAAGCACCACCCAAGAAATTCCTGCCAACAGTGTGTTCTCTGGAGGGGCTGAGGCTGCACGTGTTGCCCTTTAAGGATACAGTAAATTTTTGTTTCCAAACATTAGACATGCCACTCTTTGGACCCAAGAACAACAGGAGAGAGAGTGGAAATTTGTGAAAGAAAAGAAAAAAAATAAAGAAAAAAGAAAAGAAAAGAAAAGAAAAGAAAAGAAAAGAAAAGAAAAGAAAAGAAAAATAATTTTATATGTATATATAAGAACAAACAAAGAAAGAAGAGGGAAACAGGAGGGAAAGGAATATATGATGAGAAATCTTTCCTGTTCTCTCTGAGCCCACAAATCCCCAGGACCACCCTGGATATAAGTGAAAACATGCCAAAAAGAAAAGAGGAAATGCTTTTCACAGAGCTGTTACATTTCACCTCTCAGCTTTAGAAATGCCAGCCTGCCATTTTCAGAACTTATATAAGTATTTTTTTGCCCTCAATTTTCTTTAGTCATGAATCATTTTACAATAGCAATCTATTTTTAAAAATTATGGCAAGAATCAGCTCTCAGAAAGCAGTATCTGTCATATGCATTCCTAAATGCAAACTTTTTTCATCCCATTCTGTATCCTGGTTAGTAAACAAATCCATAAATCCATTTTGACAATGTCCTCAGATCAAGCCCTGTTTTATTCAGGGGTGCAAGAGAGCATGACAAGACGAGAAAAAACTTCAGAAGAATAGCAGAAGACTAAATTTTTTTCAATGAAGTAAGAGAAAATATGAACAGTTCAGTGAAAAATAATTATTAAAAACCACACCAACCTCATTTCTTCATATCCAGCAGCATTGAACTGGGCCTGTTTCCACCAGGAATTAAGGTTTTCCATATTCCATATGGGGAAAAAAATCCCTTCCCATTACACAGCTATAATGGATTTTGGTGGGGGTTTTTTTGGTTTGGGTTTTTTGGGATTTTGTTTTGTGGGATTTTGTTTTTGGTTTTTTTTCGTGCCAAATCCAATACAGAAAATTAGTCACCATCCTTCATTCATCTGAGGGGAAAAACTCGAAGGATAGTAATTTCCTTTGGTTGAGGACAAGGAGAGAGCCTGCAATATAAAACAGTAAGTTCACAGTACCCGTGGTCTGAATGCATATGCTTCATGAGATATGAGATATTCATATGGGGCTAAAACACACACATGTCTTGCATATTTTTATCTGGCAAGGGGCTACATGACATTTTCCATTCTAAAATATTTGTGGAAGATTTTATAAATATTAGCATCATTTAAAATGGAAAAAAAATTAGCAACAACAACAAAACCAGAAGTGTTAAAATTAAAAAAAAAAAAAATCCTGGATTAGGGAAATGGCTTTTTTTATGCTGTGAAGTTTAGCTAAACTAGGAATTTTCACAACTCTGTATGTATCCTCATAAGCTTTTCTAGGGAAACTCCACGTCAAGAGCAATAAATTACACAGGGACATTTGGGGTATGCCTATACCAGTAAGTGACACAAGGAGATGCTCCCAGGCACTACAATTTGGCCACGTGTATCATTTCCTTCTGGTTGGTTTCGACTTACACTGTGGGGAGTACTCACAAACCATTTCCAGGGGTGATTTGGAAGTCAGCTTGGGTCCATTGCTAACAGGTGGTCTGCATGGCTGCTTTGGAGGCTGGGAGTTTACCAGCACAGCTGAGAGCTGCTGCCCAGGCAATGTTGAGTGCGCCAGTCTAGACCAGTGCCGAGCTGATGCTGCTCCTAAGCTAGCACGCTCTGTGAGCAGCACATCTAGAGCTGCTCTTTTTGTCATCAGAGAATGAGAGTCTCCTTATGAGCTGTGCCAAGCTTTTCCCACAATCTCTCATGCAGTCCCAGGGCTTCCCACATCCTCCAGGATGAGGAAAGAGGAGAAAGCTCAGCTCCCTGTTCCCTGCCCACAGACCCCACACAGAGCCCAGAGCACCCCTTGGCCAACAGTTGGACAACCTCACTCATCCCCTCATTCCTAGCAGCAGAAAGCACAGCAGGAGTAACTTGCTCAGTGCTTAAATAAAAAGTTACATATGCTATGGGAGTGATTCTAGTTTGACAAAGCACATTTCATTTTACTTTTTAGACTAATGTTGGAAATTTTGCAGCAATTCTTTATGAAATTTATGATATTTTGGTTGACGAAGCAAATGTTTGAAAGTTGCGAAATGCCACATTGAGATTTCTGTGCAAACATTATATATCTACATCTCTGATGTAAGTTTCCTCCTAAACCAGTTTTTTCCCCCTCCTTGCAAATTTCTCACTGCCAAATAAATGTATTTCCAGCTGTATCTGTGGGAAACAAATAGTGTCATACAATGAATGACCAGCTAGGAAATGCACACCTGTCATAAACTAAAGCGCATCTCGTGGGATATATTGTATTCCATTCCCAGCTTACCAAGAGAGGATACAATGAAAAAATGGATTGGTGTCAAATGCCAGATGTTTTCAAGCCTCTCTAATTAGGTAAAAATTAAACAACTGCTATGTCCTATATTATAGATATTTTGCAGATGTGTAATTCACATAAACATAAAGTCTGATTTTCATTTACACAGAGGCCTCTTTACACTGCTTTGGCATCACAACACTGCTTAATATTGGCCTTAGTTACTCATGTTTGCATTTCAAGTTCTTTTTTTTTTTTTTTACTGAGAGAGTAAAATAATCAATTTCACATAAGCATCCTGGGATAAAGCCTGCAGTAAGATGGGGATGACTTTAGCAAGGAGTCTTGAGGCATACCAGAAGGAAAAAGAAGTCATATTCTCTTTTAGTTCTTATATTCCATGTAGAACAAGTCTGCTGAGAATGACTTAGGTTCAATTCATCTGTACTGTACAACTTTACAAATGTCATTGCATATTTAATTGCAACTGTGATTAATTTGCTCCTGAGGAACACAAAATATTAAGATGACAGTTCCTCATCTTTCAGATTAAAATAAGAGGAAAATTATCATTAGTTAAGGTAAAGGGAATAAAACTTTAGTGTAAAAAAAAAATCAATATTGAACTTAATTAACTACTTAATTCTGTTCCTAACAATCTGGGGGGGAGGGGGGAGGGGAGACAGTTCCTGTGCTTTTCCTTAATAAGAGGGCTGGTTTATCTATCACACACAGTTATCTTACATGTAGAGCTATAAGATGAAGGATACTTTGGTGCAAATAGTTCTGTTCACAGGAATTCAATATGATTTCTTTGTACCCTCATCCCAAGTAACAATTGCCAGAACTTGATATAGTCAGATACAAACTTGTAACCATACCAATTAAGTCGTTTTTTTAAAAGAAAGAATACCTGTTTTACAAATAACTAAAGATGGGAACAAGATTGACAATGCTTATCAGCATCTGACTCTAACTATTTCAAATACAGTTTTCTCATTCTCCTCAGACATGGATGTTTGTATTAGCACTGCAACTGCAACACAGTCCCTCCACTGGGGACTGCTGCTGGGAGGAAAAGCCTGATAAACCATATGGTTAATAGAAAGAATGCCTGGACTGAAAATTATTATTACTACAGAAGATTAGACAAACACATTCACAGTGTATCATTTTGCCCTTGGAGAAGATTCAAGCATGGTTATTAATGTATTTGATTTCTTTCTCAGCATTCCTGAATTATTATTTGTCTTCTAGCCATCTGGTCCAATTGTTAATTTTCCTTAGAGATGGACAGTCACACCATGTGCTTATGGTAACCATCATTTTGGTAACTATTTTTTTTTTTGCTATTATAGGCAGTATCTGTCCAAATGATATTGCACTAGTTGAAAACATTTGTCCTAAAATCTAACAAAACGTCATGAGATAATCCTGATTAAAATGCTGTAAGTTTTCTTGCTATGTTACAAATTGCTCAGAGAACGAGAGTGTTAGTCTAACCCCCATGTTCAGCTCTATTTGGAAGAGAGTTTTGTGAACTGCAGAGAGGTCTGGTTTCTTGCTTAATTTCTTGTTCATTTTATGAATAAATTCAAAATTACAAGGGTGGAATTGTTTTTCACATGCATGGAGCATAAGGATGAAGGCTGCCACCTGTTCATGGACAGCATATGCAGAAGTAACCTCAAATATGGGCTGACAAGGCAAGGAGAGCCCAGGAGACATCAGCAGTTGGGCTACAAACACCCTCCCAGTAACCCAAGATTCTGTGCAATATGCATGTGGGATAAGCGTGTCCAATACTGTGTAACATACCCTAAAATTCACACATAAGTCCTATTCCTCCTGATGTAGTCTAAGCTGCAGAGCATGTCAGTGTCTATGATTTTGTCTCGGTTTGGAAAGACAGATGTCTGCTAAGGAAGGAAGGAGCCTCCCCTGAAATGGAAAAACGTAAATCCCCTCCCTCCGACTTGATATAAATTTGAAATTAAGGGGAGCTCTTAGGCAAAAAATATGGGAGCAGGAATAGCACTTCTTTAATAAGGAATTTTTTTTTTTAAAAATAGAATAAACAATGCAGTAAACTGAAACAACCCTGACAGAGTCAGAATACAACCTGACATCCTGTTGGTCAGGGTGGAATTGTGGCTGCAGTCCTCCTGGAGTGGCAGATGTGGTTCTGTTGGAGCAGAGATCCTGTAGAAAGGTGTCTTCCTCTGGAGATCCAGTGGAAGAGGCAGCTGTTCCTCTGGGAAATCCAGTGGAGAAGCTGTGCTGGTGTTCCAGAACCTCCAGGTTATATCCAGGTAGGAATGCTTGGCTTCTCCCTCTGGGCAGAGCATCTCACAATGGGATGTTATAGTTCCTATCAGTCATGCAGTGACATTCAATAGCTGTTATCAGCAGATGTCCCCCTGGAGGGAGGAGTGGTTGTGGAAGAGATAAGGAAAACTGCCCACTTAACAGAAGACAGCTGCCATACAGATGGCAAATAGAATACAATTTGCTTGGCAATCCAGGACACATGTCAATACTTTCATATCTTTTCTGTAACTTTTCTCTCATTTACTTACTTGTTATGTCTCCATCTCTCTCTTCTTTTCCAAACTTTTATTTGATACTTGCTCTACCACTTGTTGACCTTTACTTCAATCATCTTTCTTCCCTGTGAAAGAACGGGGATAATTTCATGGCATGATGCATCTTTATCCAAATGCAGTTGTGCAGGCTCTGGACTGGACAGGTAGTGTCTGGATTCATTAGCATGCACTCCCAGACTAAAGTTCATTTGCTAGACACACCTCAGGGAACTGTTAGTCCAGCTGCTTGTGGTGGCCATGCCTTGGTTCTCCATGCTTGGTGTTTCAGTGGAACATTGCTGCACCTCACTGAGCTGTGCTCAGCAGACACTGAGCACAGCTGCCTCAGATGCTCAGACTAAGGATCACTATGTTTTTTATTGAAACAATAGGCACTCTCAATTCACTCAGGCATGAAAAAAGCTGCAAAAGTATAATGCTCCTTGAGATATAGGTCACAGGATCAAAATAAATTACACAGGCACTGTCCCTTCTATAGCCTTCTCTCAACAACATCAGCACAGAACAATTAAATACCAATAACAGATGGGCAGTATCCACCTCAGCAACACTTTACTCAGTGGAGGCATTGAAGAGGGCAAAAGACTGACAGCTGCATGTATTACCATCTTTCAGAAGAGCTCAGCACTTAGGTAGGATGTATTAGAGAGAACTTGCCCTAGGAGCTGAGGTCAAGGGGATCACAGAGGAAGGAGGAAGGGGCAGCTCCATCCCATTCACAGGTAGCAGGTAGCCCAATGAGCTCTCCCACCTCCAGGTTCCAAAAGGATACTCCCAGCCTGGCCCCATGCCTGCCCAGCTATGCCTCCCAAAGCCCATCTGATGACAGCAAGCTGCTCCAAGAGGAGTCGCACAGTATGGGGAACAAGCTGAAATACACACCTACTTCATACTGGAGCAGGAGAATTTCCTTCATTTTCTACTTTTTTTTTTTTTCCAGTGAAACTACATCTGTGTGAACATGGAAGACAGATTAATGGCTGAGCTGGACCTGCTGGAAACTCCTCACAGACATCTGCATCACTCAGTGGCTTTGGGAAATATCAGTAAGGCTTTATAGGATAGTAGGTATTCAGGTAAGGGAAAGGAAGTTTGCCAGCAATGTTGAACAGTGGGGACAGAGACCTCCATCTCTCCCCACCAAAAGCCAACTCAAACACCCATTAAAATATTCCTTTCTATTCCTATTCCACAGGAACAGCTCTCACCTTCCCTATAGCCAGAAGGGACTTTGTGCTCTAACCAGAGTGCCCTTACCCCACACACAAACCAGACACCCTGATTCCCTGTCTCTGCCCCTCACCATCCTGCCCATTCTCACCAAGGAAAGCATTTCCTTCCTCCAGTAAGAGTCCCCTTCCTTCCCTCACACCACTCCTTCCTACACCCCTGTGCTTCCAGCAGCACTGACACAGCTGGGAAAGAAGCTGTGGGAAATGTTCTCCTTGTACCATGGGGAGAAGGAAGCCAGAGTCAGGAGGGTCCCATAGGTTGGACCTGAGGATCCTGCTACCCCACCAAAGATGGGAACCAGCCACCACTCATCCTGCAGTGTCCAGCTCCCCAGGGCTTCCTCCTGCAGATGCACCAGCATCACAAGGTGTTTGGTGAACAGATACTCCTCCAGAAGTTGTTCTTCAGCGTCACAGCCTCCTCCTTTCTCTACATCTCTTTAGGCAATCACATCATTTAAAGAGCCCTATGATTTTACTTCCACCCCTCCTTTTCCCAGCAATTCACTGAGCCCCTGGCCACCCAGACACCTGTCCCCTGAGCCTTCCCAGCCAGGAGAAACTGCTGCTCGGAGCCTTAGAACAGACCCTGCTTTTAAGATACAGCAGCAGAACAACAAAATTATTTGGAAAGGGTTTTAAGTACATCTGGTCCTGTAATGAGTTTGTAGCATGGCCTCTTCAATGTAACTGAGGGGATAGAAGTGAGCAGCAATCAAAGGATCCCTTTGTCCCATGGGAGCACAGAATACAGTATATCACCAAACCTCATCTGTTTTAATAGCTTCCCTTCCCAAACACACCCTGGGCCTTGTAAAGCAAGAAGAGTCATTAGACCATTGGCCTCACCTTAAGGAAGTTTACTGTTGATCTGTAATCCCTTGGGTTTTATCTCTGAGAAAAGAGCAGTGGCACGTTTGGAAGAACCTCTGTCTACGTCAGTCCCTATGGCCCTGTTTGCTTGCTCCCACTGTGAGCCTCCTCAAGAGCTACACTGCAAACAAACCAACTCCTACTTTCAATAAAATTCAAAGAAAGTCTTCGTTGAGATGTACTGGGAATCTTAAGTGCCAAAAAAAACCTTTGTGTTCCAGTCCTTTTCTTGGGGATTTAAATGGGATGCCTATTTCTTTAACTTTGTATTTCTAAAGAGCATTCCAGCTCTTCCTACATCAGTATTTTTATTCTGAATATGATCATTCCTATCACAAAGGAGGAACAGATGGACTTTCTGCCCATTATTGTAAAGCAGTTTAGCTCACTCATATTGACTGTGTCAATATTGAACTCCTGAGCTTGAATGCTATCAGAGAGTGAGGCCCTCTCAGAAATCCTTTCCTCAAAACCACAATATTTCTTGATGTGTGTAACTCTGAATGTCTTAAATGAAGCATTCAAGTGTAAAGATAGGGACCTTGGAATTTGGTCTGTGACTATGAACACCTTTCTATTGGAATGGTCAATTACCACACATCACCTCCCAAGTAAAATAGATCGCTAATCTTTTTGCATGAACATGTATCTGCATTCTAGCAATACAAAGATTAATCAGAAAAAAAACACTTTCTGAAACCTGTCTATTAAATCATACAGAGGAAACAAAATAGAAAGTTTAGATTGTTTTACCTAAGCTTGCTCAAATAGAAAAAAAACCAAAACAGGTGGATATGAGACAGCTATAATTGATATAAAAATGTTTTGAATTTCAACTCAACATATAAGTATCTTCTTTGTAAGTCTGATGAAATTAAAAAAACCATAAATCTGTTTATCAAGTTCATCATGCACAGAACCAGAAATAAATTCTTTTAAACTGAAGCAAATGAGGTTCATGTTAGATGGGAGGTTCTATAAAGTATTTGAGAAAGACGATTGCCTAAGGAAACTCAGAGATTTCTATCACTATAATTCCTACAAGAACAAGTTAGACAAATTTGACAAGACATATATATCACATATTCACCCAGGACTTCTTGGCTCAGGAAGGAACAAAAAAATTATTCAGTGCAGATCATTGTTCTGTGTTATCACCTAAGTGATATTAATTTTTAATTACACAGGATTTACTACCTAGCATTTAAGAAACATGTAACATGTATTTGTATTTTTGCAGCTTCCTTTCTTATTTGACAAATAAGAAAGCAGCAGAAAAATTGTTTCATTACAGCCTTTAACAAATCTATAGCAAGGTCAACAATTCAGGAGTTTCAGCACCCATTCTAATGTCCATTAGTGGGATTAGCTCTTCATAAAGAGCTAGCAAACACAGATTGGTTTCTAGAGACACTACCCAGAAATTCTTTGCTATTGGTGCATTGTTTCAAATGAAATATCATTTAAAGCAAGTCTTATTAGTTTTGACTGTGGCAGCTGAACTTGCAAAAATATTCCTTCTACCATCATCTTGAGATCACAAAAGAAGTCCCAGGAGACTTCAACCAAACACTGCATGAGATGACTGTGGTGATGCCAAATGTCATGTGTGGTGGAATAGGGAAATGCAGAACTAGGGCTTTACAAGCAGACTTGAAGGGGGAAAAGAATTTAAAATCTCTTTTAGGGCTTTGTGCAACATTAGCATCTTATTCAAAATACATTTTTCAGATTTTATCAAAGTACCTAACCTCGAGTCATGAAGAAGAATTTTTTTTTTGATCCTATGCTTCCCCTGACTTTTTCTTCAAAAGCAACATGGTCAGTAAGTGTTGGGCTTTGATTTTCACACAGACTTGACTTAGACCTCAACTCTGCACTTGTTTTTCAGAAAACAAACATACTTTCAAATCTTTAGAAATGGTTTATTATTTAAAGAATTGTATTTGATACATGAATTCTGATAAAGTGTACTAAAAACAAAGCACAGATAATGATGAATTGTGCACAGGTAATAAAGCACTTGCAGACAAAAAGCTTGAAAAGCAAAAATAAAATAGCCAGAATTAAAAAACTAGTAATAGCACATATGGAAAGTTCTGAGATAAGATAAACCTGAAATAGTTCAAAGTGTGCATTGAAGTGAATGAAACAACCTTCACTTTACTCTGCTTCATCAGCAACATTGGTTTAGAGTCCTTCCTGGCTATGTGCACCTAGGAATATATGCTCCTGAAAAGCAGTTTGCTGAATTGAACACTGGGAGGGTGGAAAAACTCATTATTTTTTTAGGAACATGAACTTCTTGGATCTGTCTCTTTGGCTACATTTGCCAAGGAGCAAAATGCACTGGAAGAATAATTTAAAAATCAATAAACATTTTTCCAGCAGTGACATAATTTTCTGTTTTGGTTATAAATGTTTTAAGGTATTTCTAGGTTTGCTGTTATAGCCCTTTGTTTTAGTACCATCATTGTATCCCACCACATAATAAATATTAGCACGCACAATGTATCAGTTTGTATAAACTGCTGTACATATTTCAACACCTACCTTCAGTAACCTTGTCCAAGTATTGAGTTAATCATAACTGTACCAAAGCCTGTACATTTGAGATTTGCTTTTTTTTGGTTTTTTTGTCTCTAAGTTGTAGTGTATCTAGCCCCTCCATAAGACAGCCCTCCATAAGAGTGCTAGTAAAGACTGTTCCCAGGAGTACAGAGTGTGTGGAAGCAGAGGTTCACATTTGTGCAAGGACACCTCAGACCATCCCATATCAGTAGTTTTGGTTCCTGGGCTACAGCTGACAAAGTTGATTTAGGTACTTAGGGCTCAAAGGAAGGAGGAAGATATTGATTCTTAGGAGCATTATTTACAAACCAACATGTTATGGAGGTTGAGGTTTCATTTTCTCATGCACACCTAAGACCACAGCCTGAAATCCCAGCAAGAACTGAGCTCATGTGTTTGGGCATGAGACCATTGACCCTTTAATAGTACTTACATTATTGCAACAAAGGCAGCAGTAGTTGTGTCTACCTCATTGAAGGCATGGTTAGACCATTTCAGCATTTGAGCTTTTTTAAGCCACAACTCAAATTTTGCCAGAGACTGCCATAACCAGGCATTCCTCAGTTGGGGAAAGAAATACCCAGACTGACCACTTTCCATCTTTCACATGGATCAGAATAAAAGGCATATATTGGGACAGCAAAATGTGCTGCATTTAAGGAAGGAAAACAGAATTAAGACCAAGACCTGCTAACACACATTCTGTGAAACTGAATGCTGAGGACCATGGTCCAACACAGAGTGTATGACCTGGAGTCTGGTGTCACAGGCTCCAAGACTAATTATGCCACAGAACACAGTGGACAATTTCATAGCTTGTGTCAAGATGTCATTTTCCAACCTGCAAAACTGAGATAGTTCAATCAAGCTAATCTGTAAAGTATTTTGATATCTAGGGAAGTGCATGCTATGGAGAAGCTCACATTATCTTGCACGTGCTTTGAATGGGAACTGGATCTAGCTCATGTTGCAATTCATTTGGGTTGGCTCGTTAGGAGGTGCCCATGTCTAAAAGTCATGGCAGGCCTGGGCTGTTCGGGACCCAACCTGGTAGGAGCAGACTTATCTTATCAGACTTCTCTCTCTTATCTGCTTAAGAGAGATTTTAGGTGATGAGATCCGGCGTAGCGCACGTGCGTGTGAAGCTGCCCTCCCATGGAAAGCATCAGCCTCCCTGATCTGGAGGGATGAGAGGTGCAGAAGGTCTCACTCAGCACGACAGAGGTGCAAGCAGGGGTCAATTGTGGCTTCACAACTCCTGAGACCAGGACTGCTAAGTTTTGTTTCCCACAAATATCCCAGCAGCAGCATCTCACTCTTCCCCTTCAGGCAGTCTCTGACTGCGGCCCAACGCTGCTGAGGGAAGGGAGAATAAGGAGGGGAGGGAATGGATGCTGTTACATAAATGCTTCCATAGGTCTGACTACTGTTTCCTGGGAAAGGAAACTCCATTCATCAAGTCTGTAATGAACTGACATCTCATCAGCAGGGGAAACAAGAGGAAGGTACTTGTGAAGGGAGAAATCTGTTCCTCTACATACAAGAACTGTTTTCCTTTGCATGCCTAATCTGTGAGGTGACTAAAGTTTCACCCACTAGTGCTATAATACTCACTTGGGAAACATTAAGTTAAATATTACAAAATTAAAGTGTAAGAGTTATTGGAAACAAGAGCCGAACAAAATATTAGAATTTTCATCCTGGGGGAAATTCTAACATTTCAACATTTGTTTTCATCCAAAATTAGAATGGAAATGTTGAAATACCTCTTATTTCAGAGAATGAACGTGTTCTCAGCTACTTTAACATTAAAATGAATTTGACAAAGGTGTTACAACATCTCCTGGGAATTGTTGTTAAGGTATTTTGTACTTAGAACCGTGTTAACAAGGGATATTTCATTTGGGTTATTGAACCAGAACTGTAAAAAAATGCCTGGGGTCAGGCAGAACTTTCGTTTGATTTTTGTTTCCTTTGAGGTTATTTAACCCTTGTATTACCTTTAGCAAATGAAAAAAAAACAGAAACCAACAAACACCAAACAGACAAAAAAGACAGAGAGAAAAAAAAAATCTTGTTTGTTGTGAAAAGGAAACAAGTTTTGCAACAATTCAGTTTGAAGATATTCAACAGTGTTCTGGATTTTCTATCTGATCCTCATATATGGTCCTTTTATGGCTAAACTTCAGAATGAAAAAACTAATTTTGTTTCACATGTTCTTCCCAAGAGTAATTATTAATACAGACTCAACAACTTACTTCAGTTTATCCGCAACTGAATTCATCAAGACAATAAATCATTGAAAAAAAATCTATCTCATTTTTTTTAAATATCTTCATAGGCTTCCTTCTTTGGTTGTGTGCTCCATGAAGTTGAAATCCTCTCGTGGTGTTCTTCAACACTGACACCTTAGCAAGTAGCATCCTGGAAACTTACTGGTTTTTTCTCTTCAGGAGGAATAATTCTTTTGTCCTGATATTGTGTTGCTGGGTGCTGCTTGCTGGGTAGGTCACTTCTTTTATTGGAGTATTGCTGGCATGCTGGCTGAAGTCTGCAGACTTAGTAAGTGATGGAAGTATGAGCAGAATGGAAAAATCTCAGGGAAAAAAATGCCCTTATGGAGGTGAAAAGGTATCTTGCTGTAAGTAAATGCACTCTAAAACACTTGAGAAGCAAAAAGGGGGGACCCCACTGTTCAGATTCATTTTGCAGATTTAATCAGACTAGAAATTTTCCACTTACTCACAGATCATTCATTGATCTTCTGATGTTAGTTTAGTTGGCTGGTATTTTCTAAGGTCTCAGGCCAATTTTTTCTATTAAATAAATAGGACCTAAGACCTCAGATGTCTATATACCCACTTTTTTTTCAAATTCCTGTCCATACTTTTTTTTGCTGTTCTCATACAAAGGCTAAAGGTTAGGGTTTTAGTTTAAACATAATATTTTCATGGTTCATAAGAAAATCTGTATTGGTTTACATTTTTGGCAACTTTCATAATACCCTAGTGATTCCTAGAAGTCCTTGTACTTTCCTGCTGGTGAGAGATACTTTCCATAAAATAACACAGTATAAAAATAGTAATTATTAACTCACTGTGATGTATTTTCTTAAGGTGCAGAGAGTGTGTCCAAAGGAATAAATATATTCAGTGTCCAGTTTTGTGGCCATGTCCTCTGGTTAAAAATTATTATGTTGTAAAAATGTACTTTAAAATCAGCATTAGAAGTTTCACTAATGGGAAAGACAGGAAATAATCCTGGTTACTTGTAACATCCCCATATCCCCTACATCTGACAGACAACAACAGTTCAGTGTTTAAAAAGGATTTAAAGAGGATTTTAAAGGGTCTTTTCACTGCAGAAAAGTCCCACTTTGAAAGCAGCTCTAAAAATAATTCCAGAAATTCCAGCTCTCTGCTCTGACACATTATCTGGGTTGATACCTGCATAAAGTATATTTAAATGCTGCAGAAATTTTATATTCAGTATACTGATGCAAAAGAATTTTTCATATTGTTTTTTTTTTTCTAAAGGATGTTTGAGTTGTCAGAAAAGTGTGGATTCAGCAAATTCTAAATAACGCACATATAAGCCAAGCCCATACACTGCTCCTATGCACAGTGCTGCTCAGCTGAGCTCAGATCTAGAAGATGACCTAATTCAGGTAAAAGGCTCTGTGATTGGGAAAGGTTGGTGACTGGTGGGAAATGGGTTGGCCTCCACACTCACTGCCTGAGCTGAAGATGGACATTGCGATGAAAGGTCATCCTGCCCAAATTACAGGAATTCCTCTAAGCTAAATGTATGTCCTGCATCCTGTTGCTGACTGTGCAAATACAGAAGAGTGGCATTTGTTCCCAACAGATTTAACTTCACACCCCTGAAACAAACTGTGCTTGCTGCCATGAGCCTTCCTAGGCCACAGAGGCTGAGCCTAGCTCAGCTAGGTTAGACTGAGGAAGGCTCAGCTAGGTTAGACTGAGGAAGGCTCAAGTCTTTGTAAATGATCCTTGTCTTGCTGCATTTAAGATAGTGTTTCTGCAGGACCATACAAGCCCAAGTTGTGTGTGAATCTCTGAGAAAGGTAAATTAATAGTAGTGCTGCAGGGGGTTTTCTTGTGGCTATTCAATATTGATAAATGTATTATTGTCTTTTTATGGAATTCATCTCAAGAAAGAAATAAAATTTTATTTCATTAAAGCTTTTAGAATTTCTCAGAATTATTTTTCTCCACCAAATCCCTTTGATTGTTCCCATCAAATTGATTCACTCTAAGATTGGAATACATTAACAGACTGAAAATATTTAAAATTTTATATGCCTGTCTTTACCAAACACTGTCAAGAAGAAGTCTAGATTCAACTACAGAACAAAAACAGTTAACAAAAAGAAATATTTCTAATAACGTTGAGACATGTCGATTTTACAGAAAGATACCCTATATTATATGTCAACAAGAAAAAAAAATTGATCGATTTTCTGTACATATTTAGTACAGACAAATTTCTAATGGTTTCTTAAGTTGCTTGAAAAGATGTCTACCAAAAATTACATCCAGAGGCATCTCATGTTACTTTGAAGTAGAAAGCAGAGCTGCAAGAAAAGATACTGAGCAAAAGGCAATACTGGTAATCTTTCACACAAAAAATTCACCCATAGATCCAAAGCAAGTAGTAATATATATGTTTTAAAGATGGAGAAATGCGTAAGCAAGGAAAAGGAGCATTAGCCTATTTGCTTACGTTTTTCAATTCCTTTCTGCTGGATTTCCACTTGGATGTGTACTCCAGTAGCTGTAGGGTCCACAGAACAGCAAGTCAAACAGTAAAGTCAAATACTAAAGCAGATTAAATGGAGTGAAACAGTGAAGATTATGAATGGAAACTCTACATTAAAGTGTACAAGGGAACATGGTGGGTGACAAGCTGTAAAGGAAATTATTATTAGCAGGATAATATTAAGAGAATCTAAGGCAAATGCTGTGATTTCATGAAGTGTATTAAATTACTTTAATATTTTTATCAGTAAGTGAAATGAAAAAGAATCAAAATCCTACTTAGCAGAAAATAAACTCCTACCTCCTAACAACAGAACTTTACATGGCTCTCTAGGAATAGCAATGGCACAAGTTCATCAGAGACTGTGAAATTCTCACAAGTAAAAGCCCAAAGCCAATAGCTTTGTCCCACTAAAAAAGAAAAAAACATCACTGTTCCTAGGCTGGACATGTGTACTACAGGTTCTACAGTTACAGCCTATTGACAAAAACAGAGACCTTGCCACAGATTTTGAGAGAGGCAGGAGCAGACCAGAGCTGTTTTAGCTAAAAAGAATGAATACCAAACTATGCCTTATATTCATATATTCTGATTTACTTCTTGTATTCCAAATTCCTGTCCCTTTATTTAAAATATTTCCACTGCTCAAATTTTTCTAATCTTTCTTTCTTTTATAACTACTTTGTCTGGACATGCTGAACAAGTTATTCCTATTTATTGACTTCAGTCTGTGAGGCAAATTCTGAACATGCCAAAACAAATCATACAGATTGAGTCAGACAATGTGTCTGGTATCATATTTTGCAGAATACTTAAGTTACACATGTAAACACACAGACACACTGTAAGCTAATTTTTTGAGATATGTTCATTTTAATATGGTTTCCAAATTCAAGTATTTCCAAAAACAAAAATCATGTGTCCTTTAATCTACTGATCAAGCAACTATGAGTACAAAATGAGTATTGTATATAGTCTGCGTCATATCAGAACCAGCTGGCTTGGAAATTTCTCTAGGGATGAATGAAGGAAAAAAATCCTTTGAAATAAAATAATTCTAAGAATCCAGTATGACTCTTAATGAAAATCTTTCATAATGATTTCACAACATAAGTCATATTATATCTGAAATGATAAGCCATGTTATATTTGAAATGATATGGGGAAAGCAGTAAAAATCGAAGCCAAGTGTAGTAAATCATCAGTTCTAAAAGATTAAATACTTAAGGAACCATCGCCATAAAAGGAAACTTGCTGGAATGAGGAAAGAATATCGGATATGTTTCATCTTCCAATATTCCGTGTATGAAAGAAAAATTGTTCTTTTCATAATGCAACTTCAATTGCACAATTTAAAACAGTTCCAGAGCAAACAGCATGCAGTCAAGAGTCCCAACAGGTAGTTACTGCTATGCACTTAACACAGGAGCTCAGATACTTGAAAATTCTGCTTTTAAGGGAAGAAAAATTACTGCTGCTTTTTACATGTAGAATTTCCATGTAACTAAGTGTTAAAGATTTTTTTTTATCCCTTTATTTCTGTAAAATGCTGCACATTTCCATCTTATATAATGTGGAAGCACAAATCTACCCATACAATGTGTTGCCTGAATGATTCCAAACAGCTATTCCTTCCTGTCCCAGCCAAGGTAAAGCTGCCTTGGGAAGCAACAGCAGCTTTGGCAGCACCCAGAAAAAAAATATATCCACAGACACAGAAAGCAGCTTTGCCCCCCCAAAGCCAGATTTAGCTCAGACAAAGCAAAAATCCAAAGCATCAATGAAAAGAAGGTAAATATCTTGTCTCTGCAATCAAGTTTGGAAATTCTAGATGATCTAAGTATTGAGAGAGAAGATCCTGTCTAATTCCCAAACTATCAATTCTTCCTCACTACTGAACTGAAAAGTATTTTAGCCTTTGCAAAATCCATTTCCTATACTTTTCACTTCAAATACCCCGTCCATTTTGCAATTTGGATTCTTCCTATCATTTGCAGCCTTTTGAACTTTGTGGATACTGCTCAGACTTCCTTTCCTCTTATTCCTAACCTTTCTTCCATCATCTCTCCTATTATTTTTCACAAAGGCAAGACCACAAAGGCACAAAGGCTGAGATTTTAAATCTGAAACACTTCTGCAGAGCTACACCTTCCAAAGAGGCATTTGGGCAGCTTGATAGCGTGTCCTTAACAATAACAGTTATTAGGGGCTACGTAGAATGAGCTCATTTTCAGTTAACAGTCTGTCTAAGCTCCTGTAAAACTGCTACGTTATAAATCACTTCACTCTGTTATTATAAAAAGGGGGTAGCGGACAATTAGCAATATAATTATAGAATTATTATGCTCCACAAATTATACACCCAGGCCCCCAACACACGTAGCTGCAGGGCTCCAGTGCAGCCAGGCAATTTTTTCTTCTAAAGAAACAGATGTGTCAAGACAGATTAGAAAGTTTTTGCAGATGCATATAATTTTAGGGGGGTTCTTTTATTTCTTTTCTTTTGCTGCCAAATCTGTTTTATCTTTTGAGATGTCTTCTCTAAGAAAATGTACAAATCAAGATATGGTAAAGATGTAAATGAAGGCTGTGAAGTTCAGCTTAAGATTCCAAAATTTAGCAAGCCTAGCTTGCATCTTGAAGTGAGGATGCTTGTGTGACACAAAGATGAGCCCAACATTACAGAGGGAGCTGAAGGCCCGCTGGCTTCTTGTCTCAGAAGAAAACCCTCAGAATGCTGAGCATGTCCAAGCTGCTCTGAAGATTGGAGTCACTTGCTGATGGCAGGGCAGCAGCTAAGGACCCTCTTCTGCAGAGCTGAGGGCACCAGGCCTGCCTGCTACTCACTGGCTGCCCCAGGACAATAAAATAAAGAAATACAGCACTTTTCCCAAGAACTTAGTTAAACCTCATTAATCAAAAAGGGTTGTGAGACAAAACTGTTGGCTATTTTGTACACGTGCCTAGTTAAAATGAGCAGTAGTACCTGACTTCTGTTTACAAGAACACAAACATGAGCACAGGTAGCCAGAGAAATTAACCCACTGACATGCAAGAAAAGTCAGAAGCTGGTCATCTTCTACATAACCTGACATTTCCACAAGGCATTAGGAATCACCTGAGTTATCTATTCACTTAAAACTAATCTGGCACACTACCCTAGCCCTAATCACAAACATAACACAGAAACAGATATGTGGAATTGGATCCAGCCTTTCCTTCTATGAGAGGGGATGAGGGAGAAAATAACAATTCTTTTTTTGCCCTCATGGTGAGACAGCTGCTGAAGTCTGTTCTAATAATAAAAAAGCAGGAGTCACGAGGATGGGTTTACATTCTCAAAGAGCAAAAAACAAAAGCAGCAACTGCTGCATCCCACACCTTTGAGGTATCTTTGAGGAACTTGAGGCACAAAGGAACATGTACAAAGTAAGCAGCATTTCAAACATGTCCAGGGAGACAGCAGTTTAAAATGCAGCAGGATTTCCAGGCTGCAGTAGGGCTGTGGAGTACTTCTGTCAGAAGATCTCCTGTCTCACTGTCTGGGTTCAGTTTTCTACATAGCTCCATGCTATAATTAGTCTGATAGCTGTGCCCTTATTTTAATGAGTAGCAAAGCAGCTGCTGGAGTTGCCTATAGCTGAATTGGCATGTCAGCTTATAAATTACAGTTCTATTGCGTACATATTGGAGCTTTAAGTCCTAAAGACATTTCTCTGCAATTTGCTAATTACTGTAATTTTGATAATTTTCTATGACCACCTCTTTACCAAACAAACAATATATTGAAGAGTTTTAATAGTTTAAACTGTCTCAGGAGTTAAAAAGAAAAACATTTAGCATTTCCACCATGGTTTTCAGTGTGTGAGTGCTCAGCAAACAAGTGGATACTCAACTGTTCATTTAGCTCTCTGGTCTGTAAAGAATGGCAGTCTAGCAGAAATGCCTACACAGATGAAGAGATAATTTTATTACAAGGAAGTGAATTCTCAGTCTGCTCTTCTTCCAGAAATTTGCTAATTTTTTCTCATTATTTTTTAATGCCCAAAGAAACCAGCTTCTTTGAGCATCTCCTGCTGGCAGGTGCAGAGTGGCACAGCCCGGCTCCAGCAGGAAACCCCTGATTGGGGAGCTCAGGAATCTGCTCTTATCCATCAAACCCTCAATGACTTTCACCCACCCTCACTTTCTGCAGTTCAAGCCCTCATGACTCTGGCACCCTCGCTATATATTCAGTAGAATTCATGTCAGGGGTCTGACTGCACCCCAAAGATGGATATCAGAGAGGTTAGCACTGTGCTTCAGCCATGGACATCTATTTTAAAAAGCCAACACCAGCATGCCCCAGACACTTGTAGTGACTTCCTATTTAAACCTTATCAGCTTCACCATGATCCAAAATAGCAGACAGCACCTCAGTAACACGGGACCCTGGCACTCAGTGGTGTTGAGCTGTTATTCTGTCACTGGGTCAGGCCACCAGGGAGAGTTTTCCAAGGAGCAAATCCAGATGGACTGCCTGCTCCACTACCACTGACACCCTGCTTCCCTCCCCTGACCTCCTCAGGCTCTGGAATCTTTATAAATAAAGGTCAGCAGGATTCTAGCACAGTGTTCTCTGCCTAGGAAAAAGAGAGGAAAACACATAATTGAGCATGTATATCCAGAGTGAACCAGAGTTAATTCCCTCTTAATTAACACCTCACCACTCTCTCCCCTCATTAAAAAAAAAAAAACATCAAGGATCTAATAGCCTGCTCTTGCCAATTCTTATTAAATTATCTGGAAGTTCACACAAGATTGTCACAGTGGCGCCATCTGGTCATATAAACCACTCTCTCCAAGTTCTTGCCCTCTGGAAAAGTCACCTGTTCCTATGTGGGAAGAGTGGCAGCTCACCTCACACAGCAGTGATGTGGCACCTGATGGAATGGTATCAACCATCAGTGTACCTGAATAAACACCCATAGTCCCAGCTTCCTGGCATCTGGCACCGGGTGCCAGGGTGAGCTGTCAAACCCTGCCCAGCTTTGCAAAACGCAAGCAGAGCCACATGGGACTTACAGCTCTTCAAGTGGTTTTCAGTGCATGCCCAAGAATCATGAGTCTCTTTTAGGTAACAGCCTTTTTTATTGTAATTATTCTCCTTTTACAATATTACAGCATGTAAGTGTGGATGCACAGTAGTTATAAAGCCAGCAAAAAATCAAAGGTGGATGTTCTGTACTAGCAGGAGGAATACTACTTCTCTGCTCAGTCATGAAGACTGTCTCTCAGGTGACAGGAGAAAGGGTGTGATCAGGATGATCTAAGCCCAAGCATCTTTCTTGAGCTTGGACTGCAACTGGTACCTAAGCCATGATGTCAATGTCATCCAGCTGAGGGGGAGCCACAGAGCCAGAAGGAAGCATAGCAACAGGGAAGGTTTGCTCTACACTTTTATAGTTCCCACTAGACTTGTTTTCTAGGCTTTTCTAGCAAAGCAGATTAAAGGATGTATACCAAACCACATAACAGGTATATGAACAAATTCCAGCTGTTCCTGGTGCCCTCTGTAAATACTTTAACTATTCTAGCAGTAAGGGTAAAATAGAAAACAAACTAAGGAATCACAGATTGTCGTTTGCTTTTCACACTGCACTTCAGTAAAGATTATTCATTGTCAAGACAATGATTAATTGTCCAGACTATTAAGTTGTAAATTAGAAAAAAGGGTCATTATCTGCAAAGGGCTTTGTAACAACTTCTTATGTGTCCTTTCTCACACATAGATTGAGCTGCTGTGAGCCTGTCTCTGTAAGCCTGGGGATAGCCAGCAAAATCCCCACGGCTGGCTGCTCCACAGGCACGGGAATGCAGAACTCTCTACTTTCTGATGGGGTAGTTAAAAAAACCCTAGGCAAACTGTGATTTTGGGGTTTGCCATGCATTATATTATTCCAGGCTAAAATCCTTCTTTGCAGAGTAATTACCCCAAAACTTACTACTTTGAGATTTTATTCCAAAATAATTAATCTGAGAAACATTTTGCTATTAGTTTTCTAAATAACAAATTTTGGTAGAGATCCTGCTTATACTGGAAAATTTGACCAATAAATTAAATAGAAAAAGCTGCCAAAATTATATTTACCTTTGAAAATAATTAATTATTCATACACACTGAAAAAAAATATGCTGGGAGCTTTAATTATTTCTTTATAGTTTGTATCTTAAGTCTGCAATATCAGGTAGATAGAGAAAAACAAACCAATCCCCCTGTACTTAGTCCCCTCCCCGCTTTCATTGCTATTTATTAAAACAGAGAATAAGCAAAACCACAATGAATTCTCTTGTACTTAGATTTTATTGAAAGTTTTTGGAAGACAAAATTGATTCAAAATACTAAAGACAAATCTACAAAGAAATCTCTCCAGATCAAATTCAGAAACATGCATGCATTCATTTTTTCATTAGTTTTGGATAACCAAGTTAAGATTGTATTTCATGGTCTCTCATGTCCATCTTTGCTGGATATGGACCAAAGTAAGTCCTCACTTGTAGTGAGAAGTCCAAATTTCCACACTGGGCCTTGCTCTTAGCTCCTTAGAAAACCCCAGTGGCCTAACCTTTGGAAACTATCAGATTTCATCTAAAAGTGTACTTTGAACTTGTATTTTGCATCATTAACCTACAAGATTAGCATCAGACCATGCAGGATGATAGTTTGAATGTTTTTCAGTCAAGCTGGGTATCTTTCACAACTGGACATTACTGCCTATGAAAATGACATTAACACACATTGACATTGATGGCTGGCATCAAATCATCAGCCTCATTAAATCTCTTCTCTACAGAAGTTAAGGAGGTCTCAAAAACATAAATGCAAGCTAATTTTGAGTAAGAGGGAAAAATCAGATAAAAGTGCATAATTATATCACCCTCTTCCTCTCCTATTTTAAGAGTAATCTGGAAATCTCAGTGAGAACTTTTAGAAATTTGTAGAAGTCTCACTTCTCAACTTGATTCTTGAGGGAGATGGGTTTTCGTTCAGTATTATTATGATTTCTTTCTTTCTATCAAAAGTTACTGGCATTTAAAGTTCATCTGTGAATTGGTGTCCAGTAATGTATGAAGGGGGAAATATGCCCTAAAGAAGTACAACTGAAGTGTGCGAAAACCAATTTAAACCTCTGAAATGAGTATTTCTGAAACTATGTGTTCTGATATGAAAATGAGATTTAAATGACACAAAATATGATAAATTTATTTGTTTGCTCTGTAATATCCCTTCCAAAATTTTCAAAGCTCTGTGGCAAAATCACCTTATTCCAGTTACATCAGAAGAGCACAACTGTGAGGCCTGTGCTTGCAAAATACATTCCTTTAAAATGGCAAATAAAAGTGCCGGACTGAAATTCTCAGACTGAAGTGGAAAACAAGAAAAAGGAAGTTGTAAGGAGGGAATGATATCTGCAGCAACACTTAGCAAGGATGAACAAATTGCAGTGGGAAAATAAACTACCATTTCCTTTTCTAAAGAGAAACTAAATCAGAATAATTTGTTTGATGTTGATAGGAAATCACTGTATACTTTGAAACACTGGGACCTAATAGGCTGCCATTCGACTGGAACCACAATGTCTGAATGTGAGGAGAGAGGTGTGTGGGCAGAGGAGTTCACATGGACAAAGCACAGACAGGGTTACCCCCAGTGATGTAAAAAGGGAACAGGACAGCTGTGCTTCAAACCAGTTACCCACTGGATTTCATGGCTATTGTTAATAACACTTAGTAAAGAATATTTATTTAGTGTTAATTAAAAAATTCAGCTCTAAGGGGGAAAAAAAAGCAGATGTAAAATTAATGTCTCTATAGAGACTGAAGTGGTCCATTTGAAATTTCAAAGGCAGGAAATTCATGAAAATGATCATACAGTGGAGCTGTCAAGCATTCAGTGATACCAGTTACTTAGGGAAAGGGCTCAGTATCTCAGAGGCACAATCTGTCCCTGATTACTAAGTATATCTAATGGTAACTTATTCAACAATTCATATCCATGAACACAACAGGAATACCCAGTATGTGAGCTGCTATTATTGAAAATATTCCCTTTATTACCACAGCATATTGGGAAGTGCTATAGCTAAGCACACACTCTAGAGTGGCGTGCACACTATACACTCTAAAGAAAAACTTTTGCCAACGTTAATATCTGTGCAGGGCTTTTAATTTATGGAAGAACTGCAAACATGCAATAATGAATGGACTACAACACCAATTAGTTGTTTTTATTAATAAACTATCAATTTTATCCATTCTGACAGCCATGAATTGCTGCTGTTTGATCAGTGAGTTCTACAGCTCCTCAGATGACAAAAGCAAGGCAAGACTGAATTTTGTCACAAAGCCAAATTGCAGGGTAAAACCTGATGTAAGTTTTTCTTTCTCCTCTATAATTAGCTAAAATAACTCTATTTCTGTTGTCATCCTTCTCTGACCAGCTCACCTTATTGCAATATATTTCTCTTTCTAGCTTGTCTGTGCATAGGGATATCATTCTGCCCATATTACATGTAGGGATGGGCCAAGAAAAAATAATTTTCTCCATATGTTCCTTGTGATGTACCTCAAACTACAGCATAATCCACAATATATAAAAAGCCCTGTCAGATGCCATATGCTAATGGCAACTCTTCTCAATACTTTGGAAGAGTCTTGGTGTCCCCTTGCTACTTCCCATCCTGAAGGAAGGAGGAGCATCTGTCAGAACTAAGCCCATATTTTTGTGATTTAGTGCAAGCAGGATATGATTCCTAAATTTCTTTAAGCAAACCCTCTACATTACCTGAACCTATCTACCAGCACCTTGGGAACAACATACCCTAGGTTTACCAGCATCACCTATACTACTTTAACCTAAGTTTAATGACAAATGCAGAGACATTTTTAGCAGGACTCTCCACTTCGCAAGATTTAAAGGAGTTTTAGACACAAGCACAGAAAGAAAAGATAAATGACTAAATCATAACTCAGATAAAATCCTCAGCCATACTTATACTTCTGCATAGCTCTTTCAGCTCCACTCTGCCAGAACCTCTGTCTTGCCCCTCCTTGCTGCAGGTCCTGGGACTCTGAACTCAGATACTTTCCTTCCTCCCCAGCTGCTCCCTTTCTTCTGGACTCAAGTTTTCCCTCTAATTCAAGTGCCCCATGACAATCTATGTTGCTCAGGTTTTCAGACTATTCAGCAG
>VZSU01000673.1:182103-198753 GCA_013398715.1 Nesospiza acunhae
ATGGTCCAAAAATGAACACTGATGGGACTGCTAAAATTGCATGTTTAAGACTACTGTCCTTAGTCAGGCCTGATGTCTGCCCCCCACTCAGTGCAGATCATTCCTTTGGTCCACTAGAGATTACTAAAACATTCATATTAAATGTCATACAATGCATACATTTTGTCCAGCTCGTGATCTGGGTCCCTTGACAGCTTTCTGTGGAGACCACACAGTGCTTTCAAATAGCTGAGAAACACTGTGAGAGGTTAGGAAGAGAAATCCATCTCTGCAGGACCACACTGAAGATCCTTTTAATTCAGAAGATGATGTGAGAGTAGTGAATATTTTGGAACAGAGTAAGAGACAAGGGAAAGCAGACAGAGATCTTTCCCTTGTATATTCTACAAGTTTCTGGCCCTGCACAATCTAAAACTTTCTGAGTCAATAGTCACATCAGCATCTTAATGTTTAATAGGCCTGGGTGGAGAGTTCTCCATGAACTTGTCTTATTGCTGTGCCTGGAAACGCTAGAAAGGCAAGCTCTTCTCCAGTCATTTGCTTTTACTGGGGTTCCCATGACACAAGAGGCTATGAAATGCATGAGATGTTTCAGCACTTCAGAAGTACCTGGAAAACAGACAGCTGACTCAGCTTCGGTCTGGATGAGAGCTCAGTGCTGCTGTTAGATGGAAGGAAGACTCTCAAGGCTAAACCACAAACCTGGGATTAAATTTTAACTGAATATATCTGCCAGGCTCCGATTACAAACCACTGCACATTCAAGGCAGCTTTCTCAGCTGCCAGATGCCCAAGCAACAACACCCCAAAAATCTACATAACAAGGGGATGCATCATTTCACAGCATTAATAGTAGCAGTCAACCTCACACAGGCTCTCATCACAGCAGAGCAGAGTTCAGCAGAGGGACCAGCCACTTTCAGCTAACCTGTAAGTTTAAGGGTGTTGGGTTAAACAGTTTAATGGTGGCATAATATTAACTACCAGAGGTGTTTCAAGCAGTGGACAGCAGGAACCTATAACTCAAGATCCAGCTGATCCAGCTAGTGGAGACAGTGCTGACTGTTCCAAACCTGGCACTCTGCAGAGCCCAAGGTGGAACACGATGGCAGTGGTTTCCTCCACCCATAGCAAGGAGTCAGAGTCCTTCCATCTTCACAGCAAGATTCAGGTTTGCAAACAAACACACAGCACTGACAATATATGAGACAGCCTGAAGGGAAGAGAGCATATAAATGTCCCCAAAGAAGTAAAGTCTATGTGAGGCTCCATTCCAAGAAAAAGGATGCATATTTCCCAAAAACATTTATGGCCATACAACAAGCCTGTAGGTGGACTTAGCAGGTCATGAAAAAGTACTGAAAATATATTTTATTTCTGATGATTTTTTTTTCCTAAAGAAAACACTTTTTGAGAGCCATGGTGACATATAGACATCCACAGATTTCTCAAGTCACCATGTGGGTGCAAAGTCAGAGTCCCTGAAGAGCTTGGTCTCAGATTCTAACTAGACAGAAATGCAGGAAGAGCCAGAGGCACAAAGGGCTTGCCTGGAGTCAAAAAGGCCCAATATCATAGAAAAGAAAAAATCCCTGCTTCTCCTGAATTCCAGTCGAGTTCCAGTGTATGCAGCCCCAGGGTCTGCACAAAATTCAAGCCATATGAAGGACAAAGAATGATAAAACCTGAGACTAATGAAGATAAACCACAGACAATATTGTAAAGTGGATGTATGTGGTATAAACTCAACAGAACCAAGAAAATCACAGAGAATCCTTTCTATTCACACAAATAGTTGAAATTGATGTATATTTGTACAAGTCTTCTCCAAGAGCAATGGCATTAGCCCATGCTGTAATGCAAACCAAATGCTAAGGGAAATTGTGTGACAAAGGCTTATTGAAAACAATAGATAAACACACACACATTTACACATACACACACATATATATGTATATATGATATTATATGCATTATATATATTAAATGAATACTCTAGAGACATCTCATGAAAATCACTCTTGAACTCTTCTTTCCACGATAAGTTGTGAAGTTAAGACTTCTGAAAAACTGTGCTGTGAAAAAAACCCAAAGAACTCACCTATAATATTTGACATTATGGGTACTTGTAATTTTATTTTCAGTCCTTTGACAATCCTGCTAGCTGGGTGCATTCTCATCCTCTCATTTTTTTAACATCAAAATACCTTAAAATATCCTTTAGCTGGATATCAGCAATTGGGTTGAGTGTTCATCACATCTTTCTGCTTAGTTTTCCAGCATTTGCAGCAGGAACCACTTGGTTGTACAGAAAATAAAATCCTATTATACAGTCTCCTATATATAGGAGACTGTACAATATACTCAGCTGCTCAGCCATAGCAAAGCAGTCTTTGTAGCACAATTCAAGGTTTGCCATTGCTGCTGTAATGGCAAAATAAACCATTCAGGATTATATTTGGAACACAAAATTTCTGTCCTAAAGAATAAAATTGCTGATGAAGATGGGCACAAAAGGGCTGACCCAGCATTCCTCCAAGCCCTTCTTTGGAGGGTGGCAATATGAGAATGGATCCCAAGTATAACTAGTATTTCTATTAATATATAATTATTTTCCAGTGATGGAAATGTTAAGCCTAATCCAAAAAAAGCACAGATCTGGTTTGGAACAAATTCCTTTACTGCACCATGTCCAACATATGAATTACTGCAGTGCCTTCATGGATATTTTTAATTGTCTTGTTATATAAAACATAAACACTCAGGAAAAATGGGAAGAAGATCCTCATTTTATAGAAAGCCTGCTGATTCCCTAAAGACTGGAAATGCATTTCAAGTGTTACTTGTCTTAATGCAAATCTAAGCCATGGCTATTTTTGATGCAGTGACTGAACTCATAACTTACAAAATGAAATAAAAACATTTGTCAGGAGTTGCAAACCAGTTGTTGAAAGGCATGCATTTATCATGGGATGTTAAATATGAATTTACACAAGTCCAGAAGGCTTTCCTGTGATGAGCCCTTTACAGAAATATTTAATGTTCAATTCAATTCATTCATGGTAATTAGCAAAGGCGATCATAGTAAAGTGTCTTTAGCAGCCAATGTTTGTCATCTGGAGACTGGAACAAATCTCAAAAACCCAGTTATGAATATGGGAGTGATTTAAAGTTTATTAATAACACAACAAACAAACCTGATTCCCGTCTCTTCAAGGAATCATTGTAATTTGCAGATTGCAGTGCAGAATGAGATGGAGCACAATGATTAACCTTGTGAGCTACAGAATAACTACTATACATATAACAGATGTCTGCTGTGACAAGGGGCACATTACCTTCATGTTTATATTAAGAAAGAAGAGGGATTCAACTGTTTCATATGGGAGAGTTGTGGGAAAGATCTCAGAAAGCTCCCTATGAGAAGGTGGGGAATTATAAATATTTGCAAGTGTTTATTCAGGTGCCACTACAGTACACTGATGAAACACGGATTGAATGCAAAGGGGAGTGAGGGGGAAAACATCTGATCTAAATGTTAATGGATTCATTTCACTGGTACAGATATTGACTCAGTTCGTCCCATTTGGTCAACACCAGTCCTGAGCCAAAACTTGCATGTTCATCAGTTGCACAAGCAACAGGACATTTTTCAAAGTAAAATCTTGCTGGAGAAATAATACTACTGAAAGTAATTACTCCTGAATAATTAGAAACACAGGAAGCAGCTTACCTTCATAAAGGTGGGTGGATCCCAAGATATTTTGAGACATGGCCTCGATATCCTTCTGCTTCCCTTGTGCTGGGCTTTAGTATTGAAAGCTGCTGATGGCTTTGCTCTTCACAACCATCATCCCCACCAGTTTGCACCACAAAGCCAGGTTCTTCAAGAAGTGAGTAAAATCCATCTTTGCATGAGCTGGTACAAGGATTTAGTGATTTTAGTTGTAGTCCTTTTCAGCTTCTGATGGGAGAATGTAATTATTTCTGCCCTAGATGAAAAACAAAAAAACAAAAGAGCAAAGCACACAGTAGACATAAAGGGTTGGATTCAGCTAAAACCGCTGACGTATTGTCATATGTATGTGACTCCATGTCAGCCTGGGGCTTCAGGTCCCACCATGTTCAAATTGCTCATCTGAAAATGGAGCGGTAAGTGATCTGGGCAGCTGTCTTGATTTCTGCTGAGCTCACTTTGCCCAAATGGTGACACCTACACGTAGACATTTAAATGTAGGTGTCCTAGTTTGCAAACTGAATATACCTGAATTTTGTCTTTATGAAAGAGAGACTATGAGAACCAGGACACAGTGAGCCTGTTTGTTGAGATGGGCCTTCCCTCCTCACCTGTAACTCTGAGCATCCAGAGAGACTGAAGTTTTGGAGGTCTTGACAGCAATTACTCTGTAGGGCACCCATAATCATTCTCCTCTCTAAAAACTGATCCATCATATAAAAAATTGAAGAGTCACAACTGGCTGTTTCTTTCTCCTGTTTAATAACCTTGAGCAGTCCAAATAACACACATTTCATTCCAAAATCTCGCTGTTTAAGTTTGTCCCCTAATAGGAAATAGCTCCAGCGTTCACCAAATTCCCTTCCTCCCAACCATTGCCTGCAGGGAGTGGGTCTGGGAAGAGAATTGTTTCAGAGCACACCCAGCTCCATTTGCCCCCATGGACAGTGGCAGGAAATGATCCCAATTAATGCAGCTTTAGGAATGCTGCCATCTGTACTGACAAAGGAAAATCATGAGACCATTGGCAGCTGGTGCTTCCTTTGCCCAGTGCTCTAGGTGGCTGATAAGAATTACTATGCTAAATGATGATAAACTAGGGGGGGGAAAAAGAAGTTAGACTCCAATCCAATACACCCCAAGGCTTCCCCAAATGTGGCAAGGATATAAGCTCAGTAGCTGGGTGTGCACAGTGTTTATTAGCTCTGCTTTTCTTATCATCAATTTCTGATTTAATTTTAAAGATCTCCCAGAGGAACTCAAATGAAAAAGAATCAATTTGTGTTCCAAAGCCAGACAAAACTGGAATAGATAATGTCCAACCAAGGGAAAAATTAAATCCAATCTGCATCTTAGTTGAGCAGAGCAACTTCATTCACTGGCTAGGCAAGCATGCTGTATGTTTGGGGCACAAAAGGTGTGAAATTNTATAAAATATATATTCACTAAAACCCACAGGCATAAGCCTAACTGTATTTATTTCACAGAGGTTATTGGTATAAAACTGCAGTATCATCAGGCAGCAAAGCAGCATTTGGCTCAGCCTCCAATGAAAAAATTGAGAAATGCTGTACATGTAAGATTTGTGGCACCTCCTGCCTGCCAGTTCTCTCCATGCTTCTAAAATACCAATTACAATTGAGACCTGGCAATCTTATGTATATGCCAACAGACCCAAATTGCATGCACCGCAAAATGTGCCAGGATCAGAAAGCAGAGTATTACTAAAAATGGCTTTTTCCTACAAACCAGAAACTGGAAGTGCGACTATAAACTCTGAATCAAATCTCATCTCTAATACAAAACCATTGGCCCTGCATGCTCTCAGTGGCACCAATTAAAATTGTCTTTGTTGGAGATGATAATCCCAGGAGGCAGGAAAAGGGACACACAACATTTCTGTTTGACCTTGGAACTTCCCATATGCATCAGAAGTCAGAGCGTGAAGCAAAGTGAGAAAACATAATCATGTACAGTAGATGCAAAATAAGATAAAGGCAAATTCCTTTGGAGAGGAAAGAAGGACCTCAGGCTGACCCACATAAGCAAACAGCCAACAGGAAAGGGAGCCATGGCACTGCAGAACATGCTGGAGCCCTGACAGATGATCAGCCTGGGGGTTGTAAAGGATTTCAAGACTGCCCAGGGTTTCTCTTCATTTCATATGAAATGTTTAACAGAATGACTTGCAGCAAAAACAAGATGGTATTTGCTAAAAGAACCAATCAGTGTAATTAAAATATCAGGAGGGTCAGAGGAATGCAGTAACCATCTTTATTCCCTCATCATCCTCCTCTGCCTGAGTGTGGAGAGGGGAGAGGAAGGAGAACAAGATTTCCAGTTTGCACAGCAGGATATAAACAATCCTGTGGGCTCCTGCTGTGGTACTCTACTTGTATATTATCATCTTTGCTGAGGCTGCAAACACAAAGGTCTACACCCACTTTTCAAAATTTAAACCAAACACAACAGATGAGCAAAAGAAAAACTAAAAATAAGCTTAGGATCAATAACTTGCAAATAAGAAACACCATGCGGAAAAACCCAAATCCTTCTACAAGAATATAATCCTGACAAATTTAAGCTCTAACTCCTTTAATTTTTTATAGGAAGAACATAGTGGCAGTCTGGAAAATGTTAAAAGAAGGAAGAAAAGAAAATCTAAATGCCGTTTTGCAGCTGCAGGTGTTTGTATCCAGCATTTATATCTAACATAAAGAGTATAAAGAAGTTTCAGATCAGAAAAATAGCCTCTTCTGCCCAGGGGGAAGAACCTACAGAGGCAGCAAACCAGCTTAAGGACAATTCTGACTGAGGACATTCACATGTAATTGGGAAAAGGCCTCTAATCATCTACAAAGCTAAGCTGTGGAGCAGCCTTTCAAAAAGAGTAGTGGGATTAGAATTTAAGCCTATAAAGATGAATTTCTCAGGTGTTGGTACCATATGGCTGTCGAAGTTAGCAGTGGGCTGGACAAGCTGATCGAGGCACTTTCCTATCTGTGTCTGTATGTCTCCACATAATGAACACAATGAAAGATGGCAACTGTGACACAAACACCACACATCACCATTTTACATATTTTTTTTCTGCTGAGGTAATCTGCTTACTTTCATCTAGGTAAGTAAAGTAGATCCAATATAAAGTAAGATAGATCCTAAAAAACAACAAGACAATGATGAAGAGTTGAAAGTTCAAAATTTTGATCAAAAATAATTATGTGGTTAGCAAGGTTTAATTTTCATCCATGACCCTTGTTTCCAGAATGCCAAAATTCATTAAGTCCCAAAGGCAAAATCTGTCTTCAAAAGTGCTTACCAAGGAACAAGCACAGCCCCGTGAGCTGCTGTACATTCTGGGTATCCAGCATGGCACCTTTGAGCCTGAAGCTGGAATCTGAATTTTGGTGTTTAGCTTGGTCCCTCAAACACTGTCACTGTGTGAGAAAGGCACTCCAACTCTCCTGCCTTCACCAGCACAGCCACGTGTCTGTCCTTCCCACAGGCACATTCCTCCCTCTGACAAATGGGAGGGAGAGGAGGGGCAATGGCAATATTTGGGTTAAACTGATTAATCTGGAAGTGATCCAGTTCTAATCAACACTTAAAAAGAAAACCCCAATTTCTTTCCCACTGCCAAAATTAGGCCTTAGTCTCCCTGATCATCCAGCACTATTGAATTCAGATGCATTTTATGTAGCCAATTCACATATAGTCAGACAAAATGGGAAAAACAACTGCTGTCTTCCAACATATTAAAAGGATCCAAAACAGCTCAATCCAAATCATCATATTTGAAAATATGTTCACCACACTTGCAAAAACTTAGGACCACCTTTTATTTAATTATTTCCAGGAAATAATGGAAGATTTCTATTAAAAGTTAAATCCCAGGATCACTGTTAGCAGAGTGCACAGTGCAGGAGATCCTGGTTTAATGCAGCTTTCAGGAGTCAGATTTTGCACCCTGCTTCAAGATGTAGTTTGAAACAAATGTCTGGTTATTAGTTGAACCCATTATTATAAAAGTGAGCGATTCTGTAGCAACAGAATATGTGAACAGCTGAAAGAAATACAGAATCATGAGTGCTAAGTAAATAAAAAACTTTCATAAAGGAAACATTCCAAAATATATTTCTAAACAATGGTTGACTGCAACCAAGTAATTCACACCCCGTTGTGAAACAAATTGTAATAATTTCTAGCAGACACTGGGGCTCAGAAACAAACAACGATCCCCTTTATTTCCCCCTCCTCTTCCAACTGGGTTTACCAATAAAGTGTGATTAAACGTAGAATATATTAAATAAAAGCACTGAACTCACTTCCCACTCTCTCCTTAGAGTAATTTAGTAAATGCATTTTTTCCTTTAAGTGCTATTTCCAGCAGAACAGTCTTTAAAAAAAAATCAATCTACAAGCTTCAAAGTCAGCTCAACACTTTAAAAAATCACTTTCTATCAAAAATATTTTTGGCATGAGGTTTGGCTATTGTTTTCAGCACTCCTTCCAAAGGCTAGTATGCTGTAGCAGAGTGGCTACAAGCTCAGGCCCCACATAGGTGATGGTAGCTGTATACACTAATTTTGCAGTTCCTTGATCTTGCATGAATGGGGGCATGGCTCACCTATGTTCTGTGCTGAAATCACACACCATTTTGGTTTAAAATTACTTTGCACTTCAATACAATTCATATTTTGTATTGAAACTATAGAGCTGATTTCACCTTAGTCAACAATTAATGTTTTGAGTTATTTGAAGCACTCCAGTATTAAAATTGACAATATTAAAAGTGCAGGATTTTTGCTAAAGCTGTGTGAGTGACAGCTTCTGGCACTCTTTTAGACAGATGGGTATGAGGATCAGCAATTAAGTGTCAAGCACAGAAGGGCTGCCAAGGCCCCACAGGCTCTCCTGGCCCTTCAGGCTCGGGCAGGTGGAGCATCCTTGTCTCCAGGACCTCCCCACTGTAGGACAGATGTCCTTGTGTCTGTTTTCTCTCTGACCCAGCCAATGGCAAAGGGAGGCAGCTGGCTCATGGGCAAACCTCAAGCATGTCAGAAGTTTCTGAGGTCTGTTTAATCCCTAAAAAGTTGGGTCAATTTGAGAAATCTGTATCTCCATCTGGAATAAAGACCAGTCTGCTACGGGGCCCAAAGCTTTAACAAAAGCAGAATCTCCAGAGATTTTTAGTGGTCTTAGTGTCAGAGAAGAATTAAAGTGCAAATGTTGAGGGGGTCTGTGGGTTTTCTTTTAAATAATTAACATTTTGTAGTTGATCTTTTACTTTGATGCAAACCCTGAGGCTGTTTTCTTTTTACCAAACCTGTTCACCTGCAGCAGAGGTATGAACTTCGGCATTTCAGAGGTTTGGATACCATGCAAAGAATGAAAGTATTTTTTGTCTTACGTACACTGCTAAAATCAGTGTGCACATCCTAATGGAAGAAGTTAGCTAATGCTGAATTTCTCTTTTTAAAGAACAAAAGAGTTTGCTGAAGCCTGATGAGACAGACCCAATTTTACAGAAATCTCAAGAATCTGCTCCTGCTCAGTAATAAAATCATAACAGAAATCCAATAATAAAAGAACTTTAACAACAAAGTTATGTGTAAATGATTTTGCTTTGCCAGCTGTTCTAAAATGCCATTCTAAAACTTTTCCTTCTAAAACTTTCTCTGAATGTTTTTTCCCAAGTTAAAAATTACAGACATGAAAGACTTTAAAGGTAGAAATTTGAAAATTTTTATTGATGCAAATGAAATAATCTTTCTGTCCAGAAAGATTATTTAAAGTTTCTTATGACCGTGTTTGTGGTCTTTTTCCCTTGCTCTTGCCTTCGATAAATAAAAATAATTCAATTGTAATGCAGACCATCCTTATACAACCTGTATGGAGCAAAGACAGACTTTCTTTTTATCTATTTATCTATCCATCTATCTATCCATCTACGCATCCATCTATCCATCCATCCATCCATCATTTCTATGGTACTTAGAGAAAAAAAAGCCTTGATTGGACACTGTAGCATACAAAGCAAGGATGCTTTTTCACAGAAAGTGAGAGATGACCAATATGCTGCTGCCCTTGCATCATTCTAAGCATTACTTAAATTCTGAGGTTGAGGTTGTTTAGAAAATTGGTGACTCTGACAGAGTCAGCCCCAGGAGTTTGTATTGGTTTCTCTTAAGAAGGTGGCAATACAACTGCCAGGATGCTAAAAAAAAAGTCACTTTTTTATTTTGTCTTGTTTGGGAAAAGGAAACATTTTCCTGTTAGTAGTTTTGATTAGCATAACCTGACTTCTCTGCTGTGAGGGACAATAATGCCCCTCAAGACAGAGGGAACAGTGAGTCAAAGCCTGCATTACTATTTTCCCTGTAGATTTCATTTTTAGGCTTTGTAGTATTAGGGAACAGATTTTTGGCTCCTCTACATGTTCCCTGAAAGTCACTACCATGGGCCTTCCCTCTCTTCACCTCTTTGAGCAGGCAAACTGGAAACAATGAAAAGATTTTAGAGAAAAGCCATTCTGTCTCTTACCTCTGTGCATAATCCCTAGATGTTTCAATGCAAGTTCAGCTTCCGTGCAGGAAGGAAGAAGCAGCAGCTTACATCTGTAAAGGCTTCAAATTGGACCTTGGTCTCCAAGCTCTGAATCCCTCAGGTATCAAAGGAAGATAACTGAATAAATCCCAAAAACAATCTAATTAGGAAAATTATTCTGGACCTGAACAGGTGTGCCAGAGCAATTAGGCATCTGTACTCTGAGTGGACCCTACTTCATGAAGTAGAAATAAAAGTTTTAGAAATTCCAAGACAGTTGAGGACAAACGGCATTGCACACAAAATTTGCACACCATATGAAAAAAAACTCTTCAAGCCTTGTTTAGGCCTTTTTCCTATCACCCTTCTCCTTCTAAACCTCCAGCATGGAGATTAGGCACACACAGACCTCTTACATCCTCATTTCATGCCATCCAAAAGCGCAGCTGTATTGAGTGTTCAAGACTATGATTTGGGGAGGAAGGATTTACCACAATGAATATTTGCAAATGGTCTACAGGAAAAATTAAAATGCAATGGAGTCACATATAATGAATAAAATACTGAAGCTCCCTCACATATAGATGCCAAAGGTAAGTTTGGCTTTTTCAGCTCTGTGTGTGTGTATAGAAATATAAACCCACACAGGGTTACAATGCAGAAGCTATGCTATGTTTGCTTAACAAATGAAATATAGATACTTAAATGAAAATTAAACAGTCAAAACTTTGTTATTGTAGTAGAGTCAAACAAGCGTAAAAATCCATAGAATAAATAATCTATATAATCTTCTGGTTAAAATAATTCAACGGACTAACTCGTATCAACCTAAAGGATTTGCTTATGCCTGTCTGCCTGACTAAGTCTCTGTCTTTAATTTAAACTGCAAATAGGGCATGCAGTTATCTTCTGAAGGACTTTGCAATTGCTTTTCTCTAAATTGTTAGTAGGATTCAGATGGTTCTTCATCTGGATGGGATGAGATATGTCATACAGAGAGCCTTGTTTGCAATTTCATTTCAGGTTTTTGTAATCAGTTTCTTAATAGGATTATATTCAGGGTTCATTCACTTAGCACTGAGCCTTAAGTTTTCCTTGGCCCTATACTTTACAGCAACACTCCTACTGTGACATTGGATAAAGTTGTTTACTCCTTATATCTGTAATTATCAGCACTGAGTGTAAATGACATAATGCTGAGCATGTATTTAAAATAACAAAAGATGGAAGAAAAGCTAGATATCATCTCCAAGCCAAGTGTACAGAATGAAGGAGAGATATTAGAAAACATTTAGCTGCTTAGAAAATATTTAATTCTAAACCCTCAGAAGCCTAAATTGTTAGCAGACAAACAAAGGGGGAAAATGGGAATAAGTGGGATCACACTTCTTTGATTTCCATAAGAACCAGAGATGCCTCTTTGAAAATCCTGATGGACACTGATTGTAACTGCTCCCTCAGCCTGCGTCAATTTCCCAAGGACTGCTGCAAAAAGTCCTCAGGCAGAAGCCAAGCCACACTGCTTATTTTTGTTTCCTCTTTTTACAGTTTCTGTCCAAATACTTTGACCCCAAAATTTTAGGGTTTAGAAGACAATAATACTGGGTGTCAGTCAGTCTCTTTAGCAGTTTCACCAGGTGAAAGGATATTAACTACAAAGGCTGTGAGCACCATGTAAGCCAGCACAGGGCTTTGCCTCAGAACAGCAGCATAGAATCACAGAATAATTTTGTTTGGAATGGACCTTTAAAGGTCATCTAGTCCAGACCCCCTGCCTTAAGCAGGGACACCTTCCACTACAGCAGGTTGCTCAAAGCTTCATTCAGCCTGGCCTTGAACACTCACAGGAATGGGGCATCAGCTTCTCTGGGCAGCCTGTTCCAGTGCCTCACCTTCATTGTAAGCAAATTCTTCATTGTATCTAGTCTAAATCTACTCACTTCCAGTTTAAACCATTCTGCCTTTGTCTGACCTCTACATGCCCTTGTCAAAAGTCCACATCCAGCTTCATGTAGGTCCTCTTCAGGTACTGGAAGGTGTTATAGGGTCATCCCAGACACTCCTCCAGGCAGAACAGTCCCAACTCTCAGCCTGTCCTCACAGGAGAGGTACTCCAGCTCTCTTACCGTCTTCATGGCCCACATCCTTCTTATGTTGGGGGTCCCAGGGCTGGACACAGGGCTCCAGGTGGGTTTTCACCAGAGTGTCCTGTTCCTTCATCTTGTTAAAGAACCGCAAGGTTTGTAGGGAAGGATGGGGATGCCCATTTTTATTTTACACATGGATGCACATGATTGTGGTCCAGAGTCATCTCAACAGAAGGTGCCTATGGAGCACCATGGGGTGCAATGTCTTCTGCACAGATGCCTGGGAGGGTCACTGGGCAGTGGAGGAAGAGCCTCCTAGATCAGGCTACAAACCAGCCCCCATTTTTATAGAAACCTGCAGAAAATGTCAGGTCAGTGCTGCTCCACTGGCTGCCAGATCTTCTGTGTTACCTCTGCTGGAGAGAACTTATTCACAGCCTGCTCCAAACCCACCCAGCCTCTCCCAGCCTGCTGCTCCCCACGCCCCAGCCCACCCCCACTCTGACCTGGACCCAGGAAAAGTAAAGGACCCTTATAAGGATGTTTACAGGGGAGGAAAAAAAACACCAAAAAAAACCCTAAACATACAGCTGAAGAGTTCCTCCATCACTAAGAAGTCCAGTCAAGAAGTGTGAAAGGTTTGGGAGCACTGACAAAAAAAAAATTGATTAGAGCCATAACAAACAGGGATTTGCACCAGTATGAGCTGCTGAGCATGATTTTCCTTGAAATCAATTATTGGAGCACAGATTGATTCATAGGGAAAAACCCTGCCACGGCATCTCAAAAACTCAAAAATTAATATTTTTAAATATTGTTGCTATTATTATTATTATGCAAAATAACAAAAATTCCTTTTTTTGTTACGTTTAAAACCCATACTTAATATGATTTTTGTCAGTTTAAAATCTGCATAAATCTCATTCTTGCATGAAACAAGAAAACAGACAGTACCTCATGAAATAGGTTCAGGGGTATATGATGGATCTTCTCTTCCATTGTGGATACCTTCCACTTCATCCAAACACACAGGTAGGCAGCCATTTTGTGAATTTCTCCTTTTCTCTTCCTACCCCTATAACCCTCCATAGTCTCAGTCCTCATAAAAGGAAAATTTATTCAGTGGTCAAGCATAAGACACCTTCAGGGTGTCTTTTCTCTGAGAATCTCAGCTGTGTCCAAAGACACAGTTTCTTATTTGCTTATGAAAACTCTCTGATAAGAGATGCAAGATAAAAGGGTAGTGGGTTACCAGAGGGCAATCAGTGTCCCAGCCCCACAATACTGACCAGTACATAGAAATAGTTCTGCATTTCCCCAGAATATCCCTGGACATCAGCCCTCCTCCACACCCTCTTCAGACAACACTGGTAAAGCATCAACTCCTGATAGGCAAAAGCAATGCATGGCTGCCAGGTGTGCCAGTCCCACGGCTCACAAACCTGTTGCCAACACCTGTGGGATGCAGCAAGGCTGGAGGCATCTGGGTTGCCTCCCAAGGAGAGTCAGACCTGGGACAGAGGGGGCTGAGCATCCATGGCTGCAGGGAGGGATTCGGGCTGGAGAGGAGTCATAAAGGCAGGAAAAGGGTGGGGGCGCAGGAGAAGGCAAGTTTTATGCACATGCAGCAAAGGCAGCAGTAACCCAGTGAGTGCAGGAATTGCAGAGGTCAACTCTGGGGAGCTGTGCTAAGAACTTCCTATAAAAAAAAAATCTGCCCATTCTCCCAAAGTACTGATGACAGGAGACAATGAAGTAAATTAATCAATCCTTCACTAAATGCATGTATTTCTGAAGTTCAAAGTGTTTTCCCATTTATTGAACAAATCCTCATTGGCTAGGATATTTCCAGTCACTTTCGTTTAGAAATCCAGTTGGTTACTAAAGAGAGAAAAGTTGGATTATTCCTGTGCATATCTTCCAGAAGAGCAAGCTCTTGCAGACTCTTAAGAGGGGAAAAATAAACAGAACATTAGAACGGTTTGAAATCCTTGTGGAAGAAAGGATCTAATCCTGATTATGAGAGTATACTGACAGTATAATAAGATAAAATAATGCATCCCTTTAAAGTCATACTATACATTTTGTATTGTACCTATATATTCACTGGAAAGCAGAACTGAATTGTAAAAAAAAAAAAGGTATGTGAAATGCAGTGTAAAATATAAATGAGCTGGTTAAGGGTCACATGTCTCATAAGCCAAAGCAGAACAGAGAGTGATCAGTCTAGATAGCTGTACCCTCAGCATGAACTGAGGAAAAGGGGGAAATGTGCATGTGTGCAGGCAGGTTTCATATGAGCACACCTGAAACTTTGCTCTTGTGGCAAGAAGGGGGTTGGGTGGTGCATGTGCTACACTGCATGAAGGTAAGGAAAGAGCAGAGGCTCAGGTTGACTACCAAGGCAAAGCTCCCAGTCTTAAAAGAGATATTTTGAGATTTTTAACATCCATTGCCGATAGGGTCTGAGGTGGTCCTTTAAATAGAACTTTCATCCTTGACAATACAAATGTTGTTAAGTAGTGCTTCCAGAAATGTGCACATACCTGTCTCCAAGGGTTTAAAACTGGCACAGTAATATTTAAATCAGCTGAATATGCTGCAGGATAAGATAACATCTCCTCAGGGTAAATAACTGTCACTGGTTATTCCCTCATTCCCACCCCAACCTTTACTTACCTACAGACATATACTATAGACCACAATTGTATTTGTCATATTTGGGAACTTTCTCTTGCAAATACCAGTTGTTTCCTCCTCTTGATAGACTAGATTTTTTTTTTCTGCTAAAGTTTCACTGTATAAAACATCTATTTTCAAGGACCACCAACAATTGTAATATGACTTCCTTATACATGCAGGTGCTCTCATCTGCATTCACACTGCTGCTCACAGCCAACTCTGAAGGCAGACAAGTTCACTGCAAGGACTGAACATGCTCAGTATGTTTTTAGTAAATACAGATTTCTTAACCATCACTCTGCTGATTGCAAGGGCCAGATTTTAGTGTTACAATAGAAAAACAGGTTTAAGACGCATCTGGAAGAAAATCTCTGTTTTCAGCACAAATTTGCACTGCCAACTTTGCAAATAATATCCTAGTGTTTAGCGTGGTCTTGTTCCAAAAATCCTAGGGGGAGTTCAGTAGTTTCCACTCCAAAGATGCAAAACATCTCATTGCCCTCTGAGATTTCTTATATATTATGTATAAACCTTCAGACACCACAATAAGTGCAGTACATACAAGGTAAATTATGTATATTTTGAATTGTTGTGTGCAGTAAGTAACCATGAGATGGTTACTAACAAGAGGAATACGAGCTCATACTCAACTTAGGGTCATGCTTTTCTGCTTTCTTGAGTTCTTTCAGATTATTTAGCAAGGAACCAATTCAAAGTTCACTGAATGGTTATGCCTCTAGGACCAAAATCTCATCATGGTCCAAAATATCTGAGATAAGGAAAAGAAAGAGAGAGAGGATATTTTTTCTTCCAAGAATTTATTTCTCGTGCAAGCCATAACCAGCGTCTCTGTCCTCCTGAAGATACCTGGGCAACCCTGGCACAGCAGCCTGAAGGACCACACTATTGCTTTCATCCATCCATCTAAATGAGAACTTTGCTGCTAGGCACCCTCATGTGCCCTGGAATGGATATTTCCAGTTCCTGGTCTTTAGGCCAAAATACAGAACATATCACTGAAAATGTTGGGTTTATTTTCTTGGAAATAATCCCACATTTCATTCCAAATCAAGCAAACACTTGTCAGGACCTAAACCAAAAATTTCAGTCAGCACTGATGCCCCTCCAAATATACACTCCTTCATTCAGATGGTCAGGACATTTACCTGAAGCATGTAAAATTTACTTTAAATCTCATTCTCTATGTAAGGCTATTTAATTTCTATCATCCACCTTCTACATGCCTAGTTTTTCAAGTGATAAATGTTGTCTGGGCAGAGTTCTCTCTCTCTCTCTTGTTCACAGCACAGAGCTTTGCAGAAGATACTGGGCTACTGCCTGGGGGAGGAGCTGCATTATGCCTCACACTCCCAGCATGTCTCACCTCTCAGCACTGCTGCCTATTTTTTCCTAATATCTGCACATTAATAATGGATGGCATAGCACCACCAGGTCGCCCTGAGGAAGATCTGCTTGCAAATAGCCTTTGCCTTGCATTTCATAACCTGTCCTCAGAAAAACTGGGATGGGAGGAGGAGGGAAGGAGTTGAAACTCCTGCTCAGGAGGAGAAAGTTTTCAAAACTTGGTCTTCCACATTC